>CM062353.1:58792712-59137568 GCA_031216105.1 Dalbergia cultrata | reverse complement strand
TTTATACTGGTTCGATCAATCCTGCCTATATCCAGTACTCAATTTCAACTGAGATTCAATAAAACCTTTCTCAACCTAAGAAAGAAAAACCGAAAAGTCTTTATAGTAGAATTCCTAAGATCTAACCTGTGACAAGTAGGCAACCCCTATTGTCACAAACCAATTAGTTATTCACCAGTCTCTTCAAGATGAACCGAGTAGTCTTTGATTAACCTCTCCAAGCTAAACTGTGACCAACAAGAACACCTTGCTATCACATTGCAAGTAGTATACTAGCTTCTCCAAGCTAAAATTGAGTAGTATTGTACTAGCCTCTCCAAGATAAACCGTGACTAGCAAAAACACCTTATTGTCGTGTTGCAAGTAGTTTTACCTTATCCTTTCCAAACTATCTCATACCGATCACAACTGGATCGAGGATAAAAGGGTTTTGTGTTTGGGTTGCCACTCAAACTAATCTACACTCAAGTTTCCTAAAAATTTACAGTAAATAGCCTAGAATAACTTGAATGACTTTTTTCTAACAATTCTTCCATGGAAGAACATATAAACTATTCAAGAGTGTAGAAAGAAGATTTTTACAAGTAAGGAAACTAATTACTAAAAGTAATGAACCTTACAAGATGTGAGTAGAAATTTTCACAGAGTTTCCACTCTTGTGTAATGTCAATCCTATTTTTCTTTTGAGCACAACATCTCTATTTATGGAGGTCTTCCTTTATGACCGTTGCCTTTGATTAGTTCTCCAACTGACACGTGTTAATCATCTATTTGTTGTAAACTCTAGAACTCTTCAGGAAGTGTGAGCTTTAATGTTTTGATTGACAACAAATCCAATTTAAAGAAAATATTTTCTAGAATGACTAATGGTTACCTTGAGATTCTTGACAAAGCTTAACAGGTGACTTCAAGATGCATTATCAGAATTAAGTGGAAATAATTTTACTATGCATATGCAAACATGTTTTCTTCATGAGAAGAGGAAAAATTCAAATGAAGTGAAATTTATCAAGCAAAATGTGATCATGTGCATCAAAGAAGCAAGCTCACTATAACAAAATCAAGGAATCAAGGATATGGCTGTCAGAAAGTAACACTAAACTTCGGAAAAAAAGGATACAATGATGATAACATATAAAAGCTGGAAGCAATGTGTTACTCAATCTTCAATCATCATAATCGTGGAGTATTTATTATCAAAAAGTCAGGATTAAATATCAAAAGACAAATGAATCAACAAGGAACTAGCAGCGTTCTTCAGAAAGTTCGCATCATAAAATGGGAGGGAAAGCAATTGAATTTGAAATTCACAATCAAAAGTCATATCAATCTATTTTAACCAAAACCTTATCTCTTCAGCACCCTCGATCAACAAAGAAAGACTTATTAAGGGATTCAGAAACCATGTTTAGAAAATAGAAAAACAATTTCTGATGGACTTTAGAAACCTCAACTCATTAATGGCTTCTGTAAAAGAACTCTGACAGCAGATAGGCTACTCCTCTAGATTATGTTTCCAATACTCAATTTGATTTATGACACGTGCTGGTTGGATAAAAGATCAGGGGCAACAGTAACAAAGGAAAACCATCTATATATAGAGATGACCAAGCTTCAAAAGATAAGTGACGAGACAGAGCAAAAACGCTATGAAAATTTTTCCAAATCTCTCTATAAAAATTATATGCTAGATTTCTTGTATATTAACATCTTTTTTCTATATACAGATCGTTCATATGTTCTTCTGAGGAAAAATCAGCAGAAAGAAGTCACTCAAGTTGTTTCAGATTTATCACTTCACATGCAGTAGAAAAGGAGCTTAAATGTAAGATTGCTCAAAATAAACATCAATCATGAACCTATTGAATCATCAATCCAGTAGCGATCAGAAGTTGAAAGCTTGAAGAGGCTACTGCAAAACTACCTGTCATTGTTAAGTTAGTTAAGGAAGCTTAGTGAAACTGAATGGTTACTGAGAACTGGATGTAGGAAAATGTTGGCCAAACCAGTATAAAACTCTCGATTCAATATCTTCTCTTCCTTAACTTTTTTATTTTTCAGCCTTTGATTATGCATAAACACCTTTATCATTTTCTCTTACTTTTAATCTGTTTACTCAAACTACTTAATTCAAAAAGTTACTTTCTGAATAAACTAACCTATTTTCTGCTACACTTGAAGCTCAAGGCTTGATAGAGGTTTATTGTAAAATTTTCAGTTTGAAAATTTGAAAAAGGGAGAACGATTTAACCTTCCCTTTTTGTGCATTCTCTCACTACCAATTGGCATAAGAGCTTGGCCTCTAAGGGGTTGAACATTATAATGATTGCAGAGGAAAAAGATCCAAAGATAAATGGCACAAAGTATTCATATGGTAGAGACTATGCCTATTGGAGAGATCACATGGAGTTGTTCATAAAGTATACAAGTCTTGACTTGTGGGACATAATCTAAGAAGGCAACTATATTCCATTTGAAGAAGTTCCTGCAATGGATGGTGCACTTCCTACATCAAGAGAAGTTCTCAAAAGCAAATGAACTAAGCAACATAAAGCCAAGATTCAACTAAATTCCAAAGCGAATTGAAGTATCTACTCACCTATGAACTAAGTAAAGCTAAATATGATAAAATTATTGCCTGTGACAAACCAAAGAAATATAGGACAAACTACTCATGCTGCACAAAGGAACTGATCAAGTCAAGGAGACAAATAGCATGCTGGTTCACCAGTATGAAATGTTTAAAATGACTTATTAGGAAAACATCGATGACATGACTACAAGATTTATGCATATCATAAATCAATTGAAAGGTCTTGGCAAAAGATATTCTAACTCTAAGCTAGTTAGAAAAATCTTAAGAAGCCTTCTTGCAAGATGACTGCCTAAAATAACAGCCATTACTGAAGCCAAAGATCTTCAAACTTTGAGTCTAGATGCACTTATTGGATCTCTCAAAACTAATGAGGTAGTTTTGGTAGCAATACATGGTGAATCCATGAAGAAAAACAAGTCCATTGCCTTAAAATCTTTACATCACAAGTCAAGTAAAGGAAAGGCAATGTAAATCACTAAAACCTCTGATGAAGAGGACAAATCTGATTATGACACTGAAGATGATGATGGAGATGAGATATCTATGCTAGTAAGAAAGATGTCAAGAGCTTGGAAAGACAAGTTGAAAAGAAGAAAAGACATAAAAAGAGATAGGAAAGGCAAAATAAAGCCGAAGAGCATTATTTGCTTTAACTGCGAAAAAAATGGTAATTTCAAACCTAAATGTCCAAACCTAAAAAGCCTACAAAAGAAGGTCGTGAACAAGACAAAGGGAACGCTGGCAACATGGAGTAACTCTAATGAAGAAAACATGGAAGCAGAAAGTCTAAAAGGACTAGGAGACATAGCAAACTTATGCTTCATGGCAGGATATAAATCTAAGGACAAATCTGAGGTAAATATTTCTTACCAAAATCTATGTTATGATGAATTAGTAGCTTTATATGAAGAATTACTTGAGAACACTTAAACTATTTCCTCTTATTATCTAAATCTAAAGAAAAAAACATAAAGAAATTGTTTTAGAACTTCAAATGGCCAAAACAGAAATTGAAAATCTAAAATGTGAAAAAAAGGAATTATAAAATGAAAACAATGAACTCAACTTCTCAAAAATCAAGTTAGCAAAAAATTGTGAGGAAAATCAGGAAGCTATATCTAAACTAGAGAAAACAATTATACTTTTAAAGTCTAATCTAGAAAAATTGGTAAATGGCTGAAAAAATCTTGAACTGATGCTTAGGGGATAAAGGCCATACTTCTAGAAAATTGGATTAGGATATAAAGAAGTTGAAAAAGGAATAGGAAGTGTATTTCAACTAAATAAAACTAGAAACAAAGTCTCTTGTACTATTTGTTATAAAAAGGAACATCCTCCTGATAGATGCTGTGTGAAAAGGAAGTTTGTCAGAAGAATTGGAAAACCCTGTTTCACTATACTAACTCAAAAGGACCCAGGAAAGTCTGGGTACCTAACTTGAAAAATTGTGTTTATTGCAGGTGTGCCTGAGAACACATATAGAATCTGACAACAAATGGTACATAGATAGTGGCTGTTCTAGACACATGTCCAGATCCAGAAAATGGTTCAAAAATCTCAAGCCAAAAAACTCTAGATCAGTAAAATTCGCTAATGGAGGCAAAGCAAAAGTCACAGGTATTGGAAACATTGGTAAGGATGATTCTCACCAAATTTCTGATGTATTACTTGTTGATGGTCTGGCTTACAATCTACTAAGCATAAGCCAATTCTGTGATCAAGGATTTAACATTATTTTTAATGCTCATAACTGCGAAGTAGTTAGTTCTATCTCAGGTCGTGTTATACTGTCTAGCAAAAAGCATGATAACACTTATGTGCTGCTCTTAGATGATCTTCAAGATCAAGATGTAAAATGTCTGGTATCCTTTATGGATGAAAAGTGGTTATGGCATAAGAAGCTTGGACATGCTTACATGAAGCTTATTTATGAGCTACCTCAAAAAGAGCTTGTCAAAGGATTGCCAAAGATTATGTTTGATAAGGATTCAACCTGTGATTTTTGTGAAAAAGGCAAGCAAACTAAAGCTTCTTTTCAAAATAAACATGTGGTATCCACCAATAAACCACTAGAATTACTTTATATGGATCTTTTCGGTCCAACCCAAATGGCTAGGCTTGTTGTTAAAAGATATTGTCTAGTCATTGTAGATGACTTCTCAAGGTTTACCTAGGTATTCTTCCTAGCTTTTAAAGATAAAGCGTTTGAAAAGTTTAAAATTTTTGCAAAATGTGTTAGCACTGAAAATAATTCACAAATCATTTCCATCAGATTTGATCATGGAGGTGAATTTGAAAATCATATATTTAATGAGTTTTGTGAAAAACATGGTATCCTTCATGAGTTCTCTACACCCAGAACTTCTCAACAGAATGGGGTTGCTAAAAGGAAAAACAGAAGCTTACAAGAGATGGCCAGAACACTAATTTTAGATAGTGGTTTATCTAAAGAATTTTGGGTAAATGCTGTAAATGCCTCATGCTATATACAAAACTGAATGTTTCTAAGACCAATTCTCAAAAAGACTCCCTATGAGCTATGGAAGGATAGTAAACCCAACATTTCATATTTTCATATATGTAGTTCATCATGCTTTATATTTAACAACAGGGACAAACTTGCCAAGTTTGATCCAAAATCTGACGATGGTATCTTTCTAGGATAATCATCTATTTCTAAAGCTTATAGGGTATATAACAAAAGAATGCTATATGTGGAAGAAACGATTCATACCAAATTCAAGAAGCTTAGAAAAGATTTTGAAGATGACCCAGATGATCTGGAGGAAGCTCTTGAAAGGCTAAATCTTAGAAAAGACTCAAAATTCAAGCAGATAAACACATCAGAAAGTAAACTCCAAGAATCAAATCCTTCAGAAAGTATGCTCAAGAAACCAACGTCGTCACAAAGCAATAATTCTTAACAAGAGGAAGAGCAACCTGAGGATGAAAAGGAAACTGAAGAAAATCATAAGCATAGAAACTACAAAGGAGTCTCTGACTTTAAAATTGTCTCTCAGAATTCTGTTATAGGGGAAATCTCTAAAGGAGTGAAGACTTGATCCTTTCTAAGAAATACTTCAAATTATGCTCTAATCTCCACCATTGAATCTGCATGCATTGAAGAAGCTTTAAGTGACAAAGGATGGGTGAAGGCCATGCAAGAAAAGCTGGATCAATTTAAGAAAAGCAAAGTCTGGACTCTTGTGGAAAAACCAAATGGAAAAACCATCATTGGAACAAAATAGGTTTTTAGAAATAAATTGGATGAAATAGGCAGAGTTATCATAAATAAAGCAAGACTGGTTGCACAAGGCTACAATCAAGAGGAAGGAATTGATTATGATAAGACCTTCACACTAGTTGCTAGGTTGGTAGCCATTAGAATGTTACTTGCCTTTGCTACGTACAAAGGATTTACTCTCTATCATATGGACATTAAGTCTACCTTTTTTTAAGTGATTTTCTCTCTGAAGAAGTATATGTGAAGCAACCTCCGAGCTTTGAGAATGATAACTTTCCAAACCATGTCTTTAAATTGAAAAAAGCACAATATGGTCTAAAACAAGTTCCTCGAGCTTGGTATCAAAGGTTAAGCAGTTTCTTGATAAAGAACAGGTTCAAGAGAGGTAATGTTGACATAACTCTATTTACTCTTAACTCTAAAGAACACTTTTTGATTGTTTAAGTATATATTGATGACATTATATTTGACGCTTATGATCATTCTCTTTGTGAAAGTTTTTCAAAACTAATGCAGAGTGAATTTGAAATGAGTATGATGGGTGAACTGAAATTTTTTCTTGGTTTGCAAATAAAGCAACAGAAGGATGGAATTCTGATCCATCAAGAAAAATATACAAAAGAGCTTTTGAAAAAGTTTCACATGGATCAAGCATAGCCAATAAGTACTCCTATGCATCCATCACAAATCATTGATGTTGATCAAAATGGTGAAAAAGCATTAGAAAGTAGTTATAGAGAAATAATCAGGTCACTATTGTATCTTATAGCCAGTAGACCAGATATTCAATTAAGTATGGGGATATGTACTTGATTTCAATCAAATCCAAAACAATCACACTTAAATGCTGTTAAAAGAATCTTCAGATATTTATCAGGCACTACTAGTCTTGGCATATGGTATGAGAAAAGTACAACTTGTAAGATTGTAGGATATTATGATGCTGACTTTATAGGAGGCAGAGTAGAAAGAAAAAGCACCAGTGACTGTTATTGCTTCTTTGGAAATAGCCTGATCACATGGTCATGGAAAAAGCAAAATACCATTGCTCTCTCTACTATAGAAGTAGAATATGTAGCAATTGCAAATTGCTATACTCAAATGTTATGGATCAGAAACTAACTAGAGGACTATCACTTAAGGTATTCCAAAATCCCAATCTTCTATGACTATACTAATGCTATAAATTTAGCCAAAAATCTCATTCAACACTCCAGATCAAAACACATTGATATAAAGCATCATTTCATTAAAGATCATGCTAAAAAAAGAGACGTTGAATTAATGTTCATTAGCACTGATGACTAAGTGTATGACATATTCACAAAACCTTTAGCTGAAGAATGCTTTTTTACTTTAAAATGTCTGTTGCACTTAAAGTCTTTTTAAACCTCATAAGACTATCAACATCTTACAACTCCTAATTTACTCCTTCAATGTATTAGCAAAAAAAAGTTGTTTTAAATTACTTCTAATTTCCAGCAAACCCTCAACTTGCTGATGACAAAATGGGGAGAAGAGAAATGAAAATCTTATACTGAAAAAGATAAGGGGAGTAAAAACTGGGGGGGAGTTCCTCAAGGAAATGCTTAAGAATCTGTCTCTAAGTATCTGCTCACAATGCATATCATATGATCCAAAGAAAAATGTCAAATAGGGAAAGTGTTTATCTTGATAGTTATTCCAGAACACTTAAATGTTAGAAAGTCACTTCATGACTAAAATCAAGCTGATTGGGAAAATTGGATTAAAATGATGACATCTGCTTAAGTATCTTTGTGATACAAATTTAAGAAGTTCTATGATAAAATCAGAACATATCATCATGATCCAAACAGCTTTGATTTAAGTCAACTTAAGGCTTCAAAATTTTCTAGAACATATCCATTCATTCCTTATGAAAAGGGACTGACTAAGATTTGAGAATCATATGGTGTTGAAAGAAAATGAAATTTATCGATTTATATTTTGTTGTATTTCTTCCGATCTTTCTTCTAAAGATTTTGTTCAAACTAGCTTGTCAGCATAAAAAATGGGGAGATTGTAAACTCTAGAACCCTTCAGGAAGTGTGAGCTTTAATGTTTTGATTGACAATAAAGCCAATTTAAAGAAAATACTTCGAAGAATGACTAATGACTACCTTGAGATTCTTGACAAAGCTTAACAGGTGACTTCAAGATGCACTATCACTACAAGAAATATGGCCATTGGCCACACTTTTCTGGACCATACTTAAAAAGTGTGGCCTATAACTAGCAAAGCCCACACTTTTTTGAGTGTGGGATTTGACTACAATTTTGGCCACGCTTACATGACAAAGTGTAAAAAGTGTGGCTTATTGCTGGCAATGGCCACACTTTTCATAATAAGCCACACTTTTCATAAGGGTGGGCTTTGACAATACTTTTGGCCACTTTTTTCTGCAAGTGTGGGCTTTGATAGTGCCTTTTGGCCATACTTGCATGGCAACGTGTAAAAAGTGTGGTTTATTGCTAGCAATGGCCACACTTTCCATAAAAATGGGCTTTGATAGTACTTTTGGCCACATTGTTTTGCAAGTGTAGGCTTTGATAATGCCTTTGGCCATGCTTGCATGACAATGTGTAAAAAGTATGGCTTATTGCTAGCAATGACCACACTTTTCATGAGAGTGGACTTTGATACTACTTTTGGCCACTTCTTTTTTTCAAGTGTAGGCTTTGATAATGCCTTTTGGCCACACTTGAATAATAATGTTTAAAAAGTGTGGCCTATTATTGGCAAAGGCCATATTCTTTTTGCAAGAGTGGGCTTTGATAGTATATTTTAGCCACACTTTTCCATAGGGGTGGGCTTTGACAATAACTTTTGGCCACTTTTTTTTTTTTTTTTTGCAAGCGTAGGCTTTGATAGTATCTTTTGTTAACTAATTAATAACATATGGGTACAAGCTACAATACTTATATATCAAATTAAAAAAATAATTAAATCACCATTAATTTTAACGTATCAATTCCTCTCATATGATAAGTATTTCATAAATAATAAACTTATGTAGAATTCTTATAGTCAGCTTATGTGACAATTCTTAGAGTAAATAATTTATTTGGTTATGATATTTTCAATTTAATATCATTTTTATCCTAATAAATTTTTAAATCACTTTGATGCTGACAAAATTTTGACATCAATTTATATTTTTAAATTTTTAAATTAATTTATTCTTAATATTTTTATTTTGACATCAATTTAGTAACATTATCAAAGAGAAAATCTAACAAAATGGCTAAATTGATGTCAAAGTTAAAAAATAATATGACTAAATTTATATCAATTTTTTTTTTCACTTGGACTAAATTTATATCAAAAACAAATTTTTCACTTGCCCAATTGATAAGCCAGATAAAAAAATAATTACTGATTTTTTTTCACTTGGATTTTATATTAAAAATTTGTTATACATATTCTTATTGCAAATTTGACATTTCCACCAATTTTCACATAGAAAATTTTTTTGGAGGGAGCAAATTTAAGTTAAAACAATCATAATCAAACAAGATCAATTAATTAAGTTCATTTTTTTCTCCCATCAGGGTAACAAATTATTCACCTGTATAGAGGCTTCTTCCAATTGCCCAAACTTCTTCCAATCTATCCCTGCGGTCACCGCCCAGCCCAGCCCCGCCATCCCTCTCGTCATGCCCTTGTCCCAGGCCAGCCATCCCTCTCTCCCACTGCTTCTTCCTCCTAGCCCAGCCAACCTCTGCATTGCAGACTCTCCCCTGCCAACCTCTACATTGCAAACTCTGCCTAGTGTCCCTCCCTCTGCGTCGCAACCTCTAATCGCAGTCACAGCCCAGCCAACCTCGGCGTCGCGGCCTCCACTCTAGTAAACTCTGCTCTGTGTCGTATGTCTCACTACTCATATCTCATGTTTTCTTCCCCAAATCCCTAGTTCCTCTCAGACAAACAATCCCCAAAAATCTTTTTGTTTCAGGTTTGAACTTCCCATAAACCTAGCAAGTCCTAGAAAGAAAGAAAAAAAAGAAAGAAAGAAACACGTTGTTTTGCTTCATTCATAGAAAAAACTTCCCTTCGATTATCTTTAGTCTCAGCTAAAATAGGAAAAAGAAATATCACATTGTTGAAATTCTCATCTTCGCTGTAGAATATATCAATTCTAGGTATTGGCTAATTTTTTTTTGTTTCTATTCCAATTTGCTTTCATATCCTAACTTCAATTCTTGTAGTTAGTTTTTAATGTGATAATGTGTCTATTGAAAGTCTAAGAATAAAGGAGTGTTTTTGGCATTACAGCAAATAGGGGTCAAGAAGGTAAGGCGGTGGAGATAGATATGGGGTAGGATTGGGAGTGTAAATAAGGATGGAGATAGATGTGGGGTAGGATTGGAAGTGAAGATTAAGGAATCGAGTAGGGTTGGGGTGGGGATCATAATTTACCTAGTTTACATATTGCAAATGATAGAGATATTATGAGGGTATGGTTTGAGAGTTCATTATGTTTATTAGATCATTGAATGCAATAGCCATTATGGCAGCGTGTGTAGGCATTCCTTTCTAAGAACCACACGCAGTCCGAATATGATGTTCTTGAAATAACAATCCGAAATAAGGGTAGCGCAAAACAACGGAAAAAAACCACACAAGCAGGACGAAAAGGAAGTACAAAATTGAAGTTAACTTTGGAACAAAAAAAAGAACATTCCTATAGGGAAAAGGATATCCTTTGTTTTGTATGTACTCCATAAGAAGCAATGTAAGATTAAAAAAAATGTCTAAAACTTGCTCAAGTAAGTTATTCCCTAACATGGCTGCCCATGTGCCATTACCACTTTATTGGACAACCCCAACTAGCAAGCAACAGCATATTACTATAGTATCACTTTTGAAAAAAAAAAAAGATGCATGAATTAAGTACTTCTATATTCCAATCATTGAATGTCTGAGAAAGAAAGCAAGGTGAAGCCAGTGAAAAAGAGGGCAAGATCTTTGGAATTTTTAAAAGGAAAAGAATGACTTTGCAACCTTTACATTATCTAATAACTAATATGTACATAAATTATAAAGCAACATCTAGAAACTGTCCAGTACAATAATGAGATAAAGGACAAGAAAGGTATAGCAAAGGTTCTTAATTCTTATAGACTATAATGTACTTATGAGGGTATGGTTTGAGAGCTCTGGTATATTGGAAGTCTTGTTACTATGAAGTCTAAATCTAAACCAGCAGAATAATGTTTGTAGTATTATTTTGGGCTAAGCTTGAATACTTTGTACATATGAGATCTTAATAATTGACCTTTAGTGCCAATTTTCATAAAGAAGTTATGACTAATTACTTTTTAAGCATGTGAAATTCTTAACTTTTTAATGGATTCTTAACTTTTTATTGGTTAGTAATGAAGTTTTCTTTTCATTTCAAAAGTTCATAGTGGTTAAATTTCAATATATTTCTTTTAATGTTATTAATAACAATTGTTATTTGTGTTTTGTTATTGTAGAGACTAGAAGAAGAATAGTGGGGAAGTGGAACTAGATTTGCTACAGATGACTTCTCAAGGATCCAACCTTTAAGTTTCATGCTTCAAGTCATAATGTAATCATCCACTTATCAATTCTTTGTAGGCTATAAATCCAATGAACATCATTGTAGCTTGCTGTTTTGTACATTGCTACTGCTATTTATATATTCCACTTTAACTCATTAGACTTTTGTTTATAAGATGTTTAGGATTCCTCAATTTAGATAAGTTTTTTAAGATTAATAATTTAGAATTTAGTGCACTAGGAGAAAGCATTTGTTGTAACCCTAAATGTTATATTTTAAAGACATAAGTACAGATAGTTAGACTCTTCTTTTGCTTTAATTTATTGTGATTGAACACCTACCTTTACATAATTAGGTTTTCTCGAGATGTGTCCAAAGGTTGGATGGATTTACCATGGTATGGTAAAAGGTATATTGAGGGTGTTCAAAGATTTTTGAACTTTGCTTTCTTAGTTGGAGATCTTCAAGGAGAAAAAAAATTCAATGTCCATGTGCAAAGTGTTGCAATATCCATTGGTATAAAAGAGAAGTAGTATATGATCATCTAATAGCCTTTGGATTTGTTGAAGGTTATACTAGGTGGATTAATCACGAGGAGTCAGTAATCCCGATGGATGTTGATAAGGACATGGGTGCTAAAATTAACTATAATGATGACATTGATGGGTTACTGTGTGATACATTCAGAGATGCAGCACAAGTTGAAGGAGAAAATGATTGCCCAAATGAATATGCGAAGAAGTTTTATAACTTGGTAGATAAGGCAAGCCAAGAACTATATCCAGGTTTATAAACAATTCTCAAAACTGTCATTCACTATCTATCTTTACCTGTTGAAGTATTTACATGGATGGAGCAATGCATCTTTCACTTCCCTTTTAGAGTTGTTAAAAGAAGCTATGCCCGACTTAAACATTCCTATTTCTTTTAATAAAACCAAGACTATGGTGAAAGACTTGGGTCTTGACTATGAAAAAATTGATGCATGCCTCAATGATTGCATGTTATATTGAGACAAGCATGTTAATGACTCATTTTGTTATATTTGTGGAGCTTCTCGATATAACGAATATCCCATTGTGAATGATGATCTTGAGCTATCAAAAAAGGCTCGTAAAATTGCTGCTAAAACTCTAAGGCATTTTCCTTTAATTCCTAGACTTAAAAGGCTTTTTACGTGCTCAAGGATAATAGATATATTGAGATGGCATGATGAACAACGTTCTAAGGATGGGAAGTTAAGGCATCCTACTAATGGCCAATCATGGAAAGCCTTTCATAGCCTTTATCCGGACTTTGCAAAAGATGCTCATAATTTAAGACTTGGCTTGGCAAGTGATGGTTTCAATCCATATCGAAGCATGAGCATATCTCATAGCACATGGCCAATTTTCTTGATGGTGTATAATTTTCCTCCTTGGATGAGCACGAAGCCAGAATATTGTATGCTTTCTTTACTCATACCTAGACCCCGATCACCCGGAAATGAAATTGACATTTATCTACAACCATTGATAGAAGAGCTTAAAGAGTTGTAGGAGTTAGGGGTTAAAACATATGATTCTTCAAAAGATCAAACATTTCAAATGAAAGCAGCTCTTTTATGAACAATTAATGACTTTCCAGCATACGCTGTCTACTTGGAGTACAAAAGGAAAGTTGGCTTGCCCGGTTGTAATTATTATGAGACTTCTTCTCAGTATTTGAAGCATAGTCACAAAATGTGCTACATGGGTCATCGAATGTTTTTACCCATGGATCATCCATGGAGATCTAACAAAAGATCTTTCAATGGTAAAACTAAACTTAGGCCTTCACTATCGTTGTTAAAGGGAACATATGTATTTGAGATGTTGCAAAATATGGACAATGCTTTTGGAAAGAAGAAAAAAAAAAACAGATCATGGTCCCTGGAAGAAAAATCAATATTTTTTTGAATTACCTTATTGGCAGCACACCATGTCTAGGCACAACCTTGATGCCATGCACATAGAAAAGAACATAGTGGATAACATAATTGGTACTCTTTTGGATATTCCTGGAAAGACAAAGGATCATGCAAGTGCACGTTTTGACTTGAAAGAGAAAGGTATTATAAATAGCCTTCATCCAAAAGACACAAAGGATGGGAAAAGAACGAAGTTAGCAAAAGCATGCTTCTTAATGACTACTGGGGAGAAAACAATTTTTTGCAATGTTTTGAAGACAACGAAACTGCCCGATGGTAGTGCTTCCAACATTTCTTATTGTGTGCAAATAGCTTAAAGAAAAATATCTAGTTATAAGACCGATGATGCTCATTTCATGTTGCATTACTTGCTATAAATGCCGATTATAAGCATACTTCCTAATCATGTTGCTATCCCTTTGGTTCATCTAAGTTCTTTCTTTCGACATTTATGTCAAAAATTAAAGTTATCACTTTTTAAAAGATAGACTATTTAGAGGCAGAGATTGTTGAGATACTGCTGCCAATTGGAAAGAATTTTCCTACCTAGCTTTTTTGATGTAATGGTTCACTTGCCTATTCATTTAGCAAATGAGGTGAGGTTAGGTAGTCTAGTTCAGTTTCGATGGATGTATCCCATTGAAAGATATATGTGTACATTGAAGTCTTATGTTCGCAACAAAAGTCGTCCAGAAGGATCTATTGCTTATGCATATTTGGCTGAAGAGTGTTTGACTTTTTGCTCCATATATTTGCATGAAAGTGTACAAACAAGATTAAACAAAAGACCTCAAAACAATGATGAATGTTGTCCAAATGAAGTGCAAAGTTCTAGTTTGTTCTCAAGCAAAGGATGTCCATTAGGTGGGAAAATGGGGGATCCATTTATTTTGGATGACATATTGCGAAGCTAGGTCCGTGCATACATATTAAACAACTGTGATGAGATACAAGAATATATTAAGTAATTTGACTTTTAACTTACTCGTTAATTTGCTCAATTCTTAGATTAATTGATTTTTCTTTTACTAACAAATAAAAATGGAGCAAAGCCAAAGATCATAGTCAAAACTTCTCTCAGTAGTTTGAAACTCATACTATGAAAGAGGATGTGCCCGATTGGGTAAAAGAATTGTCTAAAGGTCCAAAAAAAGTTGCAAAAAGATATAGTGGTTATCTCATCAATGGATATATGTTCCATACTAGGCAACGTGATGCAAAACGAAAAACACAAAATAGTGGTGTTACTGTGGTGGCTGTAACTATAAGCTTTGCTAGCTCAAAGGATGAGAATCCGATTGTAGTAAATATCACTTATCATGGAAAATTAATTGATATTGTTGAGCTAGATTATTATGGCCATTTTCAGGTTGTGTTGTTTAAGTGTGGTTGGTATGTGGTTGAAAAAGAAAAAAATTATGATGTTACATATGTCCACGTCAACAAGAAATGCTACCCAGATGAGCCTTATGTGCTAGCATCTCAAGCACATCAATGCTTCTATGTGCAAGATCCATACAATCCAAACAAACAATATGTTTGGAAATTAATCCTAAGAGACTTATTTAATGTAGGTGACCAGTTCGAGTCTTATTCCCATCAAATTCATGCAAATGAGCCATGTGAGCATTCAACGATGCCATCTATACCAAATGATGATGGTGAAGTTGAATTAGTAAGGAATAGTGTTCCCGCAACCATTATAGATATGGATCCAAAAATGGTTCTTGCCCATCAACTTGAAGCAGAATCAGAAGAGGATTTTGATGTTGAAGACAAAGAGGAGTTTGACCCTAAGGAGTTTGACTCTGAGGACTCATCATGAGATGGACAAATTTGTTAAGTTTCTTTATTTTCTTTCTCAACTCTTAGATCCTTTTTCACTTTATGTTTGACATATGAAGAATGCTATTTTTTGTCATATGTTGTTTTCCTAACCATTCTCATTTGTTTTTAATCAATCTAACTGCTTTTTTAATACAAGATAAACTGAAGAAAAATGATGATTACCTTAAGCCAGAAAGAAAGAAAAAGTTCGATAAAGAAAAAGAGTTTTGATATCCATGGCTAGGTAAAATCAAGCCAAGAATTGATGAAAATTTATCAAATCAAAAGAGAATAAGTGGTGACTGAATGTAAGAAGAATGGTATGCAAAATCAAGGGCATAGTGAGATAGCAATGAAAAAAAAGGTGACCCAACCTACCTCCTCTTCTAAAAGCCAGGAGCTTGAGAATATGCTTAAGACTAAAACCTAGACACCAGATGGAGTTTTTGGTCAAAACCAAGGGCAGAAGAATATAATTGACAACAGTTCTCAAAGCCAAGACCATGAGAATTTGCTTAGGAACAAAACCATGGCACAAGGTGAAGTGTTAGGGCAAAAGAAGGTACTTAGCAATGGAACAATGGATCAACCCAAAACACATACACAAGAGCAACAAAATCTAAAAAGGGTTAAACGAGTTCCAATTTGCCCATCAATAAGTTTGGACCACTTTTTAGAAAAGGAAAAGGTACAAGTGGAAGAGGGTGAACAGGTTGAGCCTGCAATGGATGAAGGAAATGATGTGGCACTTGATGATAATGAGGATGCAAGAGACCTTTTTGATGATGATGATGGTTTTAATCATGAATATGACAATAGTATTGTGTTTAACTTTTTTCATTATTTATATAAATTTTGTTCATGTAAAAATATTGCATGTTTGATCACTCTTCAAATTTTCTAACTTTTGCTTTTTATATTTGATATGCTATATGGAATGAGGTACAACGAAGAAGAAAAAAAACCATGGAAGAACTACGTGTAAGAAAACTCACGCTAGAACTATGGAGGAGCAGATGGAGATAATCTTTGATCAAGGACAAGATGTTGGCCTAACACAATAGCTAGTGTCCAATTTTAGTAACCTTTTGGGCACGATTGCAAGAAATACCAGCTTTGTTACCTTGGCATATACGAGCTAGCATGGAGTGCTGGATGACAACAAAAAACGCATATGGAAGTATGTTAATGTAAGTAAAGGATTTCAAATAATTGATACTATTTTGTTATTTGTGCTAAATGATAATATGTATATTTTGTGTTACATAGTCCAAGTTCATCATTCCAAAAAACATGAGAAAAAGTGGGTAATGAGTGGTATTGTGATGCTTGGAAGCGATATAAGGGAAAGATCAAGAAAAAAACACTTTGATAAATATGATTATGAGGAAGATATGCTGCAAAATCATCCTACAGACATTCTAGAAATTCAGTTCTACAAATTGATTAAGTATTGGAGTCTTCCTATAGTTAAAATAAGATAGAATATTTTCTATTTTTTTCAATTTCATAATTTTTATATATTACTACACCTAAAAAATGAGTGATTGATCTGTGTTTATCTTGTGTGTGAATATAGCCCATCTGTCAAAAGAATTCTGAAAACAGAAAGAAACAAAAGTGGGCAAATCGAATAGGACCCATAAATTTTGGAATTGTATGCATAGAATTGGTATTATTATCCAACTTTCTTATTATTGTTACTTTCATATCTCTTCATATTATATTGGTTATAGTCATGTTTCTAATAGTTTTCAATTCCATGTGATAGTGTGCAAAAAAGGAGAATAATGAAGAACCAAAACAATCTGAAAAGTTTATTGCAACCTGCACAAGTCGGAAAGGAAAGAAAGTTGATTTTGAAATACAAGCTGCTATAGTGAGTTTGTTTAAAGTATTATTGTTTCTTATTGATATCTTAATGGAATTACATATATTATCGTAAATGATTTCTTTTCATAGTCACATCTTTAAAATCTCCAAGATGCGGGAGAAAATGATGAGGATGCATTTAAAGTAGTGTTATGAAAGGAGAAACTTGGTCGAGTTCGTTGCTTTGGTAGATCAATTACAGCAAGTGGTCTTAAAAAGGATTAAGAGATCCGGCAAATAAAGCGGCAACATGATGAGAAAGTTACATACTTGGAAAGTCACATTTAGCAAATGAGCTATAGGATGGATGGATTGTGTAATATGGTAAAAGTGTTAGTGCAATAAAACAACCCTAGAATGAGTGCAGAAGATATGGCAGCTTTACTACAATCTGCCCAACTATCTCCACCTGATGCAAATAGTGCACAAGTTGTTGCATGATGAAATGTTCCCCATTCCTCTTAATCAAGTTATGTTCCAATAAATGAAAATGTAAGTACTCTCCAACTTGATAATTGTATATATTGCATGCTTGGGTTTAAGATTGTTACTGTTCATGATGTAGTACTTTATTGTGAAGGTTGCCATAAAATTGATCCTTTAATTTTATCAGATTGATTATTTCTTCATGTTGGCATTTCTTTCTTGGAGTTTGATTCATTTTTTAGGAATGATCTTAGTGGAGCTTGTTTTCATAGGGGCTAGTGGTTCTATTAACTAAATAGTTAGTTCATGAGATTGTTTCAATTGATTTCTCAGACTTCTATTGCTGCTATCTTGTTTTTGATGATGGTGTTTTGCTTATCTATAATTTGTTTTTCTGTTGATGTTGTTTAAAAGATGGTGGATTCATTGGTGTTCTAACATCTTTGAATTTTATTTTTGTGTAGGCTAATATGAATGCATCACTAGATGATAATGAAGATCTGTAGCATTTTATATTGTGAAGAGTGAAGAGGAGATGAATTATGATGCCATTTTGAGACCTATTGATGTGTTTTATTTAAATTTATTTGAACTATGTTAATCTTTAAAGTATTTACACTAATATGTTAGTATTGGTTCATCACTATGTTAATGTTTAGGAACTATTGATGGGTGTTATTTGAATTTTTTTTTGTTTAGACATTAATTATCCTACTATCAAGTTATAAATATTTCAGAGTTTAATATACAAAGTTGATTGATTAGATGATGTTAGCTTATGTTATATAATTTTTATCATTAGAAAATATTGAATAACTAAATTAAATATATAAAACAATAGTTGTTACTAAATAAATACAAAAAGGCTACAAAGCTTACCAATTATAGACAATGCTTAGAATTGTTGCCTTTGATTTCAAAGAATAGGCAACAAAAAAAAAATGTGGTCGTAAGTGTAAACTATAGAGCACACTCTATAAGTGTGGTCTTAACTTAAAAGAATACACCACGTTTAAAAGCGTGGCCATTGAGTACAGTGCATATGCCACACAGAAAAGTGTGGTCATTGAGTACAGTGAATACTCCATGCATAAAAGCGTGACCTTTGAGTATAGTGAATATGTCACGCTTAAAAGTGTAGCCTTAGATTAACACAATCGACCGCCATTATAAGTGTGGGCTTGAGTGAAGAGTATAGACAACGCCATTTATGTATGGCCTAAAATGCATATCATGGACAACTCTTGAAAAGCGTGGCTATAGGTATAATGGAAGGTATGGCCTAAGTTAAACCAAAGACCACGTTTTTTCCATTAAAAGCCACTCTTTTACTATACTATGGCCTTTGCATCCAAAAACCGTGGCCAAAAAGCAAAGGCAATGCTTGAATAAGCCATGCCATGAAAAGTGTGGCCGAAAGTTGAAAAGCATGGCTTACTATCAAAGGCCACACTTGTTGCTATTAAAGACTACATCCTTCCAATATTGCCAAAGAGTATTTTCTTGTAGTGATATCGGAATTAAGTGGAAATAATTTCACTATGCATGCACAAACATGTTTTCTTCATGAGAAGAGGAAAGATTTAGATGATGTGAAGTTTATCAAGCAAAATGTGATCACATGCATCAAAGAATCAAGCTCACTGTAACAAAATCAAGGAATCAAGGATATGGCCGTCAGAAAGTAACACTAAACTTTAGAAAGAAGGGATACAATGATGATAACATACAAAAGCTAGAAGCAATGTGTTACTCAATCTTCAACTATCATAATCGTGGAGTATTTATTATAAAAAATTCAAGATTAAAGATCATAAGACAAATGAATCAACAAGGAACTAGCAGCGCTCTTCAGAAAGTTTGCATCATAAAAAGAGAAGGAAAGCAATTGAATTTGAAATTCAAAATGAAAAGTCAAATCAATCTCTTTTAACCAAAACCTCATCTCTTCAGCACCCTCGATCAACAAAGAAAAACTTATTAAGGAATTCATAAACCATGTTCAGAAAATAGAAAAGCAATTTCTAATGGACTTCAAAAACCTCAACTCATCAACGGCTTCTGAAAAAGAACTCTGGCCACTCCTCTAGATTATGTTTCCAATACTCAATCCAATGCTTGACACGTGCTGTGTAACACCCTAAATCTTAACCCAATACTACTAGTAGGTATTTAGGTTAATCTTTAGAATATTACCTCTTGGTTTCATTCTTTACTTTGAAAATACTTAGCGGAAATATAGGTAAAATTTTTCTTTTTGAATTAAACCAAAGTGAGAGCCTCGCATGATTCTTAGAACAGGAATTTCATACAAGTCATACGAGCAAACCATAATGAAACACATAACTAACATGGATACATCAACTGAATATATATTTATAGATAATCTGCCTACCAAAAGGCAGGACTATTTAGTACATGGGGGACGAAATACAACTGAAAGGCAAATACAAGAAAATCATAAAAGCAAGTACGAAGAAATCATAAAAGCAACACCCATACCCATGTGCACCTAGAGTAGACAACCTCATATACAAAAGAAGGTTTGTCCTCAACTATGTGGCGTATGTGCACTAGCTACTACCCACTCTACGCGCCTACTCCTGCTGGTCCGAGTACTGAGGGGTGGAATCGATCCATTGGCGGATCTCGGCGGGAGTGGTCATGCGGATCATCGGAGCGTGTCCACCGCGGCGAGGGCGCATAGATGGCCTATGAGCCAATCTCGGCTGGACCACTGTCTCCTCGCTCCCAGCTCTCACCGGTGGGGGAGCAGGGCTGGAGCTCCAACTGTACATGTGTGAAGGCGGGTCCTCTGATGGATCCGTCTCCGAAATCGAGTCCGGCACATACTCAGGTAGTCGCGTCTGGTGGCGCCTTGGGCTGCATACGGAGGATCTGCTGGTCGCGTGGTCTGGCTCGCTCAAAAATCGAGTTATGACTGTAAGGAGCAGTCGAGGTGAAGCGGTAGCTCGGGACTGGGTGCGCGAAGGGTCGTCCCATGAACATAAATACTCTGACAATGCAGCGACCCTCAAAATGGTATGACCTGAGTGCTGGGTCATGGTGCAGCTCCCATGTCGGGGTGTCGATGAAGAGTACGAAAGTCGCCATCTGAAGATGTGACGGAAAAAAGAAAGAGGGAATGAGAATCTTCTAAGAGAATTCTCAGTAGGGCAATCCCTAGCTAAGTGACGTCATCACATCCTCAGGAACCTTGGGTTTTATTTCTAAAAAGGTGTGCATGCATGTAAACTCCTTTTAAGTTTAGTTTTTCTAAAGCATTAATTATCCAAGGTCCATCATATTTTATAATGCGTCTTATAACTAAGCATGGAATACTAATGATATGAATGCATCATAAAGGTAAACCAATCAATAGAATAACTTGAGAAACATTTCAACAGTGGCATAAGATAATAGGTGTAAATCTCATAATAACTTTTCTTGGTTTTTCATAACACATGTGACAATTTAAACTATAACTTTTATCTCATGGGGCCACCCTAAAACATTTCTAGGTTATGAGCTCATACCTTAACTAGTCGTCACTAGTTCTTACTTATCATATGATAAGCGTAACATATACATAATCCCGACTTAAAGTACGGGCTAGGGGGCAATTAAGGATCACCTCTTTTAGGGTCATTTCCTCTTTGAAACGCTCTACTGGCAACTAGTACCTAGTAGCATTGTCCGCTTTGGCAAGCTCTATGTCAATACCCTCACGGATTTGTTTTCTTGGGGGTGCTCGGCTAAACCGGTGTCACCCAAGAAGGCGTCTCAGTGTTGTGTCACATTTAAGTTCTCATGATTTTCAAAAAGATCTTTTTCTAAGTCCCTCAAATTTGATGGAAATTCGGCAGTGTGACGGCTGTAGACCGAATTTCCTCAAATTTGCTTATGCCATGAAAACATATAAGTTATGCACACATATCTTATGAGGTATAGCATATCATCATATAAAACTCCTTCATAGCACATATCAAACTTATCATAGATAAAGCTCATGCATCATATATCACGTTTACATAAATTCAGCATCATAAAACTCAAGACTTTTTAATGTCTTATGCATTGACCCTTAAAGTCCTCAACTCACGTTCTAAGTTATTAATCATCAAACCTAAACTCTCGGGTACCTATGAGGTTATAACTAAGTATTTCTCACCTCACACTATGGTCAAGAACATCTCTAAACCTCAAGGATGCAGAATTTATAATCTTAACTTTACGGACTCCTAGGAGTCACAACAATGACCCTTTCTAAGTCTAGTTTGCTCCTAAGGCATCAAGATCAAGTCCTAAACCAATTTTGAGTCATTCCTACACATTTAAACTAATTTAAAACCATGATTATTAAATCTAAACCTTGCTGGACAGAATCCAGAAAATTCAAATATTAAAGGATCTAGAACTCTCAAATTAATTCTTTTCTAGTTTCTAACTTCTTTTATCTTTCACATATGAGTTTTACCATTAATTATATTTGAACTCAAGCATATTATCATCATTAACACAGCTCATACAGTGACAAAATAATGGCAAGGCAGAACCGAAACAAACACTCTCCATAAAGGCATAAAACACAATTTTCTAAAGCACATAAGTTACTAGTTTCTCTTTGAACCTTTTTAAAACTTTCAAAACTCATTTATAAACATTTTTAGTATTTAAAATCATAAGAGTATTCAAGAGGGCAGTGACCAATTCATATTTGTCTCAAGAGGTCCTAAATTCATAAAACTTAGTTCTACTTGTTCCTTGTACTCATAAAAGCTTAGAAAAAGTATGAAACATAGTTTTCAATATTTGGAAACATCAAATCCTCTTAGGGCCGAAATATGAACCAAAGGAAATAAATATTTTTAGACCTTTGTTTGAGACAACCATGGGCAAGTCTTTGAGCTCTAGTTTCATTTAAGTGATGACATAAGGATAAACATGCTCATGCACTTGTTTTAGCTTTTATTAGAAAGTAAAGTGAGAGCATAAAATAAACATGAGATGCATCATATTATTATCTTCGATATTTAGGTGAGGACTTGAAATGTAAACATGATAATGCATAGCTTGAAACATAAACATGATAATGCAAGGTTCACTTATTATCTTGATACTTAGTGATAGCAAGGAAGTAAACATGATGTGCATAGCATAAAAGTAAACATGATGCAAGGTCCATTTTATGGTTAGCTAGAGCTCATCAAAGACTTTAACAAAATAAAATCTCAAGGGTCTAAATACCAAAACCGAAAACCTTACTAAAGAAAAGAGAGTGGAGCTAAGTCAAGTTCTTTATTAAATACCCAAAACCCCTATCTAGAGAAAGATCTCTAGAACGTGCCGGCCAACTTTAAGGTTGACAAGGGTAGGCTTGGGCTTTTCGAAATCCTTAGATTAATTTTCTTAAGTTGAAGAACCATGTGAGCTAGATATCATATAGATGAAGTTATAAGAAAAGGAAAACTCAAACTTTAGAGGTTTCTTTGAGATGAACACAAGGTCATCATCTAGAAACTCTCATCATCAAGCTATCATGCTCATGATCAAGGCCTCATGGCCGAAATGAAAAAGAAAGGAAAACAAAGGAAAGTTCAAAAAGAATCCAAGAGGAAACTAGAGAAAAACACATCTTTGAACAAAACAAGTTTGAAAAGCAAATCCCTACCTAAAGTGAAGACACAAAGCTTGAACTTTGAAAAGAAAAACAAGATGATGAGCTCCTCTTTGGGGCTTGATGGTTTCGGCCAAGAGGAAGCAAGAAGGTTGGAGTTGTGTTTCAAGTGAGGTTGTGTTTGAGGTGTGGTGTTTGAGAGATTTGATAATGGTTCAAGGCTATGGGGTGGTGTTTCAAGGTTGAGAGATGATGATGAGATGAAGAGAGAATGAAGATGAAGATGAAAAGAAAGGAAGAACTTTCTTGAAACTTTGAGAGAAAAGGAAAAGAACTAGCAAGACAACTCTAGAATTCTAAACTTAGCAAATGCTTCAAAGTGCAACTAAGCTATCACAAGCATCCTATTTATAGAAAAACAAAACAATGAGGTTTACCAGGGGGAAGTGGCCATAGCAAATGGAGGGAAAAGGGAGAGAAAAATATCTCTTACACAAGGTCATTCAAGCATGGTTTGAAGTATGGAAGCTATGCTACAAAGTATGGCTTGATGTGAGTTAATTTCCTATCAATTTTTGATGAAATTAGGCTTCTAGAAACAATGCATGGCTGGAACTTTTCCAGCCACAAATAAATGGAGAAAATGGGTTATTTTAATTAGTTATTTACTTGGAAAATCAAGCTTGATTGAAAGTTATGACAAGGTATAGTGTATGTGACTTGAGGTATGGCCTTGGAGTGTTGAAAAAATGAACATGTGATGCATATGGTGGGGGGAGGTACACGGCCAGGTCTGGGCAGCATGGAGGGAGGAAGATTTGATCATCTAATTGTGTGTTAATGGTAGGTTTAAATGTGTATTAGCTTAGGTACAAGGTTAGGAACAATTAAGCTTAAGTTTAGGTAACTAAGAATGTGATTTAAAGAGTTTATGACAAGTTTAGGAGTGCTCATACATCATTAAAGAATTTAAAACTCATTTGTGAATAAACAATGTGTAACACAATTCCATGATTTAAGGAATTGGAAAGAGAAAACACTATTCAAGATTCTATGACTAGGTGTCTTGAGATTAAAATATGATTTTAGGTTGTAATTAAGCACTTTTAGGTTCTAATCAACTTTAATAAATTATTTTGACTCAAGATTAATTAAGGAAATTAATTAACCTTCGATTAGAGCCTAATATTGCTTAGGTTTGCTTAATCACGCGATTAAGCGTAAGGACACGAAACTAGGGGCAAAACCGTAATTTTGCACTAATTTTGCCCAGGACTTCTAAAATTAAAACTGAGGTCATAGAATACATAAACATGCCTTTTAAAACCATCTAGAGAAGTTTCGGGTTCGTCCGGCACTTGCAAACGGTTAAAACACCGCAAGGGCATTTTGGTCATTTTGACCCAAAAACTCAAAAAATGAGATTTTCGATCCCGGGAAGGTACACAGGTCATCTAATCCCCTTTCAACATTGAGTTTGCCGTTCGAGTACTGCCCGACCGGATTTCCTCGAACTCCGGACAGAAAATGACCTCAGGGGC
Organism: Dalbergia cultrata; assembly: GCA_031216105.1. Lineage (NCBI taxonomy): Eukaryota > Viridiplantae > Streptophyta > Magnoliopsida > Fabales > Fabaceae > Dalbergia > Dalbergia cultrata. Next base: position 59,112,948 of record CM062353.1, on the reverse strand, counting down.
ATTTTGGTCATTTTCACTCTTAACAGAAAAATCGGGGCGTTACATGCTGGTTCAAGGCCAATGGTAACAAAGGAAAATCATCTGTAAATAGAGATGACTAAGCTTCAAAAGAAAAGTGACGAGACATAGAGCAAAAACACTGTGAAAATCTTTCCAAATCTCTCTATAAAAATTATCTGCTAGATTCCTTATATATTAAAATCTTCTTTCTATATATTAGATTGTTCATACGTTCTTATAAGGAAGAATCAACAGAAAGAAGTCACTCAAGCTGTTTTAGATTTATCACTTCACATTCAGTAGAAGAAAAGCTTGAGTGTAAGATTGTTGAAAATAAACATCAATCATGAATCTATTGTGTCATCGATTCAATAGCGATTGGAAGTTGAAAGCTTGAAGAGGCTATTGCAAAACTACTTCTTGTTATTAAGTTAGTTTAGGAAGCTTAATGAAACTCAGTAGTTACTGAGAACTGGATGTAGGCAAGTGTTGGCCGAACCAGTATAAAACTCTCGATTCAGTATCTTCTCTTCCTTAACCTTTTTATTTTTCAGCCTTTGATTCTACATAAATACCTCTATCATTATCTCTTACTTTTAATCTGTTTAGTCAACCTGCTTAATTCAAAAAGTTACTTTCTGAATAAACTAACCTATTTTCCACTGCACTTCAAGCTCAAGGCTTGATAGAGATTTATTGTGAAAGTTTCAATTTGAAAATTTCAAAAAGGGAGCACAATTCGACCCCCTCCCCTTTTTGTGCGTTCTCTCACCAACATTTGTGTCTTGGAAAAGTAATCTAGAAGAGTAGGTTGACAGTTTGTCAGATCTGTTGCAAAAGCCATTGCAAAGTTGAGGTTTCTGATATCCCTTTAGAAACTACTTTTTAACTTTCTGATCATGGTTTCAGAACTCTTTCTTCTAGAAGCTAAGGTAGTTAACCAAGTTGTCAGAAGAGATGACATGTCAATTTGAAACTGAATTTGCCTTGAAATTTGAATTTCAAAAATTCAAATTTCCCTCCTTTTCCAGTAAAGTTTAGCGCTCTACAGTGAAGTGAGCTTTTTGATGCATTGTATCAGTTCCTTGATAATTCTTCAGTCTTGGAGTCTTCAATCAGAGCTTTTTTGATGATGAAAACATTGCGATCATGATTAAAGCTTGGGTAACACATTGTTTTCAAAGTTTGCTTGATATCTTCATTCTAAGCATACTTTTTGATGTTCAGTGCTACTTTCTGAAGACCTGTACCTTGGTTTCTTGTTCTCGATTTGATCTTCCTCAATCCATAAAGCATGTATACGTATTTTGCACAGTATAATGTTCACTTATATTAGGTTCAATGTCTTTATATGAGATAAATCATGTTTGCACATGTAAAGTGAAATTATTTTCGCTTCAAGTTCATTTTATGCAATACGAAAGTACCTGTGTGGTATGTCAAGAAACTGAAGGTAGACATTAGTAGTTCTTCAAAATATTTTCTTTAAATTGGTTCTGTTGTCATTCCAAACATATTGCCTTAACGCTTTCTGAAGGGTTCTGAGGCTTACACAAATCACATTACACGTTCCATCCTCATTTCACTCATACATGTTTGACACTTGATTCTTTTAAGTGGTCAACATACGAGGGTTAGCTTTTTGCTCCCTGAATCAGGATCTTTAAAAGCAAAGGTTGACAGTCCAAACTCTTGAGTTTGTTGACAAACACCTAATTTAAAGCAATTTGATCTACTGTTCAAAGGAAATCATTAATTATTTGTTATCGATGTATAGTGTCAAAATTTACAATAAACAAGCATATAAGAAGATATCCGATGCACCTATGATTTACTACCATGTCACGGTTACATTTTGGAGAGGAAAAAAAATTAGAGCTTAATTATAACATTGTGCTAATGTATATTTCTCCATTGTGCATAAATTATTTTCATAGCTTTAGATATAAATTATTTGACAATGGATATTTAATGTAAGTCAATGAGCATGTGTGGAGCTAAGTATTAATGGATTCACATGGTTCAATATTTGTTCTTTTAAATAAAATTTTAGGTTTCTTGTATTGTAAATAGAAACCATTAATACTAAAAGAACTTCATGTTCATAATGGATTGACTTGATCTGAATCAAATTATTTTAGTAGATTCGAAACACGATTTTTCTTTTTTAAATGTTAAAAAAGAGTGGTTTCATTGAAACAAATGAATTGCCGATCGAGTACATCCATTTTTCCCGCCATCATCAGCACGGTAGCTGGACTTTCGTCAAGTCTGAAACCAGGGCCCCTGTTTGAACAAATGACAATTATCGATCGAGTACATTATCGTATTCCATTTTTTCTCCATCCCTCATTGAACCTGAAGCGCACCATTGACTTGAATCTACTATCTTAGCGTTCAAACTAAATAGAAATTAATAGCACTAGAGATGTACGTGCTGGAAATGTCTTGTAAACACACTGCATACCATCATAGACTTGTGGAGAGGATGACTTTGACAATTCGAATGTTGACTCTACATGCTGGACCAGCATCCAGGTTATTTGTATCCACACTTCGTTTTCAATTTGATAGCCTCATCTTTTTGGAAATTAGCACTGACTTCACGTCTGGTTTGGTATTTTTTTTTATTTTTTCAAATAAAATACACTCAAACCCCATTCCTTTGTATTTCATACACTCAAACCCAATATCAAACTAACTGACGTCTCCCCCCCCTGGGTGACATTATTATAATTTTTTCTTTCTATTTTTAAAATATACTCTCTCATTATCTCCTATAAAATTAAAGATAACGTACACTTCAATTCATTTTAATTTTTTTCATTAATTCTTTATTTTCTCATATATTTTTATTTTTAACTAAAATATGCTTTATTAATAGTTTTATATATATATATATATATATATATATATATATATATATATATATATATATATATATATATAAATCTTTTACAAAATAAAATATTTATGGCTTACAATAATATAAATACTACCATATATAATATAATTTTTAAATTATTGTTATATGGAGAAAACATATTATTACTTGTAAGAATAGTTTTTAATAATAAATTTTAAAAACAAAATTATGTATTTTCTCAACTATCAATTGTAGAATATTAAAGTATTTTTTTATAGTAATATTACAAGATTGTTCTATTATCTTCTTTGATTTGTAATTCATGTTTATATTTAAAATTAACATAGTAAAATTTATTCTCTTAATATAGTAAAATTTTAAAAGTTAAAGTAAATATATGCATATATGAATATATCAATATGCTGTATTACTATAACTCGCATATATTTAAATTTACACACACACACACACAGATATATATATATATATATATATATATATATATATATATATATAACTATTAATGAAGGTTATTTTGGTTAAAAACAAAATAATAAGTGATAATGAAATGGAGAATTAATTACAAATGTGAAATTGAATTAAAATGCAGCTGATCTATTCAAACTTTTAGGGGAAAGGAGTGTATATTTTACAAATTAAGGGAATAAAAGTATAATAAAGACTTATTCCAATAGAGAGGATTGTATTTTAATTTTTTTAAGGGTTCTCCAATTTATAAAAAAAATATAAGGTACTTTTTTATCTTTTAAATTGAAAAGTTGAGATGTTTACTCTTAATTTTTAAAAGTCAATAGTGGTGTTCTTGAGAGTTCCTGATAAAGTGTTTTTCAGAACCAATGTATATACTCTATGAAATTTAAAAGAGTAATTAATGTAACCTTTTATTAAGTAAGATCCTAATTTCTAAAGTTTACTCTCTTCAATAGTTATGTCCATTCTAGTCATTTAAATTTTAAGAGCAACTTTATAATAGATTTAATAAATACTATGTTGTAACCTTTTATTATTAAGATCAAACTTCACTATTTTATTAAACAGTGTTATTATATTTTTTTTCAAGAGTAACTTTTAGGAAGTTTAGAGAGTTCAACATCTGTAAAGAAGTTTCAATATTGCCAAATCAAGCCTAAGCCATTGGGCGGAAATATTTGTTAGCAAAATGTATTGTTCTTCATTAAATATTTAACCAAGAAAATGAAATTCATAGTAAAAGAATTGGTAAATTAAAAAAAGAAATTGAAAATTTGAAGTGGTTAAAGAAAGATACATAAATAGTTTTATATTTAACATGTCCTTTGAGGCAAATGACCATTGGACTAGTGCGTATTATTCAAAAACCCATCTTATTTTAGGTTAATGTTGATGACCAAACTTTAGACTACTTAGTTATAAAAGCTTTGATATCATATCATGAATCAATTGTTCTGAAAACCTAGGTTATTGAGTAGAAGTACATGAATAACTTTATATCTAACATAAAAATCCTAAAGAAGTATTTTATCAATATGTTTAGCTTAAAAATGTTTTCTATCCCAAAAAACAAAAAGCGAATTTGGCTTTTGGCCCTTGAAAAAAAAATTTCTTTGGTTTCAGCCCAAATATTTTTAAAATTGTTTGGTTTTGCTCTCTACTATGCATAGTTGTTGGTTGCCATATAAGATTGAATGATGTGACCATCTGTAAGTCAGCCCAACATTTAATATAAATAATTTAATATTAGGGACTAAAACTAGCCAATTTTAGAGATGTTTGAAGCGAAGCCACAAAAAAAAAAATTCATGAATTAAAAGAAAAATTTTCTTATTTTTCAAGGACCAAGAAGAATATATTTAAGTCCACATATTTTTAGCAAATTGTATAGAAATATGTTAAAAAGTTATGTTTCTTATATATCGATTAGTTAGTAAAAAAGGTTTAATTTTAATATACTAATAGTGTAAAATTTTATTATACTTTTATCTAATTAAATTCTTTTATTTACATGATCTTTAAGTAATTGATATGAGAGACAATTATATTTACTGATATAATAATAAATATTATTATTAGTACATCAAAATTAAAACTCAATGAAAATAACTATTAGATATTGAGGTAAGTAAAAAATTATATTTAATGTAAATTATAATTTAAATAATAAAGATTTAAAAATACTTACAATAAATATTTAGACACGAATATTATTTTTAAATTTATAAATAAATAACTAATAAAATCATTATTTATTGTACTCTATATTTGGTTATGTATTTACTAAAAATTATTTACAATAGTAAGACGATAATAATCATATAATAATGGTTTTTCATTTTTCCTACACATCTATCTAACTTTAACAAGCGTGACATGGAAGCACATTGAAGACGAGTTTATTTTTTCTTTTGATTAAGTCCCCTCTGTCATTGGTTTTAATCTTTGGGTGTGGTGCCGTCGCATTGGTGTTTATAGACCACTTCAGAACTTGAATTTCATGCCTATTAGTTTCCTAGAGATGAATTTTTAGCACAAATTATTTAACAGATAGGTATATTGTTTTTTTTTAAAAGACAAATTAAATTATAGCTAACTGACGTATTACTGACTAAAATTTCAAAAAGACAGCAATATGCATTATAATTAAGCTCTAAAACATGAATTTGTGCCCTAAACCCTAACCACATATGAATGGTGAGAAATGACAATTATTAATGGCAATAAATGATTATGTGATCATTTAAAAATGTCATATGATTTTGTGATATAATTTTGACTATTCATGTAGATTCAACGATTTAGATTTGTTACTCTCACTCTCACAATAAACCATTACATTGTATCACCTGAGTTATTCCCTATATATATGCATTTGATTATATCTTAATTTTTTAATTCGCGATTTTCAATGTTTCTTGACTTAAAAACATAAATTAGAAATTCAAATCAAATATAAAGTATGTATAACTTATTATGCTGAATGTTACTTCCTACATTTTAGAATAACGGCTAAAAACACGAGAATACACGTATTAAGAAAAATAAAAAATTTTGATAAATGGAGAAAATTATGAGTTGATAAAATTCTTCTATAATCATTATTATTCATCTTAGTAAATATATTAATTACTTAATTAATATATTTAAATTAAGAGTATAAATGAAAGAGCAAAATACTTCTTAAATAATATAAATGGACAGATATTCTAAAATATGAAAAAGTTAAAAATTGACATTTATTCTACAACAAAGAGTAATTAATTTATCAATCAAAGATCTTACATGAATTTATGAAATTTATGAAATTAAAAAAATTAGAACATTTTCTGAATTTTACAAAGAATATTAGTATTTTTAAGAGTTTTCTACACATTAAACCATATGTCCAAACTCTATATTGTGTCAAGTTTTCAAAATCTGATGTCGGATATGGACGTAATCTTCACTATTTTGCTTGCTACTCCCTCTTTATTAAAATATCTGTCATTTTTAGACAAACACAAATATTAAAAAATATAATAACTATATTGAAAATAAGTAAAATACAATGAATGAACTAATATATCTCTATTAACTGCAATAATGTTAGAAAATTAATGGTTAATGAATGAAATTACCTAGAGGCACTATTGGAAAAATAAATAAATATTGGAATGAAAAGTTGTCAGAAAATAGATAGGTATTTTGAAATGTAAAGTTGTTTGAAAGTGGACAGATATCCCAAAAAGGAGAGAGCATTTTTTTGTTTATGTCCCCAAGTTCGATTGAGAGAAGAGAAACTGATGAGTTTAATTGACTCGTCCACCCGATGGAGAGAAAATTGAATACATTAACTACCAGGTAATATCACGACCAAAAAATAAATAAATAAAGAAAAAACTACAAGGTAATACCGCATTAATGTCGGTGACTTCAATTGTTGAAGCACCACCATTTATTTACACACAGTATCGGGTGGGTGCCTTTAATCAGCTCGTACCTTGACGTATTGCAAATCACTGTATGTAGTCATTTGATGCGGATGCATTTAGTTTGTGAAAATATTTCCTATTTTCATTTCTTGTTTTCATTTTCTGAAAAAGATTTTCATTTCCAGATTTTCAAAACTAGGAAATGTGTTTGGTTTGTAAATATAGATTTTCTTTTCAGAGAGTGAAAACAATGAAAATATGTTTGGTTAGTCTATTTTATATGGAAACGCATCTTATTCTTCTTCATTCGGTGTTGCTATCTTTGATTTTCATCTTCTTTCTAAGCTAAAAAAAAATCATCACACATAGGGAGTGAATTAGAACATAGATTAGAGAGAGACTCAACCACGGCATCATCATTCACTTCACCCTTTCAAACCCATTAAGCCATCAAAACCAACACTGTCGCCATGGTTCTCTTTCTTTAACCTTTGTCCTCCATCACCATTGTCATTTCTCTCATCATACACGGCATCACCCCCATAATCACATCCTCAACTATCATCTACCATCACCATTAGATCCACTACCACCATAACACCCACCATCACCCCTTCCAAACAAAACCTTGACCTCCATTATCATCACTGCACAACATCTCCAACATCATCACCATCAACCTTTCACAAAGCAAACTCAATCTCAAAGTCACTCAAACCAAAATCAAAACCCAAAATCATTGAACCCAAACTAACCTTAGGACTAGAAATAAACGAAAAAAAATGAAACAGAAGATAAAGTAACAGGGGGCCGCTGCCACCAGCTTCACCAACGCGGCCCAACCCTTTGCTGCCATGAATTGCCGTGCGCTGGGCCACCATTCTCTCTTTTCGCTGTTGCCCGGTTCCCAGCCACTACAGCACCCCCTCCTCAACCTCAGACCACCATCATCATTGTAAAGTTAAGCCCAGCCATCATTGTTGCTCGGTTCACACTTCTGCTAGCACCACCCAGCCCACCAACGTCGCTGCAAGCTTGCCATAGCGGATTGGCCTTCTGCCATTTGCTAGTATACGGCCATGGCCTCCACATTCCCCTTCGCACTCTGCCACACCTCAGTTTCGCATCCTCCGCCTTCCTTCTCTCTCAACCATCACAAGCCCCCAAATCACTCGCTGTCTTGGTTGAGCCTTCAGGTGGTGTTGCTGGTGTGGTGGCTGACAGATCTAGTTGTTGTTGATGGAAAAGACAAAGGGAAAAGAGTGGGAGAGAGCGTTCTCTGTGTGAAGCATTAGGGAAAAATAAAAACAAAAGCAAAAGTGTGTATGTGGGATTTGAACGCAACATAACATATAAGAAAATTGGAAACACGAGTTATTTGCAAAACGGTCACCGTGTTTTCATTTGAAAACATTTCCAACAATAACAACTGAAAATGATGGAAATGTGAAAATATCATTTTCACTTTTGTGTGGCTTTTGAAAATGTTTTCAATGAAAACATTTTCTTCAATCATTAACCAAACGTATTTTCACACTTTTTTGTCATTTTCAGTCAAAATGAAAATGAAAATGAAGAAACTAAACACCACTAGTTTTCACACATAGCCTGTTGATCAACTGGGTCATTAGATGAACCGAACTTATATAAAAAGTACATATAAAAATATATAAAAATTAAATGAAATATAATAAAATGATAACTAATTAGTAATTTAATACTCTTTAAAGGATCCAAATACATAAACATAAATTCTTAAATATTGTTCCCAATAAAAATACATATTCTTATAAAATGTATTCAGTCAATTACAAATTTAGAATATCAATGAACAATCAATAATAATTAATGTTTTAAATTTCAAAATAAAAAACCAATAGATAAAGCTATAATTGATATAATTACTAATCGCCTATTCGTAATTATTAGTCTATATATATCTTCTCATCCTATTCATGTACTCATCCCTACCCCTAAAGTAGGCTAATTTTTTTATATGACAAAAGAAATTAGCCATAAAATAAAGTTTATGTTAATATTGATACCTAACAAGTGATGGTGGATATGTATATTATACAAATATTTTTTTACAATGGGCCCTAACTCCAAAATAAGTTAACATTTTTCTATGACAGAAAAAAATTAGACTCAAATGATTTGTTTTATTAATATTGATACTTAACAAGTGATGCCAGACATATATATTACACAAACATTTTTTTTACAACATGGTCAAATCCCTAAAATAGGTTAAATTAGAGTAAATAGGTCAAATTGGTGTAAAATTTTTTGTCAGGATCAAATTGATGTCGAGTTGAAAATGTTAGGACCAAAATGGTTGTTTACTCTAATTGTTTTTATATGACAAAAGAAATTAGTAAAATGATTTTTTCCTCTTAAAATGATTTTTTTTATATTGCTACCTAATGAGTGATGTTAGACGTATATATTGTACAATTTTTCTTTTACAATGGGGCTCTATTCCCGAAATAGGTTAACATGTTTTCAATATGACAAGTGAAATTATTCATAAAATAATTTTTTCATTAATATTGATTGTTAATAATAAGTGATGTTAGACATGCATATCACACAAACTTTTTTTTAGCGGGGTCGTAGCCCTAAAATATGTTAAAATGTCATTATACATAATTATTTACATATCATATAATTATTATCAATTTATATTATTCTTTTTCATTTTGTTGAATATGAATTTTCCATTTTTTCCTAACTTGAGAAGAAAACATAGGAGGGGATTGACCTAATCGAGGCACTGGGTCATTGGGTCACTGATTTAATCAGTAGATCACTAGTTGAACCAGTTAAACTAGATTTATATAAAAATTAAAATAAAATACAATAAAATGAAAACTAATTAGCAATTTGACTATATTTAACGGGTCTAAATACACAAACATAAATAAATAACATAAATTCCTAAATATTGTTCATATTTCACAATTCTAAATTACAATTGATAAATTCAAAAATATAATTAAACAAACAAATCACAAAGTTTCACATTACAAACTCATTAACAATACAAATAAGGTCCAAATTATGTCCAAGGAATAAAGGGTCATATTCAGTTTGGTCAAGGGGTCTTTCTTTATCAGCTAAATATGAAACTTGACCAACAATGCCTTCATTTTGGTCCGCATTTTCATTGAAATTGTTATGTGTATCATCTTCGTCATCATTATCATATTCCAAATTTAATTGTCCTACAATCATATCATTTTTCACAAATCAACATCAAACTATCAAGTAATAATCCATAATGATAAGGGACCAATGACAACCAAAAAAATTAATACAATTAAAAAAATATATACCAATATAATCTAAAGTTGATTTGACGGAAACATTTGCACGATCATTATGTGGACATTCCAACTTATCCATGTTTAAGAGTGATGGTGACTCTTCCAATACCTAATCACAATGGTCCTCAAATGCCTCAAAACAAATTGGATCATAACTTTGATTTCTCAATTGATTCCTATATTTATCAATTTATTCATATCAAGATAAACAAAATACTTTGGAGAACTAAATATTCATATAAACAAATATTCATAAGAATTTAATTAAGAAAATTAAAAAAATATTCAATGCATATCTATTTTTATTTTTTCAAGAGAATGTTATACTTATTAAATAGAGACAATCTTATCAATTAACACATTTTTATACTATTATCAACATTCATTCATTACTTTCTTAAGATGTGTGTTTTTCTTTTATTTAGATAACATGCAAAGAAAGGAGTATCTCATATGAATATGCAGCACATCTACTAGAAATTCATGGGATATCGATGGGTGTTACCGATGGGTGTACCTATGAGTTGACATTTTTTTTTATTATTTAGCTTTTTATTAAAATAATAATAGATGATAACCCATCAATAGTACTTGGCACCATCATGTGCCATATGGCATGGACAGGGTATTCTATACCCATCGATATATGCAAGCGCATCATGTGATGTGAATGGTATACCGATGGCGCCAACAAGTATATTTTTTAATTTTTAGTATTTTGAAAACATAGATTTCTGACAAGTGTATCGATAGATTTATACTTTAATAAACTTAATTTTTTTAATTAACATTACCGATAGGTATACCGACGGGAATTAATTTACTTAATTTTTATTTTCTTTGTTATTACTAATTACTGATGTGTTCATATTAAATTAAATTTTATTTTTTTAAGTAGACTATCAATGGGTTTTTGAATTTTTGGGACATTGGTGCATGTATCTTAGTGTTTCTTATGCTCTTCAACAAACCCATCGGTAACTAATGGAAATTGAAATGCACCGCTTCATTTAATGGTTACCGACAGGTGCCCATGAACACTCTTCATCTTCCTCATTCTCTGGCACACGCTTTCTATTCTCTCTCTATCCCCCTATGCTACTATTACAACCTTCCTCATTGCTATGCACCACCACCAAAGCTCCATTTTCAAAACTAAGCCCACCATTGTGAGCTAGCTACGTTGGTGAGCATTTTAATCGGTTTATTTCTTCATTTGGCTTAGTTTTTCTATGGTTTTTAATGCATTGGGGGAGTGACGGTTGTTTCTATTTTGTCAAAGTAAGAGTTTTATTGGAGGGAACACTGACGATGTTTGCTGTGGAGGCTCTTTTTTTTTAATTTTATTATGTATTTTTTTCAATTTTTATAATTATGTAAAATCAAATGTTTGTTCATTTCCCATTTTCAAGATTGGAGTGGGTTATGTGTTAGGTAGCTTTTTATTTTTTGTTTTTACACTGTAGTAGAGATTAGTAACGAAATCCCTATTATTTATATGTTTTAATATATATGTAGGATAAAGATTTATGATTTCTAAGATAGGATTGTAGGAAATGTGAGGATTGCATGACTAGTGGGAAAGGCAGAGAGGTCCTTCTCCGACTTGTTTACATTGTTTGTTGTGGAGTTGTTTGTGTTTGTGGAGATTGCAAGATATGCATGTTATTGCGTTATAAGAAGATGTGCTCTAGAATGATTTTTAAGATTATGTGAATTGAATATACTTGTTAATATGTAATTGTTTAAATATGTTTGCTCTATTATTGACGTTTAATAATGTCTCTGATAACTCCCTTAGGAGTTATGTTTTTCTTTAGTTTTCTTAGAACTTTTTAATTTGTTCATAGTTAGTTTTGGTTTGCATAAGTGCCTCTTTTGCATTATTTGGTTTAAACTCTTGCATGATTAAACTTACATTAACCTTGCATTCTAGTTATGTTTTCCATTGGTTTGTAGCTTTTTGGAAGAAGAATGAGAGAAGCATTTGAGCTAGAAGTGCAAAGAAGCAAGAATTGGAGCTGAAAGGATGTCAGAATTCCATGCTGGAGCATAGAAATCCATGCTGGAGCATGGGTCCTGAAACTGAAGCCACGCTACAGTGTGGGAACCTACGCTACAGCGTGGCTTGCTGTCAGATTTCGCATATTTTCACTTAAGCTACGCTCCAGCGTAGCCATAGCCACGCTACAGCGTGGGTGCACGAACCTGCCATGTAAATTGGGCCTCATTACTTACTCTGACAGCCCATAATTGATATAAAAACACATTGGAGCAGGGAGTGAAGGAGGAGCACGAAATGGGAGAAAGGAAAGGCTAGAGCTTGGAGAGAAAGGAGATTGAAGATCAAGCACTTAGGAAGGAGACTTCTCTTGGGATTGCTCTTCAACTCTTTGAGTATTTTATTGTTTATGGCTTTTTCATTTGATGTTGATTTTATTTTGTCTCCCATGACTTGTAACTAAACTTTCTTTGCTTAGGGTGATTTATGGAGGCTATGTGTTTGATAAAATGCTAATGTGAATGAATTTATGTCTTGTTCTTATTTGATAGTGAGCATTGTATTTGATCTTATTTATCTTGAATTGCTTGATCACCAATTTAGAATTATAGGGGTTTTTACAAATTTGAGAGAATGAGTACGAGCCATGCCTATGAATGCAATGCCGTGAGTTGAATGACACCTAGAGATAGGCAAACATGATTCATGTGGTATTTAAGGACTTGATAATTAAATCACTTAGTTAGAGTTAGGCATGCTAAGAGATTAGGTGTTCAACTCTAATTGAGTAGCATTAGATGATCTTGAGAAAGACTTTTAATGAACATAAAGATCCCACCATCACTCAATGAAATGTGGACAAGGCATATTGATGTTCATGTTGCATATTAATCACACATAGTTGAAGTAAATCACCCTAGCATTTAATTCCATCAATTCTTAAATAGCTTTTACATTCCTTTAGCACTTTAGTCTTCAAATTCCTTTGATATCATTTCATTTCAATTGTTCAACTTGTTATCTAATTAGCTAGAATCGATACTTGAATTATCCCTGTGGGTACGACAACCCCTCCTTTTACTCTATTACTTGACGACCTAGTATACTTGCTAGTGTCACCCTCCTCTTGGGAGCGATCAGTCTCTTATTGTTAAATGCATTGAATTAATTGATGACGAAAGCTCCTAATTTGAGTGGAGATGTTATTGAAATTTTGAGAAATTTTTGTTAGACAAATCAAATTAAAAGTAATTGAATTAAAAACAATTAAAGACAATGTTTTGAAATAAATCTAAATTTATATGTGTAATTATATCTTTTTGAGGATTATATAATTCTTTCAGTATGGATGGCAGAAGTAGAGATAGGCCTAGGAAGGTTAGTTTACCCACCACCTCTATCACTACCCCTACCACCACCACCTCTCCCCTCCAGATAATGCCCACTCCTAGTATGTTGGCCCTCGACCTCCACCTTTTTCCCAATCACAACCTATCCATAACAGTGATGCTAGCCCTAGCTCTACCATTGGCCTAACTCCCAGTGCCATATCTTATTAGACTTCTGCTTTTTTAGGTGGGTCACAGACATGGGACCCAGACAAAAGGCCGCTTTGCCATATTAGGCCAGACAATAAAGATGGATAAGTTTAAACATGTTTTCTATTACATATTTTAATTTTATATTGTGTATGATGTTTAAAATATTGTCATTGTATTTAATTTGGCTCAGCTTTGTAATAGCTTTGATCCTTTTACTAAGGGTCACCACAAGATTATAGAGGTTATACAGAGTAGGAATAATCACCTGTGGCCCACCTAGATTGACATCCCGAAACATGTCAAGGAGATATGGTGGAAAGAATGGAAGGTAATGCTATAATTTATACAGTTATTTTAAAATCATGATCATATTATCGATATGTTTATGATTATTTATATGTTGTGAGTTTGTATATGTAGAGATCCTTTTATATCCTGCCAGAGCATGAGGCTGTCATCCAGAAGGGATAGAAGATTATGTCATCCTAACACTTGCAAGACATGTTCCATGATGTAGCAAGGGGCACATGAGTGGCTCTTTCCTAAATGATGTCACCCTCTATGAACTGCATCGCCATTGGGCATCAGACCTAGCTTTCAAGGATAGGTCCTAGAAGGGTAAGACAAACTAGGCCCTAGTGAAGGACGGGTCACTACACACTGGTAGGTTGAACACCCAGGAAGAGACCCGAAAACAGCTAGTAACTTTTTTCCCAAGAGATCCACACTTGAAAGGGTGAGACGTGGGAGGCAAAAAAGGTATGAGTTAACCCTCATTCCAAGAACACATACATAAGTCTAAAATTGAACTTCTTAGTATTTAATTTTTGTTACTCCTTCATTTATGTCATAATTATTACTTACAATATATTTTATTCTCTGTGCATTTATAGCATGAATACACAGAACTGTGTCCTAGACCCAGCTTGTGGAGGTTAGGCCCAATGCTAACATCCCTCCTCCAAATGAGGAGGATATCTGGGCTTAGATGGTTGAAGGCCCTTATAAGGGTCACATGTATGGGATGGGGTACTACCTTGATAGCATGTCTCATCCTCCACCACTATGTCAATTACTGGGGATAATGCCTAGGAGCGTATGCATGCCCTAATTTAGGAGCTACAATAGCAAGCACAACTTATCTAACAGTAGCAAAAGTAGTAGGCACACCTTCTATAGTACCTCCAAGAGTAGACAAAGAGCTGAGTAGTAGTAGAGGAGGAGCTATAGTTTTCCATGGAGCAACATCAGCAACAGAAGGCTAAGGAAAAAAAAAGGTGAATTCAAGAAGATATAGAAGAAGATTACGACCAATGTGATGAGGTTTTTCAACAACATGAAGGCCTCAAGCTCCTCTGGCAAGAAGCTCCTTAAGATGCCATTCCCATTCATTACTGAGCATTGCTCATTTGATGGTGACGATGACTTTGACTAGTTAGACGACGCCGACACCGACGAGGACGACTTCAACTAGTATTTTTCTAGCTATTTCTATTGCATTTTGGATTTTTGTTATATTTCTCACACTTTGTATTTATTTTATTATGATACTTTGTTTATTTACTTCATTACTTTTAATTATCGTTTCATTATTTCCTTAGTTCATATCATTTTAATTGATAATTAAATTGTTGTATAAATAAAAATAAATTAACAAATGATAAATAATTAGATAGTTTATAGAAATTCTTCACATATGGTAATGTAATCAATCTCCAAAAATTTTTTATCAACAAGTTTACCCATTGAAAATAGATGTACTTTTTAAAATAATAAAATAAAATAAATATAGGCACCCGTGTCTAAAAAATAAATAATTTTTTAAAATTTTCCAAACCGTCAGTACAAATAGAATACCTATAGATAACAAATAAATAGAATTGTTTTTAAAATTTTGCAAAACCCATAGGTAATAAAAATACTTGTCAATAATATTATTCCACTAACTACCTTAGTGACGCCTTTAATAAAATTTTATCGACTAGTTTTTTATTTTTTGTCACGTCAATATACCCGTTAGCACTTACTAACCAGTGCTATTACCTATCAATAATATTCTTTTGACAAACTAAAAATCAATGACTCGTACTCGTCAATATATCCATCGATAAAATTCGCATCCATTGATAAACCCACCGGTATACCATGTAAATCTTGTAGTACAAGTCTATCTAGTTGTATGATACTTCCTCCATTGCATGTTATCTGTGTCCATTTTATTAAATTTTTATTTCACTTCATTTATTTATTTATCAAATCAAGACAACATTAATTTTTTGTACCGTCTATACTTTATCATAATTAAGGATAACCTATATGTTTTTATTTTTTCAAGAGAAGAGTTATGCTTATTAAATAGGAGCAATGTTGTCGATCAATTAACACATTTTTACACTATTGTCAATATTCATTTATTATTTTCTTAAGATGTGTATTTTTTGGTTTTAGAAAGATAAAATATGATGGAGGGAATATATTCAGTGGTTGAAATGTTCCTCCTAATTTGTATTTCAAATTATTCAGTTCATGAAGCTTATAACATTTAATTTTATGGGCTACTAAAAGTGGCAGAATTTAGTGTATGTTGAGGTGCCAACTACCATCCAATTTTCTTTAGTATATAATTATTATAAGGGTTTATCTTATTGATGTCCTAACGGTACTGGTTAAGGAGCCAAAAAAGGAAATGTTTGTATTGGAAAATTGAGACTTTATGTTTTTAGAGTATTGAGCTCATAACAAAGTTTTGAAAGTTAACTTTTTTTTATATAACCTTAACTAGTGCTCTTAGGGCGCTGGTTAGCAAAACCTTATTATAACTCTAAAAAAATGTATATTTATATGGTTATTATGATTATTATAGAATTAAAATGTCTTGCTATATGAGAGAAAAAATCCACTAATATATATTAAGTTCAGGAATTTTTTTTATGCACTAATATGGTCATGCTGCGTATGGTGGTGGTAGGATGCATCATAGTAGAGCAGATCCCCCAGGAATGGTGCGAATCTAACTTACTATTACACTGGGGTCTCTTTTCCACTCTACAACTGGTGGCAATGCTGGTTGTTTCCTCCTTCCTTACGATGGTCCGAGCATTAGGGGTGGATACCTACAAAGGGACTTGAACACCCAAGTCAATGAGGGTGCGAAAAAAGGAAACAGACAATTAGAATGCATGGCTTACCAATAACAGACTTTCCATTTTATATTTATACCACTCGAATACGTAAAAAATAGGTGATTTAGGACTAAACTATAATGTATAAATGGTAAGCAATACTATTAGGGGATCCTTCTAGAAGGTTTGTTATGGTTCATGCTCAACATGCACTCGCTTCATGCTCATCCGGACTCAGAGTTTCAGTTGTCCGTTAATACACCTCGGGCCAATGTCGAGGTGCCGGCCTCTGAGGTCTTTGCCTGTGGCATGGCCATACCTCAAGGCTTCATGTCTATCGCCCAAGTATGGTGGACAGGGCCCAAGGTCCGATTATGCTCATTCATGAAAACACCATGACTTATCACTTGAGGGCTTGATCTACTATCTAATTTTGATATCCGAATGCCGAATAGTAACATATATTAAGTTCAAGAATTTTTTTTGTGCACTAATTTTTTAGAAAAAAGCTCACTAAAACTTTTTCTTTGTTCTCAATATTGTTCTAAGATATTTTATTTGCATATTAGTATTTTCAAAATTTATTTAGTTAATATATTTTGCGAGAAATGATAAATATTTCTAATTCGTGAATAAAAAGATCCTCTTAATTTAAAATCTTTTTTACATATATTTAGGGGCGAATCCATTCATAATGTATTAGGGGCTTGTGCCCCCACTAAAGTTCAAAATTTTTCTTAGAGGTCTATGAATAAATATATAATTTGCCCCTCATTATTTTATTAAGTATCCCCCATATTAAGATAAAAATTATGTGAAACTTCCTATTGTATCTATATATTATTTTTGTCCCTATTGTCTAAAATTTCTAGTTTATTGATGGGTGCTATTTATACCCACAGGTGTATCGACGGTTATGGAGGCATCGGTTCAGAGGCTATCGATAAATATTACCGACGGCTAAAAAAACCTATCAGTTATTTTAGAATCTTATACCGACAGTTATTAAGTAATATAGCCATCAGTAAAATTAATTAAAAAGCATCACCAAGGTCGTCAAAGACATACTTATACCAACAGGTTTATTTAATTTTACCGATAGATGTTTAAATAAATAATATAGTTTTTTTATATCATTTTTCCGACGACTTTACCAACAGGTGTAATTAAATATGAAAAAAATTATTTAAAAATATCTTATTATCGACAGTTATACCTGTCAGTAAAAAATTATTTTTTATTTTAGTATTAATTTGTTTATGTAATTGATATATAATAACCTAATCATCAATTAAATTGATATTGAATAAGAAAATAATAAAATGAATATATTAAAATAATTATATCAAATTATGACAATAAAATATATAAAAATTACAATAAATGTAAAAAAATCCAGAATGAAAAACAAAAGAAGTTAGATAAAAAATAGCTGAACTCCTGGGCGTCGGCATCGTTGGCGGCGTCGGCAGTGTCATCATCATCATTATTTGGGCCATCATTGTCTTTTGTGTTGTCCGACTCTGAGTGGCCCTCAGAGATAGAGGGGAGTAGGATGTAGGGGAACAGGGTCTTAGGGAGCATCTTGCTAGAGCTGGAGGATCCAAAAGCCTACATGTCCCAGAAGAAGGTCATCACGTCTGTAGTGATCTTCTGTTGCATCTTCTCCTTCTTTGGTTTCTCCTGTTGCTGCCGCTCTAAGCAAAGCTTAAGCTCTCGGATCTCTCTCAGCTCCTGCTCCATAGCTGCTCAGCCTGCCTGTAACACCCTTCCTACCACAAAGCTATGCTTAAGCCATAACCTTATAGTAAGTAGTTGTTACTTGTTAACTCTACTTGATCTTAAAGGTGTATATATAATATTTACATATGAGCCCGCTTTTTGTAATGAACATAAAGCACTTTATCTTGCCGTTGCTAAATTTGAACAAAATAATATATCAAAATTATATAATTGTATGAACTAATGACAAGCCAACAGTATCCATAACTATGTCAAACCCTTACCCTGGTTCATGCAAAAACCTTCTAGTCTAGGTAAGGTACTACTCAAAATTCACTAAGAGAAAAATAAAATATACTGACTAAAAGTCTCTATCATTGGTCCCTCAAAAGGGTCTGGATCATGATGTTAAAGTAAGCTAAGGATCTCTGTCATTGCGATCTAAAAAAAAAAATTATAACAACAGGAATGAGAATCAAAGATTCTCAGTAGGAAAAACACCAGTCTAATACATAGTGACATCTATCATAGTCTTAAAATGATTAAATTATCTTAGATTCCTTCTGAAATAATTAGTTTCACTTGTTCTTTCTTTTATATAGCATAATATTCTGAGTATGAGTCATCCGCAACTATATAGTCCCATACCTATACAATCTTAGAATTTCTCTTATTCTGGTTGTCCATATAATACTTATCTCGTTTGCTTCATTATTTCTTTATCATAAACTCATGAACAACTTTAGGCTTTAGAAAAAAATTACTTATGATTTTCTGATGTACTTCTCTTTTGATGTATTGTCTGTGCTGTAACAACTCGTGTTACAATCTGATATACTTCACTTGATATAGTATCTCGTACTATATCCTGATATAGATCTCAAAACATTCTCTTCTCAATACATCAATCTCATTTCTTCTTTGTAATGCTTTGTGTTATAATTTGATATAATTCATCCTTTTAACATGATATACCTCATTTCATTTCATCAATTTCCTTTCCTCTTTGACATGATCTTGCTTTTAAAGTTTAGGCTTGATAGTAGAACTCATAGGATTCTTCTGATATACTTCTCTTTGGATCGTACTATAACATCCTAATTTTTAACCCAATACTCTAGAATATATTTAGGCTAATCATTAGGTTATTACTTCTTAGTCTCACTCTTCTATTAAAATACTTAGCAGAAAATACGAATAAACTTTTCTTTTTTGAAATATAAAAGCAAAGTGAGAGCCGCGTATGATGTAATGACAACTAACATACTAAAAAGAGATATCATAACATTCATAGTCACAAAATACACACATTGTTCATTACAACACAACATAGTCACATCATTATAGATACATAAATTACTACTAACATAGCTTCATATTCACATCAAAAGAAATACACTTATGTAAATCTAAAGTGACATCTATGCGCTTCCGTTGCATCCCACTTATCCAACCTGTAGCATATGTCATACGTCCATGCCTTAGTGGAGGTCACGAAACACACCATCACCTTCGTCTGGAGATGACACGGAAGAAAAAGAGAGAGAGGGACGAGAAACTCGTTCAAGATTCTCAGTAGGGATTTCCAAGTCTAACACATGTGTCATCATCATCGTCCGCAGCCACTTCGGTTTTAATTACGAAAAAGGTGTTCATGCATAAAGTTTGGTTTTAAACTTCTCAAATCTATTTATCCGAAGTGGGTGTCTTTTAGTATGAGTCTTAATGATATGAATGAAATAGATATTGGATGAATGCATGTCAATACACTATGCAAACAATTCAGTAAAACATAACATCAAATAAACATATAAGTGGCATAAAGAGCACAGAACTTTCATAAAACTTTTTCTCATACTTAAACTCTTAAATTCTTTTTCTCAAAGACCACCTTCTTATCGTAGCCACCAAAATCCAACCAACACACCCTGCCCCAGCGATGTTTATCATAGCCACCAAATTCCATCACACCTATCCACTACAAAAAAATCAGCGATTAGTGACCGATTTTTCGGTCACTAATTTCATCAAATCGGTCGCTAAATCTAGTAGTGACCGATTTAGCGACCGAAATCAGAAGTAGCTAAAACCATGGTAGCTAAAAAATTAGTGACCGATAAAATCGGTCACTAAATCTTGTGACCGATTTAGTGACCGATTTTCCTATCCATACAACCAATTTTGGTTGGTGGTTTGGTGTGTTATTAGCGACTGATAAATCGGTCACTAAATCTTGTGACCGATTTTAGTGACCAATTTTTCTATCTATACAATCAATTTTGGTTGGTGGTTTGGTGTGCTATTAGCGACCGATAAATCGGTCACTAATTTTGCGACTGATATATCGGTCACTAATGTGTAATCTCTTAAAAAAAAGAAAAAAATTAAATTTTTTAAATCTTGCTTTTAATATATATATATATATATATATATATAATCAAACAAGAAATTATATATCTATACAAAAGCAAACTTAAAAATTGCCAATATATTTAAACAAGTAGTTAACATTATACACCAAAGTAACAAAGTGAGTTTAATCCAAATATTTCAAACTTTACAATAACATAAAGCCCTTGATTAAACTCCAGCTCCCTTTTTGGTTGTAGAGTAGCCTTCATAAACAGGGAAAAGAGCGACCTTTCATATAGTGCCATCCTATGTTGGAGGAGTTGCAAGAACAAAAGTTCTACATCCAGCAATCTGTGCAAACTGATATTAAAAGCAAGCTAACGTCAGCTAAATCTGAAAAATGAACATCAATAATCATGATGCAGTTATACGATGGTGAACAATACCAAGAGTTGATGAAATATCAATTCAACTTACAACTAAAAGCATGAGGACTGTTAAAGGTAATAAAGCAATTTCCCCCGAAACATAAAGACCCACATAATTAATACTTCTTGCAACTCGCTTGACAAATGTTGTAGTGGACTCCTTGACAATTTTCAGAACTCAAAAGACTTACTTAACTAAAATATTGGTGTCACACCCCAAGAACGAACAAACACATAGGCAAGCATGATGATGAAATGAAATGACTTGACATAAAAATAAAAAATTATGAAAATCCAAAAGATAGAAGAAAGAAACTAATCAAGGACAATTATGCACATATGATTACAACCAGAAATAATATTCCATAGATTTACATGATCTTTCTAGGTTTATCTAACTTTTCCTAAATAAAGCTGTAAGACCAAGTCTCACAAAAGCCAACCATAAAACATATCTATGCAGACAAAACAAACAAAAAAAAGAATTTACTGCTTAAAATCCAGTTAATGAAACATGAATGTACATGTCACAAATTATTCATAGTTAAAAGATGATTATAAAAGGAGATTGAAAGGTTTGGTTCTCCTATACTTACCATACTCTTTGTGATGGAAAAAATTAGATATTGATTACAATCAAGTTGCCACATGTGAATAGTCTTATCCTTAGAAGATGAAAGGAGAATCTGCAACAGGTATTTTAGATCAGATTTAACTAAAATTGCAATAAAAACAAATACAGGTTATCACACGAGTAGGAGAAAAATTAATAAGTTTTAGCAAGTAATTAATACCAGAAACACAGAGGTACACACACACACACAGAGAAATAACACCAAAATGGGAAAAATGCTAGATGATGAGAGAAGTAATTAACACCATTGTCAGATCTTATATTGTCTGTTAGTTAAAGCATTTTAGTGTAGTAAATGATGAGAGGAAGAATATAATCTGCATATAATCAATTTACTATGATTATGATTGCAACTTGGAACCATGAAACTATAAATGCTGCTATTTCACTAGCATGCCAGGAGATGTTAGGCATAGTTAGGCATATATATGTTTATTAAAGATTTAAGCCACAAAATATAATCTAGACTAGCAGAATCATTTATATCCAATAGTTAAGCATATCACTAACCAAAGCTAACTTCCACATACACACTTCCACTCAAAATTTGTCATCTCGATTTCATACGTACAACATGTTCACAAGACATACTTGAACTCTTAGTTAAATAAATATCAAGCTATTTGAAACAACCAACATTAGTATTTTTGCCTTCAACCTACGTTGACATATATATATATATATATATATATATATATATATATATATATATATATATATATATATATATATATATATATATATATATATATATATATATATATATATATATATATATTGTATTTTGTTTTTATTTTTTGGTCATTTTAATTTATATTTTGTTTGAATAGGTATATATTTTTGACGGGCTCATTTTGAGGTGAGAATAAAAGGTCCTGAGCAATTTAAAAGAAATGGGCTTGTCCATTACTAACTTATATATAACATGAGCCAATCATATAACATACCAAAGTTCAGAATTGATTTGCATATGCTATACAAATGATACAAGACAAGACAGCAGCCATGATAACCCAAAATAATTTACAAAAATATACCAGTAATCACACCTACAGCATAAAAAACTCCTTCACCTTATATACTTGATTGGGGGTCTAATGAAATTTACTCTCCCTTGCTACACATTACACTCAGCTGCTATACAAATGATATAAAATGAAACAAACAATTATGAAATGAAGGTTAGAGTGCATGAAATAAAAACTATGTATGTCAAATATAAAACAACAACTGCCAGCAAAAAAAATATTTTGCCAAAAACATAGAAGGTTAGTTAGAGAGCTCTTAGGAAATCTATGACTCCATCTAACGTGGTCATGTATGGATATACAACCAAGCAGTAATAACAGAAGCAAAAACTAGCAGAAACAAAAAGACAGGAAGAAGCAGAGCAGAGCAAAGCAGCAAGATTTATAACAGAAATAAATACAAGAAAATTTGCTCCCAATGCAATGCCAACTAGCATGGCATGGCTTAATCATACAAATTCCATACATATATTACAAAACAAAATTGGTCCCCCTCCCCCAACTAGGCGCATCATAATCGCACCCCATAAGTTTGCTGCCAAAGGGCCATCTCTTATTCACATAAAACTAACACAGACATTGACAAAGATAACACAATACTTCCAAAGAGCAGAACAGAATGCACACTCAACAAAGATCTCCAATTGATTTGGCTCAACAATTCCCCCAAAAGAGTATAACCTAACATTAGAAAGCCCCAAAGATAGAATCATTAGCTCAAAAAATTGGTACCAACCTAGATAAATGAATACTTCCATGGCTTAATCTAGTAGTGCACTAACATAAAAGAAGATACTTCCAGCAAGCCCCAGTTTTGTGAGCCCATTTGGAAATAACCTTCTTCCTCGACACATGGTGCTTGGCGCAGCAGCCGCTTGTCGCAGCGGAGTCGCGACGGAGTAGTGAAGCAAGGGCTTGGTGGAACAGTGGCTTG
This sequence comes from Dalbergia cultrata, assembly GCA_031216105.1. Taxonomy (NCBI): domain Eukaryota; kingdom Viridiplantae; phylum Streptophyta; class Magnoliopsida; order Fabales; family Fabaceae; genus Dalbergia; species Dalbergia cultrata. The sequence goes on along the minus strand of CM062353.1, from coordinate 59,089,085 downwards.
GCGGAGCAGAGTTGTGACAGACCAGCAAAGCAATGGCGTGGCGGACCGCGACGGAGACGGTCTCTGTGACACAAAGCAGAAGCTGAAACCAAGCTTGCAAACACGCACAGAGCGTTGGGGAAGCTAGATCTTGTGGCAGCTGTGCAGTGGCTTCACAGCAATGGAAGGACGGCGGTTTCGCGGTGGCTATTGGGTGAACGGTGGGGGAGCTTTAGTGGTGTTGTGGGGATGGCGGTACAGAGAAGAGGCAGGGTGATTGGGAGATTTAGGGAAATATGACCTCGTTAAGGCTTTTTTTTCTTCTTCTCTTTATATACAGCAATTAGTGACCGAAATATCAGCCACTAATTGGAATTTTAGTGACCGATTTAGTGACCAATTTTTATGAAATAGAGGTTTTATCGTATAAATAAAATCGGTTACTAAATCGGTCACTAATTGAAATTTTAGTGACCGATTTTATGAAATACAGGTTTTATTGTATAAATAAAAATCGGTCACTAAATTAGTCACTAATTAACATATTAGTGACCGATTTTGATGAAATAGAGGTTTTATTGTATAAATAAAAATCGGTCACTAAATCGGTCACTAATTGAAATTTTAGTGACCAATTTAGTGACCGATTTTGATGAAATAGAGGTTTTCTGGTATAAATAAAAATCGGTCACTAAATCGGTCGCTAATTTAATTTAGTGACCGATTTAGTGACCGATTTTTTCCACCCTTTTAATTTTTCCTGATAGATTAATTCGGTCACTAATTCGGTCACTAATTCATCATTTTAGTGACCGATTTATTTCGGTCACAAAATCGGTCACCGTTTGATATATTTCTAGTAGTGATCGCCTAGGAATGAGCTCAAACCTAACTAGTTGTCACTAGATTTCATATGGGGTAAAAGAAGGGGTAACATATCATTTGACTTATCCTTGATAAGTATAAATAAATCCCAACTCCCAGAGTGCGGGTTAAGGATCACCTCTCTTAGGATATACCTTCTTTGAAACGCTTTACTTACAACTAGTGCATAGCAATTCGTCCGCTTTGGTAGGCTGCATCTACTCATACCCTCATGGATTTGTCTTTCCTGGGGGTGCTCGGCCGAACCGGTGTCACCCAGGATTTCTAAATCTCATATCATACTTCAAAAACATTCTGAAGCCCTTTAGATTTGACGAAAATTCGGCAGCATAACGGCTGTACACCGAATTTCCTTCAAATCAACTTTATGCCACAAGCTCATAACATATAAGCATTTCTCACACAATTCTCATACTCATGATAGACTTAACATCTCAAATAGACACTTCATCACAACTCACATATCATCAAAGCATATGCATATCATACTTGCATTATCAAACTCAAAGCATCAAAGTCTCTTAATGTCTTATGCTTTGACCCTTAAGGTCCTTCAACTTGAAATCTAAATGGTCTATCATCACAACTTAAGCTCTCGAGTAGCTATAGGCTCATATCTAAGTATTCCTCACTCAATTCTATGATCACAAACAATTCTAAACTTCAAGAGTGCATAATCCATAATTTACACTTTACGGGTACCTAGGAGTCACAACTTTGACCCTTTCTAAGTTCAGTTTGCTCCTAAAGCATCAAGATCAATTCCTAAACCAATTATGAGTAGTTCCCATACATTTAAACTAATTATAAACCATTAATTCTAATTTTAACCTTGCTGGACAGAATCCAGAAAATTATGTTTCTAAGGGATCTAAAAGTCTCATTTTAATTCCTTTCTAGTTACTAACTTATCTTAACTTCCTCAAATGAATTTTAGCATTAATTATACATGAACATACTCATTTTATCATCATAAAAATAGAATCATACAGTGAGCATGTCAACCAAACAGAACCGAAAACATCTCCACCAAACAATGCATAAAACTTCATTTCTAAAGCACATAAATTGCTAGTTTCTCTTGGAACCTTTTCAAGGATTTGAAAACTCATTAGAACACATTTTATTTAATTGAAATCATTACAAAACTCATGAGGGCAGTAGCTATTTTAAAATAATCTCTGGAGGGTTTTAAAACATAGAACTTTGCTCAAAACATTTCTTGAGGTCATCTAGACTTAAGAAAATCAAAAAATGAGGGCCTGAGTTGGAACAAATAACAATTACCGATCGAGCCCGATAATTGTCCAAACTCCATTTTAAGCAGGGTAGCTGGAGTCAGAACAAATGACAATCACCGATCGAGTACATTCTGTTAAAATCTACTAAGTACGTATGGGATATTCTGTAAAATCTACTAAATATGTATGAGATATTCTGTTAAAAATCTCTTAAGTCTTCCGAGATATTCATATTATGTTCCAAATTTATCTTTAATTTTATGAGACTTTCTTAAAACAAACAACTAAATACTTTACTAGATTTTTATAAGATGTTCCTTGTAAAATCTGGTACATTGTTATGATATTTTTCTGCAAAGGCTACTAAAGTTTTACTAGACTTTTCATCATCAGAATTTTCTGTTCCATCTCTTAGTTAGTAATAATTCTTATAAATTTTCCAGCACCTAAATTCCAATACCCAAGATTTCATAATAATCTAAGTACTCAAAATGATATAATTCTGAAATAAAAATTCTGGTTCAAAGAATAGTTTCTGAAAAATAAAAACTTAGGTTCCAATATGCATGATTTCATCACAATTCAAGTAATTACAAATCCTAGAATTAACCGATTCACAAACTTATATCTATTGCATCCTTTATATTCATCCAACTCATATATATATATATATATATATATATATATAAATCTTGAAGATAAATTTCAGATTTCATTTAATAATTTCAAACATATCTTAAGGATTTATATTAACAAACTAGCCAAACAATCACTAAGCAATAGACTAGAATTTTCCTACCTTTTTTTCCAAGCTTTTGCTACACTTTTCTCTAGCTTTTTCTCCTCCAAATCAAGTCTTGAGCCCATTTTCTAGCACTTATTTGAGTTTTTGTTTGGATTATTTAAAAGGGAAAAAACAAGGTTTTGGCTTGAGTTTGATGTAGAGGATGTGTTCTTGAAGTAGTTTATGTGTATATCTAAGTGTATCATTAAAGAACTTGAAGGTTTCATGAGTTTGAAAGTGAAAAACTTGAAGAAAATGGAGGAAGAAAGAAAGGAAACGTGGGTTCTGTGCCCAAACTGAGAAGAAATGTCAATTTGCTTTTCTTTTTCCTTTTTACAATAAACCTTACTTGGAGGCAAAGTAAGGAAATTGATATTCTCGGATTGATTTGCCTTGTATCAGTATTAGAAATGTCTATGGTTATTTAATTATTCGAACTAAAAATTATTTGAGATCTAATAATAGCTATTATTTAGACCAATTTTGATGTTTTGGTGTACTGGCTATTACCACTTCGGTGTACCAATTATTACCCTTTTGGTACCCGATCAATGCCTAAAAAATTTTACTGGGATAAGAATATTTATTAAATCTTATTATTATTATTTTTCTATGTCCTTATATTTATTATAAGGTCTCATTCTATATCCCCAATTAAAATATTATTATATTGAATTTTTAATAATAAAATTTAATTTTCATTTTTTTTACAGAATCCTTATATCATTTCGATCCTAATTGTGTGTGTCGAAATTTTTAAAGTCTCTACCGATTACTCACAATTAATTATTTTATTACAAAAATACAAATGGGAGAGTCGTTACATTGATCGATGCCTAAACAATTTTACTGGGATATGAATATTTATTAAATCTTATTATTATTATTTTCTATGTCCTTATATTTATTATAAGGTCTCATTCTATATACCCAATTAAAATATTATTATATTGAATTTTTAATAATAAAAATTGAATTTTCATTTTTTTTACAGAATCCTTATATCATTTCGATCCTAACTGTGTGTGTCAAAATTTTTAAATCCCTACCGATTACTCAATTAATTATTTTATCACAAAAATACAAATAGGCGAGTCGTTACACTGCCTGCTACTCCTAGAGCTGTTGAAGGAGCTGTGCTTGCTACTCCTGCTGCTACGGGATTAACTGTGTTCGCTACCACAACTCCTGGTTGAGGGCATGCACACGCTCCCTTAGGGCATCATCCCAGTAACTGACCCAATGGCAAAGGATGGGGACATACTCTTAGGGTAATACCCCATCCCTTGTAAAGGCCACCAACCACCTTGGCGCAGCCATTTCCTTATTTGGAGGAGGAATGTCACATCGGGCCTAGCCTTAGCCACCTAGGTCTAGTACTGGGTCTGTGCCTGCTCCCAGAGGTCTGTAAACTCATGTTGCAAAGGAAAATAGATAAAACACATTGTAAGTAATAATTAGAACATAAATGAAAATAATAATAAAAATTAAGTAAAAATATGTGTAAATTCAAACTTACATAGGTCGCCTCAGAGGGAGGGTCTACCCAGACCTCTCCAAACTCACTTCTTTACTCACCCTTTCATGTGTGGGTCTCTCGAAATAGCTCGCCCTGTGTTGGAGGGCAGCTTGACTTCCTCGTTTGCACAAACTAGCACAATAAAGTAATAAAAATATAGTATTTGCCACAATTCAAATATAGTAAATGTTATCATAATAGGGAAAAGGTTAAAGAATTACCAAACACTTGCAAGTCCCCTCCTGGGTGCTTAACCTACCCATGTGCAACGAATCACCTTTCTGTGAGGCTCGGTTTGTCTTTCCCTTATCCGACCTATCCTTGAAGGTCCGATCACTGGCCTAGTGGCGCTATAGCTCACTCATGGTGGCATCATTTAGCCACGAGAAGTTCATGTCCTTTACGAACATCATGAAACATATCCTGCAGTCGCTTGGAAGACCTAAATCTCCAAGCCCTCTTCACTGAGGGCTCATGCTCTGGCTGAATGTAGAAGGATATCTGCATATACAAATTAAACATATAAGTTATTATATAAATGCATATAATTAGACATATAAACATATATTTTAACAAAGCCAAATAAATCATAGAATTACCTTTCACTCCTTCCACCATGATTCCTTGACATCAGCAAGGATGTCAGTTCATGTCGGCCACGGATGGTTATACCGACTCTATATAACCTCCGTGATCCTATGGTGAGTTGCCACAAATGGATGAAAACTATTACATAGATAAAATAAATAAAAAAAACAATCAAAATATAAAAATATCATAAGCCATAAAATTAGAATGTAATAAAAAAACATGTTTCAACCTACCCATCTCGACCGTCCAGCCTAATGTGCTGGAGTGGTCTACCATCATCCCCAACTAGCTTGCCATCTGGGCCGATAGGCCTCCCATCCACATCTTGTGTTTGTAACCCAGTTGAGGAAGAAGGAGTCTGATCAGATACATGGCTAGGAGTCGGGGCAATGGTAGGGCTAGGGGCAATATAGGGTTAAGGGTAGTGGTAGGACTAGGGGTTCGGTCGCTGATACGAGTGGGCTGTGGGTGTGAATATAGAGGAGGTGAGGGCCTGGCATACCCAGGAGTGGGCACCATCCTAAAGCCTAGGGTGTTGATGGTAGAGATTGAGGTGGAAGTAGTGGAGAAGGAGATGGTGGAGGTAGTGGAAGGGATGGTGGCCGAGGTTATGGAAAAGGTGGTGGCTGAGGTGGTGGGAAGCGTGGTGGTTGAGATGGTGGGAAGTGCGGTGGCTGAGGTGGTGGTTGGTAAATCGACCTTCCGAGGTTTGCCTTTGCCTCTACCAGTCGTACTGAAATAATTAAAAAGAAACCTGAATTCCACATAACATGGGGTATGTACCCTACTCAAGCCACTAAGTTTGACATAATCAAATCCCTAAAGTGAATAAAATTTTGAAATCAAATACTTTAACCTAACATTTGTTACAAAAATGTGAAATTAGATGAAGTATTGCTTAATTTCATCTATTACCAACTCCATATGAATTGACTTGAATCCCTCACAGATCAAAAAGTCAATAATGTTGTCAAGGGTGGCTATATGAATTACTGAAGCTTGGGTATTTTTTATTTTTAAATTTTTAAGATAATGGTGGGTCACATTCTTGCATGCTCTTGTTTTGTCAATACTTGGGCTTTCATGCATTAGGCTTTTATCTACCTTTATCTCCTCAATCATCCACATTACTTTTTCCTTAGTTTGGGCCTCATGACTTTTTGGCCCAATTTCTTATTGAAACCCCTTTCATTCATTTGGGCTTTTGTCAACAATGGCCTAATTATTTCAACCCCAACAAGTTGTAACTTAATAAGTAAATATCGAACCACTTGAATAAACCAATGGGATTTGAACAACAAATAAATTAATTAATGGTCTAAATTTAATGTAAAACAAATCGTTAATATGTTTTTATGTATTATTGTACGATTATTATATGAACAAATTTTAAAGAAATGGGTTTATTTAAGTAGTAATCAAAGTTTTTGGGCATAATTGAGAAGGATATAAAATGTGCGGTGGTGATTTGCAGCAAAAGATTAAAAATTTAGGGTGGTTTGATACCTTTTCTCCCTTTTTTTAGTTTAATTTTGATGCACTAATAGTATGAAATTGTTTTACACTGTCATTTAATCAAAACATTTCGTTTGGATAACTTTTCAAGTAGTGGGTATACAAGTAAACTATTATGCCTTATGTGACCATACATGATTAGATGATTGTGTACAAAAAATTTATACTATCAATGCATATGAATTAAATCTTTTTTTGTATCAAAACCTCAAACTCCTCCTAATAAATATTGTAGAGTAATTTAGTCCCTTAAGATTTGAAAAACTATTATTCCAATGCTTCATAGAAAAACATACATTAACCATCAAATTGAATTGTTCACATGGTTGAGATTAAGTTCCATTCTAACATACTATTACGTAACTTTCTCATCAAAATGATCCCATTATTTTTAATATCAACAAAGCATACTTCACAAAACTTAGACTCCTTCATTATCTAATTCTTTATTCTATGTGTATTTTAACGAATTTCAATCTAGAATGATGGCACCATTTAATGTCTTTCATAGAGAGTTTAATATCATCACATCATCTATTGAATGAGGGTGATAGATAACATAGTCCAGCCTATGTCTTGGACCATCTGTTAGTGCTCTTATTATCACCATTAGATACAAATTTCAATGATTCAAATTTCAACTAATAATAATTATATAAATTTATAAAATAAATAATAAGTTTTGAATTTTAAATCATAATTTGTCAAATGAAAATATGAACCATTAATTTATTTGTTGTTCAAATCCTATTTGTTTTAGGAAATTTAAGAGTGAATGTCTTTTCTTTAATTGTAATTTAGAGTTTATACGTGGTACTTAGAGATAAACTTTTATTTATATATGATAAAGGATGGATAAATAGATAGATAATAACTTTTAGGAAATTCTGAAGGGAATAATTTGTTGTTTATTTATAAGTGTTTTTAAGTTGTTTACTTTTAAATATAAGTTTTATTTAATTTGTTGTTTGCTTTTAAGTTTTTTTTAAATATAATTACTTTTTTTAATTTGTTAATCCTACAAAAAAATTTAACAAGATTTCGGTAGCGTCTCCCCTTAAATTAGGAGCTTCCATCGTTAGATATTTCAGTCAATTCAACAATTATAGATAGTATTATAAAATTCAACAACAAAATAGATATAGTGAAACAGTTACATGTTAATAATTACATACAATTCACATAATCCTAAAAACCGTTCTATTGTGCATCCCTTTCTAACTCCATAACACGCATCCTGCAATATCCGCAAATATAAAGAATCCCACAGCAAACAAATCAAACAAGTCGGGGAAGGACCTCTATGCCATTCCCCCCAGTCATGCAATCCCCATTTTCTACAACTCTATCCTAGAAAACATAAGTCTCTATATATATCCTACATATATATTAAACCAATATAAATAAAAAGGATTTAATTACTAACCTCTATAGCAGTAAAAAAATGTAAAATGTAGGAAACCTGAATGCATCCAACTAACTCCAATCTTGAAAATACAACAATATTAATCTTAGTGTAACAAAACACAACACTATGGGCACTCCTAAATGAATGGAAAAAGTAAACCAAATAAAAAAAAAACTAAACTAATTAAAATGCTCATTGAAGTCCCTAGATTGTAGTGGTGGCCTTCGTTTATTGAACAGAGCTCCGATGGCAGAAAATGGAGGTGAAATGTGGTGGAGGCGGCAATGCTAGAAAGAGAGAGGGAGTTCAGAGAGTGAGAAGGAAGAAGGTTGCGATCGTGATTATCCACAAATTACCAAATGGTACGCAATTAATGAAACAGAGCGTTTTAATATCCTGTAATTACCGATAGGCATATCGATAATAAATGTGAAATTTGCACAACAACTTGTGAACTTTCAAATACCCATCGATACACCAGTCAGTAATAAATAATAATTAAAATTAAAAAAAACCTGTCAGTCTTATCGTCAATAATATAATTAATAAATATAATTATAATTATAATAATTACCCGACGGTATATTAAAAAAAATGAAAAATCAGAACGTTAAATATATCGGTCGGTAATATTATGATTAGTTATTGACCTTCGGTTAACCCATCGGCTTGTATACTAATATAAAAAAAATAAAACATTATTGAATACACCCATCGGACATTATGCACGCCATGTGGGGCATACTGGCACCAGCATTTATTAACTATTTTACCGATGGGTATTTCATACACACCAATGGCAACCATAATTATTTCTCATAACATGACAACCTGTTGGAGAAGGAGACGGTGGGAGAACCCGTTGGTAGTTTCCGTCGGTATCTTTCTTTTTTCTGATAGTCACTGCATATATTTAATAGTTATTGAATATTGTGTAAATTACCACTCATAATATTATGAGTGTAATTTAAAATTAGGAAAATTAATAATTAAAAATATATATCATTATTCTATATTTGTCCCTCTAATTATTTTAGTCATCATCTTTAATTTGCTTGCAAGCTTTTTGTTATGTCAATTGACCAATTTGAAAAATTGGCTTCAATATATTTTGGATCAGGAGTTAATGAGTGTGATATCTACGAAATTTTATTAATTGAGTAGAAGTTCATTTAAAACTATTATTATTTGAATAATATAAAATAAAAAATTAAAGAGAAAAATGAAAAATAAAAATAATGTATAAAATGAAAGAATAATAGACAAAATAAAATATAAATGAACAAAGAAAAGCAAGTAATTTGAATAAAAAAATATTATTGAAAAATGTAGAATCGATTAATAAAAAAACATTTAAAATAAGTACCATTTTTTATGTGTAAAAATAAAATTTATACCAATGAATAATAAAAATTCAAATGTTTAAATGATATTCATTTCTGTATTTACAGTGAAATAACCAACAAAGAATATCATAAGACTATAGTTTTATTTCCTGTCAAATTATTATTATAATTAAAATTATTTTAAAAGCATGATTATACAAATGCATGGGGATCATTGTTCGAATGTTAGGACATTTTTAGTCATATATAGTGGGGAACAAAAAATATTCTCTCTCTTTTTATTTCTCTATAAGTTTAGAGAAACAACATTTTGAATAGATAGCTTGGAAAATATAATTTTGAATAGATAGCTTGGCCACACAGTTGATTTTTTTTTCCTGGATTATAATTATGTACTAGAGATTTAATAAACAAATTAAACTTATATCTAGTGCATACTTAAATACATAGTACTTGCTTCAATTTTTATTATTTCATGACGTTTACTCTTTCTTGTACTTAAAAATATATGTTAAAAGTTCAAGTCAAATATTAAGTGTTTATAGCTTATTACTTTATCACGTTTTGAGGTATTAAATCTCTTTTATTATTTGGATTTTATATTTTGTTTAAAGAAAATATCAATCAATTAAAATAATAACCATATAAACAAATGCAAATTAACTATTTTATAACAATAATACTTAATGATAAAATAATATTTTTATTTTTATTTAATTAAATCTTAGATTAAAATAATAATTTAAATTTATTATTCAGAATTTAAGTTTTTTTTTAATAATAATAATATCAAAAATAAAAATGTGGTGATATGAATAGAAGAATTATGTAACTCCTAGCGCGCCATAGCGAGAAACACGTCCATCGCTATATATTTTCTACAGTTTCGCAAGGGATTAGCTACAAATTGCATTTTTGCGGCAGATTAGCTACAGACATGTCCTTCGTTACACAATTATTGAACATTTGCTACAGTTTAGCGAGGGATATGGCCCTTGCTAAATGTTTTCAAATCAACAGCGAGGAATCAGCGACGGACAGGTGCCTCGCTGAGCATAGATTATTTTTGCATGGGATATTCTATAGTTAATTGGTGGCTAAGTCTTCGATATTTTTCAACCAATTTTCCCTTTACTCTTAGCCGCCAATTTTTGTTTCCTCGTTGATCGGTCTCTGATCCCTTGCCAATCAACTATGGATTAGTTAATGACGGATTTATTCCTTACTAAAATCCATCGTTAATCCGAGCAATTCCTGTAGTGATAGTATTTTCTTCATTTTTTATTATTTCATGATATCCAATTTTCCTTGACTTAATATAAGTTAAAAGTTCAAGCCAAATATAAAGTATTTATAGCTTATTAATTAAGAAAATTGAATAAAATTTTATTATACACATTTTCTAGAAAAAAGTCAGAAGTATGAAAAGTTAATTAATCCCTTAATCATAGGTATTACATAAATTTATTAAATTAATTTTATTAAATACATGAATGAAAGAAGCTAGAAAGTTTTAAAAATTTTAGAAAGAAAACTCCCTCCGTCTAGGAATAATTGTCTTTTTCGGAAAAAAATTGTCCAGTATATATTATTTGTCATTTAATAGTTTTAAGGAAGTATTAATAATATTTTCATCTTTGACTTTATATAGATTCTGATCTCTCATACTTCTCATAATAATTTTTGCATAAATAAAACAAAAGGCCAATTTTATCAACATAAACTAATTTTTTTTAATAGTTATGCATTTTAAATGATTTCTTAACATATGTGCCCAAACTTTAATAGGTAATTATTCCTGGATGGATGGAATATTATTTTAAAAGTTTCTTACATTTGAGACCATACATTGAAACCCTATACATTGTGTCTTTTTTGTGAATTTTGATTGGATATGTGAGTGTGCCATATACTCTACTAGTACTTTAACCAGTGTGATGCATAGGATGATAAGTAAAAACTAGTTTAAAACTTAATAAATAATAAAATTAATTTATGATAGTTTTTTAAATTGAATAACAACAATAAATAATTAACAACGATGTTCATGATTAAAGTAACATATTACAAAGGATTAATTATATAGGATCTTTGTTTCAAATTTTGATCTTCATATAACACCCTCCAAGTACTAAAGTATGTAAAAGACTTGGCAATAAAATGTAATGGATGTGTTATATAATAAATTAAAGTAAATAAAAAAATATAAGACATAGATTTATACTTGAGCTTTAAATCTTTTGAAACACCTCTAGATAAACAACATTCCTGGTTATATTGTAAGGTTGCCCATTGTCATCCAATATTGATATTTTCAAATCATTGTTGATTTTGCTCGTGAGATAGCCACATAAAGTTGTCCATGAGTGAAAATAGATTTGGATATAAACAATCCAACAAATCACAAAGATTGTCTTTGACTTTTACTAATGGTTATAGCAAAGCATAGAGTGATGACCATGAATTGTCTCCTTTGGAACTTGAGAGACATGTTGTATTAGATTCATTTGAGGTATGTAAACCTTTTTCTCCAATTTTATTACCTATTATCACTACAACTGCTCCAATGACATTTTTTCTGAAATCTTCAACTATTAACCAAGTTTCATTACTCAATCCAAAAGATTGATCAATGTTTCTTAACATCATAATTGGGACACCCTTCTTCAAAACTAATTTGTGATTTGAAATGTTAGAACATTCTTAAAATATGATTTAATCAATTTTTTATGCATAAAAAGCTTAAAAATTTACTTATTTATCATTGATGATATAATTGATATCTAAGAATTAATTATGTTTTTCGCTCATATATCTAAAATTGATTTTTGCACGTAAAAGTTTAAATTACATACCAAAACTAATTGAAATTAATTTATACACAAAAAAATTGAAAAAGATACTTATTTATGATCGATGATCTATATAATTGACATCTAATAATTAATTATAACACTATTATGATTGACATTTGTTAATTAAGTCTGATGAATATAATTGATATCTCATAATAATTAAGAAAATTTATTTTATTTTTTATTTTTAAATATATATTTAATGTAGATTCATTTTGATTTCGACACTTTGTCAATTAATTATGATATCATATTGAGTGGATCCTTTATCTTGGATACTTTTTATTTTCTTATCTTTTTTAAATTTTGAGTGGATTCTATAATCCATTTATCCTAACCGTTCATATGTTAATCTTTGTCATTTTGAGTTCACCATTTAAATGGTCATTTGCCGTTATATTTATATCAAATGTATTCTAGCTAGTCCTTTAAACATGTTTTAATGATATACTGAAAATCTTTATATCATTATTATAGCAAAATGAAATTCACATATGTTTCATTCTTATCATCCTCTACACTTTTTTTTAGCTCGTCCTTTACATATGTTTAAAACAAATTTTTGAATTCAAAATTTAAAATTCATTCTTTAATAATTGTAGTGCAATTCTACTATCTTATGTTGATAATAGTAAAATTGCACTACAATCTTCAATAATATTATAATAATATATAATAATTACAGTTACTTTTTTCAAATTATTAATTATTGAAGTTTTGAAATTTGCAAATCCTAAATTAATCATCATAGCGTAATTTTACTATTAAATGCTAATAATCTTCAATGATATTATAATGATATATAATAATAATGATAATGATTTTTAAAAAAAATATTAATTATTAATTATTAAAACTTTGAAAATTGTGGGCCCTAAATTACTTTGGAAGTGACACATGGAAAAGTTTCCTCCAAATGAGTCTTAAATATTAATATTATAGATTATAGATTATAGATTATAGATATAGATTAGAGATTATAGATTTTGGTCGCCACCCTTTCGTTTAAGGCAAAAACTTCCAAATGCAACCATAAATACGCAATTGCCAGAGAAATTCACATTGAAAGAACAAATTAAATGAGCGTTCATTAATTATCCATCTACTCTACGTACACACAAGAAGTTGGGTGGAAATTCGTACCTTGACTATAATAACCAATGGTGTGGTGATATCTTGCATGCCACTACGTCTGTGATGTCTCCTATTGTCTATATAAGCATCTGCAACACAGCTTATATGAATGTGCATCATAAGTCTCTGGCTGTATTAGTGTATTATTACCCGTTCAGTGATTGAAAAAATCTCCTCCTATACTGGCTTTAGTATTTCCAATGCTTCACACCATGAAGCCTGTACCACTTTGGGGATTTCTTCTTATTATGTCCTTTTGTGGCCTCGTAAGGGCCACTTCACCTCATGTTGCAAGGTTTTCTTCCATGAGTGATGCAGTGAAGAAGATAGAAGGCAGTGAAGCAGATGCTCTGCTGAAGTGGAAAGCAAGCCTTGACAACCAAAGCCAGGCTTTCCTATCTTCATGGACCGGTAATAGTCCTTGCAATAATTGGGTGGGAGTTGATTGTGATGATGTGTCCAAATCCATCTCCATGCTAGACCTTTCTAGCTTTGGACTGAGAGGTACGCTTCAAAGTCTCAATTTCTCATCACTTACGAATATAGTTTCCATAGATTTACAAAACAACTCCTTGCATGGAATGATTCCCATCCGAATTGGGGTATTGTCCAATCTAGGTACTCTAGATTTATCCTTTAATAATTTCTCTGGTAGCATTCCCAAAAGCATTGGGAATTTGTCCAAACTCTCCTATCTTAGTCTCCAACACAATCGTCTCAATGGGACTATTCCATCTGCGATAACACAGTTGGTTGGTCTTCAGTCATTGATTTTGCGTAATAATACTTTATTGAGTGGAGTCATTCCTGAAGAAATAGGTTCATTGAGGAGTCTGACGATGCTAAATATTGGTTTCTGCAATCTATCTGGGTCTCTCCCTGCATCAATAGGAAAGTTGGTCAATTTATCAACACTCGATTTATCTGGAAACCAATTATCTGGCTCCATTCCTCGTCAGATTGGGAAACTGGTCAACCTCCAATATTTGCATCTTGGAGAGAATAGTCTTTCTGGTTCCATTCCTCGTCAGATTGGGAAACTGGTCAACCTCCAACATTTGCATCTTGGAGAGAATAGTCTTTCTGGCTCCATTCCTCAAGAAATTGGATTTCTGAAACAAATAGTTTTTCTTGATTTGCCTGATAACTCCCTCTCTGGTACAATCCCTTCTATAATTGGAAACTTGAGCAATTTACAAGGTCTTTACCTTTATGACAACAATCTCTCTGGCTCCATTCCAGATGAAGTCGGAAATATCCATTCCCTCGCCGCAATCCAACTGTTAGGTAATAACCTTTCAGGACCGATCCCACCATCCATTGGTAACTTGGTCAATTTAATCTCTATTATGCTCCAATACAATAAACTCTCTGGGCAAATTCCTTCCACCATCGAAAATTTGGTTAATTTGGTTACCCTTGACCTTAGTGAAAATAAATTCTCTGGACCAATTCCTTCCAGTATTGGTAACTTGACAAAGCTTAGAATACTATCTTTGAGGTCAAATGAACTTAGTGGCAACATTCCAATAGAAATTAATAGACTTACCAATTTGGAAAATTTGCAGTTGTCTGATAATAATTTCACTGGTCACTTGCCTCAAAACATTTGTATTGGTGGAAACCTAACACATTTTTCTTTCGGCAAAAACCATTTCACTGGCCCAGTTCCAAATAGTTTGAAAAATTGCTCTAGCCTTATAAGAGTTAGACTTGAACAAAATCAATTGACTGGAAATGTATCAGAGGCTTTCGGTGTGTATCCATCTTTGGACTTCATTGATTTGAGTGACAATAATTTTTATGGCCACCTATCACCAAATTGGGGGAAGTGCTATAACTTGAAAACCCTCATGATCTTCAACAACAATTTATCAGGTGGTATACCATCAGAATTAGGTGATGCAATCAACTTGCATGTACTTGAGCTATCCTCAAACCATCTCATAGGAGAAATTCCAAAGGAACTAGGAAAACTGACTTCATTGATCAGGCTATTGTTAAGCAACAATAATCTTTCAGGAAACATACCCATACAAATAGCATCATTGCAGGAACTTGACACCTTGGAGCTTGCTGCAAATCATCTCGGTGGTTTCATCACAAAAGAGCTTGGAAGGTTGCCCAGGTTACTGCACTTGAATTTGAGCCAAAATAAATTCAATGGAAATATTCCTATGGAATTTGGTCAATTCAAGGTTCTTCAAAGTCTTGATCTTAGCTGGAACTTTTTGCACGGAACCATTCCAGCAACACTTGGGCAGTTAAAATTCTTAGAAACATTGAATGTTTCTCATAATAATCTTTTTGGTGTCATCCCCTCTAGCTTTGGTGAAATGTTAAGCTTGACTAACATTGATATTTCATACAACCAATTAGAGGGCCAACTTCCAAACAATCCAGCCTTCAAAAATGCTCGAATAGAAGCATTGAAAAACAACAATGGTTTGTGTGGTAATGTTATAGGGATGGAGCCTTGCCCAACATCAAGTGGCAAATCTCATAATCACAAGGCCAAAAACGATGTACAACTAGTTTTACCCCTTACTTTGGGCATTCTAATGTTAGCACTCTTGGCCTTTATAATCTCAATTTGTCTATATCGAAATGGAGGTGCAAAAGAAAGCAAGATTCCAGAGCGACAAACTCAAAATTTATTTGCGATATGGAGTTATGATGGCAAGATAGTGTATGAGAACATTATTGAAGCCACAGAAGAGTTTGACGAGAAGTATCTCATTGGAGATGGAGGCCATGGATCAGTTTATAGAGCTGAGTTGTCCTCAAGTCAAGTTGTCGCTGTAAAGAAACTCCACATTGTGAATGAGGAAATTCCTAACCTAAAAGCTTTCCATAGTGAGATTCAAGTTTTGACAGAAATTCGACATCGTAATATTGTGAAGTTATATGGGTTTTGTTCTCATTCACGATGCCCCTTTTTGGTATATGAGTTTATGGAAAGGGGTAGCATTGATAAGATTCTAGCCAATGATGCCCAAGCAATGGAATTTGATTGGAATAGAAGGGCGAATGTTGTTAAAGGAGTAGCTAGAGCTTTATGCTATATGCACCATGATTGTTCTCCTCCAATTGCTCATCGGGACATATCAACAAAGAATGTTCTCTTAGACTTTGAATATGAGGCACATGTCTCAGATTTTGGAACAGCAAAGCTTCTTAATCCAAATTCATCCAACTGGACCTCATTTGCCGGGACCTTTGGATACGCCACTCCAGGTTTGTTTCATTTCTTACTTGAACTAATCTAGCTAAGGAATACATACATGATTCTATATATAATTTGTAATTGGAATTCATTTGCACATAATATTTTATAATTACCTGTATTTCTTGCTTTCATTACTAATATTTTACTATTTTATGAATTATGATATTTCTTTTAATTTACGTCAGAGCTTGCTTACACAATGGAAGTGAATGAAAAGTGTGATGTTTATAGCTTTGGGATATTAGCCATGGAAATACTTTTGGGAAAGCATCCTGGAGAGATTATAGAATCTATGATCTTACCATGTGCATCTTCGAGCATGATGGCACTTGTCTCGACACCTAATAGTTTGCTATTGAAGGATAAGTTAGATCAACGCCTTCCTCATCCTACAAATCAAATTGCAAAGGAATTGGTATCAATTGTAAGCATAGCAAGTGCATGTTTGACTGAAAGTCCACGTGTTCGTCCTACTATGGAGCAAGTAATGAAGGAACTTGCAGTGCCAAAGGTAGCTTTTATGGATTAATTTCTCCTTATCACATCAAGGTTTAACATCACAAAGATGTTTGAGCCCTCCTTTTGTTATCTCATTTGTATTATCAATTTGTCTTAATTTTATGATGAATGTAATATTTTGCATAAAGTAAGCAAATATTCAGTGTTAAACTAAATAAAGTGTTCTGGTAAATGTCCTTAGTTTCCCCCACATAACAAACAAGGACAAATAGAATTTTATCCTCTCCTTAATGAATAGATCTTTGATTTTTCTGCCTTGGATTAGGGTATCACCCTATATCTCACTCTAAATTTATTGGAGAAAATAGTCACCTTTGCTAATGTATATCATTAAAATCTCTTTGGTATATTTTATTACTTCATGTTTTCTATTGGCATTAAAAAAATATTAATAATTAAGATTTACTAACTTGTTTAATTTGTTGTCGCCTAGCTCATTTTAAAATAAGATATGCTAAGTAATTTGATCAAAATGTGCCCTTTTGAAGAATTAGAAAAATGGTTTAATTTCAAGAAAAAAGCCTAATTTATGTGCAAAAACTTATGTTAATGACAAAAATCGATGTATGTGACACACACAATAGATTGTTATTGAATTATTTTGTATTGAAAACAAAATTTTGTTGCTATATGAACGATATTGCACTTTCTTATTTCTATTTTTTTTTTGTTTTGTATTCCTAGTAATAATTTTCTCGTGATGATATTTTTGTTTTTCACACAACAATAAATAACAATATTAATACATGAAAAACATGTCTTATCTAGAGATTTGTTTTTGTTGCCTTTTATCTCAAGACTTTAGTAGCTAAGTTTCATTTAACTAAGTAATGGGCTTGTACACAAAAATTTGATTTTTTGCTTTTGGAATCGTGGCCAACAAATGGGAAAAACAAAAAACAACTACATAAGGCACTTTAGCGCTTATATCCAACACCTATAGAGTCAACCAATAGCGGAGAAAATCTATTATTTCCAATCCAACTCCAGAAATCCACCACCATGTTACTCTCTCTACATACATTAGTAATTCCAGTCCAACTCCTTGTTCAACAATGGTTGGAAGGTGTTATCACCCAAAAAATAGAAAGGTAGTTCAGTAACTATTCCGGAAGTTACCTGGACACGATAGGTGTAAGATTGCTTAGAAAAGGCAATAGAAGGAATTAGAGTGTCTTCGTCTCCTTGGGAACTTCAATATGCATCCTAGCACCCAGGTGGGGGACCTATAAGGACTCCAATGCCTACGTTAGCAAAGAGCCAAGAGCATTTAAGGTTTTTTTTTGGAAGAATGATGTACCTCTATTGAGATACCCTTATTCTATTTATATCCTCCAAGGCTTGCCTTAATTGTCAATTCTAATCATGAGCTATTAACCTTCAAGAAGATCTTGTCCTTTCCATATATTGTGGAGGATTGTTACAATGATTCACTCTTGTCCTGGAAAGTTCTCAGGGAGCTTGGAATTTCACACTCCTCCCAACATATGCATTTCCAATACCACATCTTGACTCGAGGCTATGTGCCAAGTCTGGTTAGGAATAATGCAGGTCGAGACCTCGACTCGATGTCTTGAGGTTCCACCCACCATAACAATAACTATGCCACAAATGGTTAAATTATTAACGTAATTGAAGGAAGTGGTGAGTGCTCAACATGGTCGGCCATAAGAGGAATTCAATTTCAAATGAAAAAGATTCTAAAGATTATCTTCACTAATTGCATGTTTTGAAGGGCAGTTATTTTATGAATTGAAGCCAAATTTGTTCATTTGAGAGAGTGGGATATAAAAGAAGGAATGTTTTGTTAAAAAAAAACAATCTCCACAGATCACACCACAACTCTTTACTTTATCTACTTTTGTTTTTCCTTTTCATAGTTTAGTTTAGTGTAGTTTATGTAGTTCTTCATCCAAATTTTTTTGTGTTGATTTTGGTGTGATGATGTTGCAACTCTATTATTCATTAACAATATTCCTATTTCACATATACCTTTGTTCTTTAAGCATTTGAAGAATTGATAACCAAGGGGTAGATTCCCCTCCTTGTTGCAATCACTTGCATTTTGGGATCAAAAGGTGATTTTGTGTTCTTGATTATGTTTATTCTAATAAACTTAGCTGAACTCAAAATTCACAACATAAATTGGCAGGCTAAGTGGGACATCCAGAGGTTATGTGTGGAAAATTCATTTTGAGAAGCAAAAGAAGAAAGATATAAATACTAACAGTTTAGCATCTGTTATGCCAAAAAAACACAATCATAAGTATGAAGCCTAGTCGATAACATATGCAACTGTGTCGAGAAAACCCACAGGGGTGATGACTAATAAGCTATAAATGGTTACCACTTTGTCCCAGTAGAAGAATATCTTTGCTACATCCTCCAAGTTTGCTAATTATGTACAAGTTGATGAAGAAGAAAAATGACTTATTAGCATGTCGAATTCTTTCATTTAATAGCAAATTGAAATGGGCTTTGATGGTTTGATAGAGTATTTATCAAAACGATTATCAAACACTGTGAAATTGATGGTGCATGATATCAATTGCAAATAATTTAGCAAAACTTATTGCATGTGAATCTATCATGGGGTGAATTTAATGGAAGAAGCATGGATTATAATGCTGGGGGGCAATCATGCAATTGGTCATGGAGTCTGCAATCTAAACCATGGAATTTAAAAATTTCAATCGTGGATTTTGTAGTCTCAATCGTGGAAGGTTCCTCTACCAGAAATAAATTATATGACTGATTCTTGTACTTATTGTTAAGGAACACAAGTCCCATGTCAGAATTAGATTGTCGAACAATATGTATAAATCTTAACACTATTGCTGATGTTATGAGAAGAAATTTTAGGATTCAATTGAGACTATTGGAGATGCCTATATATCGTAAGCCATATCCAGAACTGGTGGATAGAATTCCACTCCTTCATGGTTTAAAATTCCTAATTTTACTCTTTTCTTTTATAAGATGGAAAATCTACAATAGAATGCATTCACTGTTTCATTGTACAATGTGCTGAAACTGGGGAGTTCTTAAGTATGCAGTTGTTTCCTTTATCATTAACTAGTTTGGCTTTAACTTGGTATTCAAATTTATTGCCAAATTCAGTGCATAATTGGGCAAACATCGAATAGGTATTCCATGACCATTTCAATCTGCCTCAGCAGGAGGTTACGTTAACCGATCTTATGAACATTAACTAATAGACTAGTTAATAATATTTTGGAAAGATTTAGTAAGATGATGAGCAAATGCTATGTTAAATTATAAAGACTAATATTGCTGCCATGGCTATAGAAAATATGCTTCCATTGAAAAGGAAAAGGTTGATTGCTTTGGAGTTTATAGATTTTACACAATTAATAATTAAGGCTTTCCAGAGTGTTTCAATTTGTTATAAAGAATGAACGAAGGACAGCCGAGGAAATAGGAGACATGAAACCAGAGTCAATCTTGGTGGTTGATTACGATTCAATTGGGTTGAAGAGCATGGCTTAGTTTCGGCCCATGCTATTAATTGCAATTTTCAAAAGAAGGACATGTGTTTGATTTATGTCAAGATCAACTATAAGGCATTTGTTGATACTTAAAAGAGTAGATTTCTAAGGGTAGAAAACAATCGAGGGAAAAAAGGCTTAAAAGCTAAATTTAGCTGATAGTCGAGTATTTGGCCAATGGATGAATGAAGATTGATAACACATGTAAAATGTATCATTGAAGAAATATGGGCTTGAAATGAATTAAAATGGTTAGCTCGTTATTATTTCGTTATCAACTAAGGATCAAGTATCATAATAACTATTAATACATATCAACAAAAATTCCTAGACGAAAGAGTCAATACGGCAAAGGGTGGCACTTGACTGAGTCATTTTTTACCTCAAAAAAGGCTATTTCAATACTGTTTCAAGTTTTTCTTTTTCCCTCAGCTAAACTTCCTTGATTATTTTAATTGTGATTTACTTAGGTCTAGCAACTCATGGAGTCTTATCTATAGATGTTGAAGCTTGATGACTAATTTGGGCTTCAATTGATTGTTGACAACTAAGATGGGCTTCAGTACTAAAGCAAAAGATTGATATTAGCCATTACCCGAGAGAATACTAAGCCTTGAACTAGCCGTGGCAGTATTATTTGTTTTTTGTTGAATGTCCAGGTTATGAAATAGTGTACTACAGCTCAATTGATTGCAAGAACAATGCCACAACTAATAATAGTTAGCCAAGAACCATGGTGGATTATGCTGGAGAGCAGCCATGGGCAATTGTTACACCTGTATCAAATAATTAACCATCATTCTCAACAATCACTAGTACATGATAATTTTGTTCCAAGAGAAGCCATAGGGATTTTCTCCACCCCAAACCAATGTATATCATTTCATCTATCTGGTCAGTTGCCCAATGATAAATTGTACCGCTAATACTCGTATGTTGAAGTGTCAATAAAATAGCTTGCAACTTTCAGCTCAACGGTTGAGTCCCATCTACTAGTGAGCTGATTTATTTGCACTGTCTGGAGGAAACTTCTTGAAGACTATGCATTTGACCAATTATAGAATCAGATGAAAGTTAGCTTAATTGATAATCTTTGGTTTTTCATAGCTACTATGAAAATGGTAGTCACTAGATCAAATTTCCTAAGTGTAGTAGCTGTTATTACAAAAGCTATAGGATCAGGATTTTGTTGTTCATAACCATTTAATTCACCTATTTCAATTTGCTCTACAACTTTGTCAGCTGTGTTGGTTAGCAATTGTGTTAGCCATAGTGGCCAAAACCACATCCTTTGGATCAATTTTGTCTACCCAATAGGAAAGCTCTAGAGGCAAATTTAAATCTACCAAAATTGAAGAGTATTTTGATGATATGCCTTTAAATTCTGGTGGATCAATTTTCTAATGAAAACATGCTAGCAAAGTAGCATTTGTGGGGATTACAGAGTTGAAATCCTTTTGAGGAAATGCATTACTTGACTTTTCTTCTTGCTTATCAGTCACTTGAAAGATGTAGGGGCATCTGTTATCACAAAAAAAATAGTGAAGTGGTTAAGTAATCAAGACAAACAGTTAAGTCATCCACCTAATTGAAGGAATTGGCCAGTGCTCAACATGGTTAGCATAAGTGGAATTAAAATTCAAATTAAAATCAATTTTGAATATTATCTCCACAAACTGCACACTTTGAAGGGCATTAAAGCAAAATTTGTTCATAGGGAAGAGTGGGATATAAAATAAAGGTTATTTTGTCAAAAGAAACGATATCCACATATCACAACACAACTCTTTACTTTACTATTTATCTTTCCTTCTCATAGTTTAGTTTATTGTAGTGTATGTAGTTCTTCATCCAAACTTCCTATGTTAATTTGGTGTGATAATGTCGTAACTCAATTGTTCATTAATAAAATTCCTATTCCACATTTGCCTTTGTTCAAAGCTTGTGCCCCTTTACGCATTTGAAGAACTCATAACCCAGGGTAGATTCTCCTCCTTAGTACAATCACCTATACTTTAGGATCAAAAAGTAATTTTGTGTTATTGCCTGTGTTTATTCTAATAGACTTAGCCGAACCCAAAATTCACAATAGTAGAAGATAAGTCCTATTGGATTGGCATAAATTCCATAAGGAGGGTATCAGTGAAATCAAGATTACTAGTAAACCTAGCTACCCGCCCTACTACCCACATGATGAAGCTATATTTGAGAATTCCTTCACAAACTGCAAGCCCTAGGTTCTCCATGAAGGCTCCTTCAACATTTACTTTCTCCATGATTGGTAAAAAGGTCACCAAGAGATCAAGCATATTTCCTCTGTACATCAAGCAACCTAATGGAAATTCATTTTTCTTGTTGAGACATTTGTTCAAGAGTCACACATAAGACATGTTCATGTCCATTGTATAATGCTAAAACTTGGATTTCATCAATTGACTACTATCATATATGTGCTAGTTATATGTATCATACTTGTTTATGCCCATATTGTGAGCCAAATTAAAAGTGCATGATGAGCATGTTAATGTAGAGGCTATAGAATGAAACCTATGAGGAATTAGATAAGATGTTTGTGCTAAAAGACATTAAAAATTTAGATGAAAACAATTGAGTTGTGCTTAGTACTTTTATTCCTCAAAATAAATCAGATGTGTGTATCTAATATGTTTTTTTTTTTTTTTATCAAACTTTAAAACCAGTTCTTAGTTAAAATGCAACATATCTTGCCATGAGAATGTTTCTAAGTGATGATTATTCTAACAAGTTTAAGTTGTGGCTTTATTGATTTCATGACCCAAAAATAAGATCTATATGTGTTCGTTAAGTTTCTAAAACTAAAATTCATAATCAATAAAAATATGTTTTTGAAATTAAAATAAATAACTTGAGAAAAAAGATTGCTCGGATTATCTCAATCTTATACCTTGTTATCTTATCTTATTTGTTATCATCTTTGCTTTGATACATCCTAAGTTTCTTTTAGTGAATATATATGTGATGCTATCAGAAACCAACTTGGCATGCGAGTTTGATTTTGCACTTATTCATTTATCACTCTGTTTTCAACCCCAATTTTTTGCTTGGTTTTTTTTTTTCATCATCGAACCTATAAATACTCATTTTTTTTCTTTCTTATACATTTTCTTTTCATCACCAAGCCATCAATCTTGAATCGAAAATAATCAAAGTGAGTTAGTTATACAAAAAATATCGAAGATAGGGGAAAATTTAGTTGCAACATTACTTTGAGAAATATTTAGTGTCCAATATTTCTTTATACTTCTAATGTATAGAGGTACATGAAGACAAAACAAGTGTAGAGCCTATGTGCCTCTATACACGAGAGGTGTAAAGTTGTTATAAAGAAATGTTATACACCTAACATTTCTCTATTACTTTTCATACATCTATAGCAAAAGCCTTCAACTGCTTTCTCCAGGTACAACTTTCTTCACCACACCTTATGAGAAACCTCCAATAAAAACATGAAAAAAGTATCAATGTCCCTAGAATAGTTATAAATATGAGACCAATTGATTAATCTTATAGGCTACCTGTTATACAATCTAATTATCAATGATATATAAAAACACACTATCATACTAATTTATAATTTATCAAGATTTTATGATTTTTAATACATTCTAGAAAATTGTATTCTGCCAAGAGGAAAAAAAAGAAGAAGAAAGAACTAAGGATATACCAATTCTTTGTAATCTTCACAATTATAGATATGGATTTAGTACTTAGATGGAGCTCGGGATCTTTTTTTTTTTTTCTTTAATGAAAAGTAATAGCTAGGAGTTATAAGGGTGGGTTAAAGTTTTTAACAAACACAAAAAATACTTAGTTAAGCTAAGTAACTGAATAATACCACTTCTTAAGTAAGCTTTGATGAATATTAGACGCATTATAGGTACATCAAAAAGAGCCAATAGTATATTTGATTACACACATAGAAGGCTTGCATTGGCTAACACAACATTGTACCCTAAAGCTTTTAAATTGACAATATTATATGTAAAGAGAAAACTAACAATCTGTAAGAACTATCCTATAAAACTCTTATCAAAATCCTAGAAAATGGAAGAATTCTGATTAGATGTTCCACTTGTTGAACTATGCATAGCCTTCATAGTTTCTCAACTAAACAAAATACAAGATCATCACAAACCTTATCAATGAAGTTTCTATCATCCTAATC
The DNA here is from genome assembly GCA_031216105.1 of Dalbergia cultrata. Lineage (NCBI taxonomy): Eukaryota > Viridiplantae > Streptophyta > Magnoliopsida > Fabales > Fabaceae > Dalbergia > Dalbergia cultrata. The sequence goes on along the minus strand of CM062353.1, from coordinate 59,064,367 downwards.
CATTGTTCAAGTCCTTTGGCTAACTAACTTGCAAGAGCAAATAAAAAATTCAAAATTTTCTTCTTTTCTTTTAGCATTTGCATTAAAAGGACATAAACTTTTAAATTGATACTTTAACATTTCAACGTAGGGAAGCTAAAGAATTAGCCATTATGCTCTAACCTATCTCATTCTCAACACAATGTCCTTTATCCAAAATTCACTAACACCATGAGAACAAAAGTCACTAAAATAAACATAATTCCAACATAAGAAGTCTAACAATCCATATGATCTATTCATCTAAAATTCTAACTTTTCTTGTTCAGTTAGTGATATTTCATTAAACCAATGAGAGATAAAATAGAGTCCAATCAATCAATAAAAGATTATCAAAGTATTATTTTGAAAGGAGACACAAAACACATCAGAACATGCAAAAGATAAATGTTAATTCAATTTGATGTGCTTTCCTTTCTCTATGCTTCGATAGCATAAAGAAGAAGGAAAAACACATCCCAAAATAGTATCACACCTTGAACACAGCATGAAGATAGCAGATATATTGATTAGATAAAAAAAAAAAAAGTAATGCAATGACCATGCTCTGTAAATGCATTTAAGAATATCGGATATGTTGATAAGTCTAGTGATAAATGCACGTAGTCATGATTCTCTGTCTACAGGTTTTATGATAAATAGCAAGAGCTAAGAGTACTTGTCCTAAAATAATGTCAGAAACAATCACAAAACTGTAAACAAAAAAAAAGTAGAAAAATAAAAAATGAACAAACCAATACAACCCATCATTATTTGCAAGAGAAGTGTATTTTTTATTTCTTTCATTTATTTTTTCTTATCAGTAAGAGGATCAAAGGGCTATTTGAGAGGAGCCATAAAACAAAGCACAACATGCAAAACATGACTATTCACTCAATTTGATGTGCTTTACTTCCTCTACGCTTTCTATACCACAAAGAAAAAGGAAAAATACATCCCATAGTAGTATTAAACCCTAAACATAGCATGTATATAGAAGATATACTGATTAGATAAGAGAAGTAATGCAATGACCATGTTCTGTAAATGTATTTAAAAACATTAGATATAGTGATAAATTTAGTGATAAATACACATAAGTCGATTTGTTAGTCATTGTCCTTTGTCTATAGGTTTTACAATAAATAATAAGAGCCAAGAGTACTTGTCCCAAAATAATGTCAGAAACAATCACAACAAAATCCAAGCATAAAATAGATTATGAGCGCAAACTCAAATACAACACAAGCAACATCTATAAATTTTCACTAAGAATATCCATAAATAATGCTAATCCAAAACACAACATTTCATTAGGGCATTTTATCAAACACCTTCCTAACATCATCTAATGAACCAAAATATATGTGCATATATACCAACCTTTGTCATGCAAATAAAGAATAACAGAGAAAGAAATACAAGGTAGAGGAAAAAATCACTAAGAAGAAGGATGAGACTAGAAAAAAAAATATGTGTGCAAAATTGTCACCTTGTAAATCTTAGGAAGGTTTAGAGTTAGAGTAAAATTTGAACTTCTTAACTAGCAAATCCTCCCACTTTTGTTGTATCAAAACACAAAAAATTAAACAAATAAGAAAAAAAAAGAAAAGAAAAGAAAACTGGGGAATGAGATTGAAAGTGGGAAACAATGCTTGTTTTCTTCAAAAAGAATACAATTCCAGATATATCGATTCCAAAGACAAGAAAATTTTAAAAAAATAAAAGAGAAAAAATTCACAAGACAAAATAAAGAAGACCACCATTGGAGAAGATTGCTTTATATTGTCATTGGAGAAGAGAGGTTTTCCTTATGGTAGGTCTCCTTATCATCATGGGTGGTCATTGGTGGTTCGGTGGAAATATTTGGGATTATCACCAAGTTTGATGGAAGGGAAGGATGAGAATAGAGGTTCTAAAAAGAGAAGGAAAGTGAGAGAAAGATAGGGGGTAGTGAGAGTTTTTAGAATGAAAGAAAAAAGAGAAATAAGGGACTAAATCTAACATGCATGGTTTAGTGTTCTTTTCTTCACCATATACCTTCTTTTTCTTCCTGTATGTTTTTTGTCCACTTTTGGCTAAACAGCATAAGTGAAAGTACGTTGTGGTATTTTGTTGTTCATGTATCATTTAATCAAACAACCAATTAGAGGGTGCACTTCCAAGCATACTGGCCTTTCAAAAAGCCCCGGTTGAATTGAAAAATAATAAAGGCTTATGTGGTACTATTTCTAGCAATCTTGTCCAACATCAAGTACTAAATCTCACAATCATAAGACTAACAAAGTTGTATGGCTAGTTTTACCCCTTACTTTGGGAATTCTAATACTAGCACTTTTGCCCTTTGGAGTCTCATATAATCTCCATCAAAGTATAAATATAGAAATAAGCCATGATGAAGAGTCACAAACTCAAAAAATCCATTTGCAATATGGAGTTATGATGGGAAAATGGTATACGAAAACATTATTGAAGCCACACAAGAATTTGATGCTAGGCCAAGTTGTTTCTATAAAGAAACTTCATTTGATAACAGATAAGGAGATGTCCGATTTAAAAGGTTTCATAAGTGAGATCGAGATTTTAAATTGTAGACTACATTACATGATGCGAGCACAATATTGTGGTTATGATTCGTAGCGCAACCGCATCAAATCTCAATTGCAGTGTGATGCGGGGCTGCAACAAGCCGCATTGGATGGCATCAAGGCTATAGCGAGTTGTGGTGGGCTATTTTCCATTTTGCAGACACGCATAAATTTCACACTATATCAACCACAATGTACATTGCAATGGTCGCATTTTTCAAAACTGCAATGACAATTTAAAACACTGAGTGAGATTCAATCTTTAACAAAAATTGGACATCAAAATATTGTGAAGTATGGGTTTTGTACATATCCAAGATTCTCATTTTTGGTCTATAAGTTCTTGGTGAGGGGTAGCTTGGATAAGATTTTGAGAGATGATTTGCAAGCAATTGCATTTGATTGGAATAAGAAGGTCAACGTTGTCAAAGGTGCAGCCAATGCTTTATTCTATATGCACCATGGCTGCAATCCTCTAATTGTTCATCGTGACATATTAAGCAAGAATATTATTACGAGGAATGATATATGCATATAAGCAGACTTACACCATACTTTTCCACCCCACTAGATGACAAAATAGGAGTATGAATTACAAAGGATAAAATCAGAAGATGAAAAAGGAAAGAAAAAGTAACGTCCTTTCCTTCTCAAAACTTGCTCTCTCTATCTCTCTCTTTCTCTCTCTCACCCATCATCCCTTTAGAAGCTTCAATTATCTCCCTTTTTATCATGTTTCTCTCTCTAGTTCTTTATCGTTCATAGGAAGAAGAAGAAGAAGGAGAACCAAGATCTGTTGGTGGCGTACAAAACTAATCCTTATGCATAAAAGCTTAACTTATTCCATTTGATTTTTCATGTGTTTGTGGTTTATTTCCTATGACATGGATGATTTTTTTTTTCATTTTTTTTAGCAACAAAACGAACTAAGAATGACTCTGTTATAAGTTGAGATTTGTTGTTATTGTTGGAAAATAAAGTTAGAAAATTGTAAATACGTATTACAAAAAGTTATAAACCAGCACGAAAAAAGTTATAAATCAATTGCGGACATATACTAAACAGATTCAGGATTAAATATGAAACCATATGCAGAAAAGTTATAAATCAGTATATAAAAAGTTGTAAACATAAACGTAAAAAGTTGTAAACTAGCACGCAAAAGGTTGTAAACTGATTTACAATTAATATTAAACAAAAGTTGTCCATAATTTATAGTTGCTAATATTTCAAGTTCTTTTTCCACCACATTCTTTTAATAAAATTATATTTATTTTTAATTTTATTAATTATAGTAAAAATAACATAAAAAACATAAAACAATAAAAATAAATTTGATATAAATATAAGAATTATGTATAAAAACAAAAATTTAAATATATATATATAACAAAAATTTTAATATAATTTTCAAATTAAGAACAAAATAAAATACAGCATGGGTTATCTTAAAATAACAAAGAGCAATTACTAAATATGTTTTAAATAAAAATATGATACAATAAAGGTGTGAAGAATAGAGAAGGCACGTGATAGGGTAACGTGCTAGTAGAACAAAAGGATAGGTCACTATTTTAATATCTTGAACAATGTTTGTAGGTACACAATTAAACCAGTTTATAAACTTTGCATACTGGTTTATAAATTTTCTACTTATAGTTTCTCATTTAATCCTTAACCTGTTTAGCATGTGCCCTTCAATTGGTTTACAACTTTTTACGTATTGATTTACAGTTTTTTGCATATTGGTTTACAATATTTTATAACACATATTTACAATTTTCTAACTTCAGTTTCCAACAATTAAGGGCACAAAAGGTTATAAATCAGTACACAAAAAGTTGTGAACTAATTGAAGACATATACTAAACAAGTTTAGGATCAAAATGTAAAATCATATGCAGAAAAGTTGTAAATTAATATACAAAAAGTTATAAACCAGTATACAAAAAGTTATAAACCAATATGCAAAAAGTTGAAAACTAGTATATGCAAGAAGTTTGTAAATTAATTGAGGACACATACTAAACAGGTTCATGATTAAATATAAAACCATATGTAGAAAAATTATAAATCAGTACACAAAAAGTTGTAAACATGTGCATAAAAAGATGTAAATCTATACACAAAAAGTTATAAACTGCTTTACAAGTAATACTAAACAAAACTTGTCTATAATTTACTATTGCTAATATTTGAAGCTCTTTTTCCACCACGTTCTTTTAATAAAACTACACTTATTTTAATTTTATTAATTATAGTAAAAATAACATAAAAAATAAAAATAAATATGATATCAATATAAGAATTGTGTATAAACCAAAAGTTTAAAGATATATATATATATATATATAACAAAAATCTAAAGCTAATTTCCAAATAAGAACAAAATAAAATACAGTGTGAGTTATCTTAAAATAACTAAGAATAATTACTAAATATTTTTCTAAAGAAAAATATGATACAATAAAGAGTGTGATGAACAAAGAAGGCACGTGATGGGGTAATGTGCTAGTAGAACAAAGGGATAGGTTATTATCTTAATGTCATGAATAATGTTTGTAGGTACATGATTAAACCAATTTACAACTTTTTACATACTAGTTCACAACTTTTTGTGTACTTTGCATACTGGTTTACAACTTGTGTGCATATGGTTTTACATTTAATCTTGAACCTATTTGATTTGTGTCCTTAACTGGTTTGCAACGTTTTGCATAATAGTTTATAGCTTTTTGGGTATTGGTTTATAGCTTTTTGTAATACATATTTACAATTTTTTAACTTTATGCGTAAGGATTAGTTTTGTGCACTACCAACAGATCTTAATTCTTTTTCTTCTTCTTCTTCTTTTCTTCTTCTTCCTGTGAACGATGAAGAACTAGAGAGAGAAACGTGATAGAGAGAGAGAGAGAGAGAGAGAATGAAAGCTTTTGGAGAAATGGTAGGTGAAAGAGAGAGAAAGAGAGAGCAAATTCTGAAAAAGAAAGAATGTTACTTTTCCTTCTTTCTCATCTTCTCATTTTATCCTTTGTATTTCATACTCCTATTTTATCATCTAGTGACGTGGAAGAATATGATGTAAGTTTGCCTTCATGCATGTATCATTCCTCTATTATTCTATATTTGGAAGTTGAAGATCATGTGTTAGACTTTAGATCTGCTAGGCTTCTTAATCCTGACTCATCAAGTTGTACCTCATTTGCCGGCACTTTTGGGGATGCTACTCCAAGTTAGTTACCTTTTTAAATTTATTTTAATGAAGACACATATTTTGTCCATAGTACTTATTCATAGTATTAATATTTTCCAATTAATTGCAATTCGTGCTATGTTATTAAAATTATACTATCAATTTCATCCATGATATTTCTTTGAATTTGTTATAGAACTTGCTTACACTATGGTAGTAAATGAGAAAAGTGATGTTATAGCTTTGGAATATTGGCATTGGAAATTCTTTTAGGAAAGCACCCTGGAGATGTCATATCTTCCATTATGATATCATCTCCTTGGAGAGAAGGGGCCTCAACACTTGATAGTTTCCTTGTAGAACGCATGTTGGATCAAAGTCTCTCTTATCCTACGAGTCCGATTTCCAATGAAGTGGTATTCATTCTAAAGATAGCAATTGATTGCTTGATTGAAAACCCACATTCTCGCCCCTACCATGGAGTAGGTAGCTAATGAGTTTGCAAAGCCATTATCACGTTCATCATCACACTGAGGCCACCTAAATATTGCACTTCATATAACATGTTTTTGCCTCTATCTAATTTACTTTTCGTTCATCTCGCTCTTTTGTATAAAGATAATCCTATTAGTTTAATTTGTCCATTTCTGTATATGCACTGCCATAGCCTCATTTTGTACTAATACAATAAACAGACACCCATAGTCCTATGCATAGATGAACCTTTTTTCGGTGAAATTATAGATGAAATTCAATATGTACACCTTAACAAGAGCTTTTACTTTCGTGGTGTGTAATACTTCTTCTAATTTAAGATAAATATCTTTTTTACCTTTTAGGTATATTTATAAATTAATTTATCTAGACATAAAAGTTGAAGAGATATTTATTTTGATACGGAGAGAGTATATTTTTTTAAACTTCAGCTTTATTAATTTATTATATGTTTGATTGTGCACCTCCCGTTAACAATTTTATACATTTTGTGTAAAGATACATTAATTTATGAATACGAATGTGTCTAAAAGGTAAAAGAAATATTTATTTTGACTTGGAAAGAGGTATTTATTACTTAGCCTCTGCTTCTGGTATCGAGAAGTTTCTCAACAATGAGCAAACCCATACTCCGTTGTTTCTTTTTGTTCTTTTCCATGGTCTGAAAGTGAAATTTCGTTTTGTATTCGGGCTGCGGGTAGTTCGCCTGCTTGTTCCCATTATCAATGAAATTGCGCTTTCAGTTTTCACTTGCAGACAACACTTCGTTTTTGCTTAATCAAATATAAGTTCGTTTATTTGGGCTTTTTATTTTATGAAGCTTTCCTTAGGCTACTGCTTTTTTTAGGCCAACTGTGTTTTTGGTTGTTACGGGCTATTCTTTACGTTATTAAAATAAATTGTACCTTTTTAGAATAGTAAGTTTAGAATATTAGGTCCATAAACTGTAACTTATATGTCACCACTCTTAATCCAAGTGACTAAAAGTTTGTTGATATTGGATCAGAAGTTCTATTCTCATTTGTCTATCTCCTTCTCCATTTCCTCCTTAACTGCATTAGAGACTCGTTAGAACCCAAAAAAAAAAAATAAAAGTTTAGCATTTTAGTTGTTCACAAACTAAAAAACAAGATTAGACCCAAAAAAAAGAAAAAATACCTAAACAAACAAGAACATTAATTACTTGTGGACAGAAAAAAAGATTAGTTGAAAAAATATTTCGTGGCTTAGTTTCATTTTTCTTTTTTCTGAAAAAGAAAGTCTGGCAAGCCTTTTCTTTTATTTCTTTTCTTTTATAGGAACAATGAGTTCTTTAGAGTAATAAATCTTAGAACAATATACCAGCAAAAAGGAAAACCAGTAAATTTTAGGCTTATAAAAGGGAAAGAGAAGAAAACGTTCATAACATAAGCATTTTTTTGTTATACTAATTCAGTCAAATGGGATAGTTTAGGATAATAATCTAAACTATTCTCTTACCTTAGGTTATAGAAGCCATGGTTGTTTAGTTCAAATAAATTTGTTCTTAAAATTTGGATGTTTGATTTAAAGAAAAATACAATGACATACGATGTTAATGTATTAATCCTCAAACATGCATGTTACTAAAGTTGGCTGAGGATCAACCAGTAAATGTAGAACCTTATAAAGTTATAAAAGATTCTGGTCATGAAACTTCGTTTGGGGGTCTTCTCCTTTATGATGTACACATGCATCAAGGTTGAGAATGACATATTATTCGACTCCCTAAATAAGCATCAAGCTTATTCATTCTGTTGAGTCGTGGCCTCTGCTTAGAAGAAGAATTGCATTGAAAGGTAATCCCCTAGAAAAAAAATGAGAACCTACGTGATCAAATTCTTGGATATAAGAATAAAGGTAGTCGAATGAGAAATAATGCACCGAGTGAAAGGATGTAAGATTCGATTTAATTAAATCTAACTGATATGGTCTTGATTTTGTCACTCATGATTTGCTATTAGTGCTAAAATATAACAGATTTGATTTGTTAATTATGGAGATATTCTCTCCAAAATGTGGTAATATAAGTTAGAATCGTTAATGGAGAGAATCTAACTCCACAAAAAGGCTCAAGTCCCTAATTCAACCACGGTTAAACAATACTCTGTTCTATTTACAGCAAATCGCTATAGATATTAAGAATTAAGAATATGTATGCATTTGTTGTGTAGTTGTTGATGTCTAATACAATTCAACATGCTATATATGGTTATGTTTCAATAAGAGGTCTTCAAGGGATACAGATGTCCTTAATATGATATTTGATAATTAGTGCTCTGAATCCTACTATAGATTAAAGATTTTTAACAAGCAGTGTACAAATAAGCTCATCCCTTAATTGTCCCATGGGTCTTGTCTGCATACAAGGTAATTATTCGCTCGTAATGTCTTTTGATTTTCGTATGTGATGCACGTTTTACTTGGACGTGTGACACGGGCATTTATAACTCTCTAATATTAACTTATTATTGGATTGCTATCCCTTCCGTTTGGCCATTTGTCCGACATCAAATATTATTAGGGAAAGGGCTATATTAAAATGGAAAGGGACTATATATCTCGAGTTTTCGATTTGTAGGTACCAAATCATTGAACACGAGTCATTACACTAATAGTTTTAAGGATGCAGTTAGGAATAGATCTACATATCGATACTTATACTATTAGTTGAACATTTAAGATCACACAGAAAAAATATAAACATATACACCTTTTTATATGTGTACTTATTTTACAATAAAGTCTTAATCTTGCGTTCTATCAAGCATTATTTTATTTTCATTTTTTTTTTCAAGAAAAAGAAAGTTTGCTACTTTGGTTGGCCCCTAATTAACTGATGGGTTGGCCTCTTGATGGTGTTCATTAATTTTGCTATGAGAGAATATTGCAGACCGTGTATAAATGAAGAGATGTTTACAAATGATCAAACCGAATAAATTGGTGTAGGCTATAACGTCTGGCCACCAGGGCAGGGTCATGTGTATAGGCAACAGGTCAAGTTGTTACTGTAAAGAAACTTTGTTTGATACCAGATAAGGATATGTCTGATTTAAAAGCTTTCATAAGTGAGATTCAAAGCTTCAATAGAAATTTGGCTTCATAATATTGTGAAGCTATATGGGTTTTGTACACATCCAAGATTCTCATTTTTTGGTCTATGAATTCTTGGAGCTTGGATAAGATTTTGAGAGATGATATGCAAGCAACTAAATTTGATTGGAACAAGAGGGTCAACGTTGTTAAAGGTGTACCCAATGCTTTATTTTGTATGCACCATGGCTGCAATCCTCTAATTGTTCATCATGACACATCAAGCAAAAATATTCTTCTAGATTTGGAATTTGAAGCTCATGTGCAGACTTTGGAACTGATAGGCTTCTTAATCCTAACTTATCCTAACTTATCAAATTGTACCTCATTTGCAGGCACCTTTGGGCATGCTGCTCTAGGTTAGTTACCTTTTTTTTTTTTTTTTAATTAAGACATATATTTTGTCCATAGTACTTGTCGCAACCGGGATCGCGACGGGACGGCAAAAAAAAAATGTGATTTTTCAGGTTAAAATGGAGTCGCCACCAAATTTTATTTAATTGGGAAAATTATGGAAAAACCCATTTAATTTGAAATGATCTTTGAAACCAGATCTAAGCTCGGGAGTCGGTTATGCTTAGGGAAGGATAGGAACTTAATCCTATAGCACCCCTAACACACCCGTCCTTTAGACGGTACCTTAATTAATTGTGCAAATTATTAATAACCTTTAAAAGTATTTATTTACATTTTTATTTCAAGAAAATTTTAAAAGAAAATATTTTTTTTTTAGAATAAGAAAATTCTGGAGTACCAAACTGTCACAGCTCAGGTATCCGTAATATTGAGTTAACAAGCCGTCATGGCTAAATTAACCTCTTTATTTGGAATAAAATATATACATTTCAATGATTAATTTAAATTAAGATAATAAAGAAAGAGGAAGATAATAATAATAATAACAATAAATAAATGAAAAAATAAACAAACATTTATAATTATAATAATAATAATAAACAAGAATATTTACATGCAAAGCAATAAAATAATATCATAAATAATACTAAATAAATATTTACAATAATAATAATAATAATGAACAAAAATATTTACATGCTAAACAAAGTAAAATGACATCATAAAAATTTAATTTTAGCTTGAAAATTTGAAATACCAAAAAATTTAATTTTAGCTTGAAAGTTTGAAACATCAGTATCATTATATGTCCAAAACATTCAGTTAACAAGCCGTCTCGGCTAAATTAACATTTTATTCAAAATAAAATATTTAACAAATAACTGATTAATTTAATATTTAAAGAAATAAAAAAAAGATATTAAAGAAAATATTTACAAATAATACAAATTATAAAAATCTAATTTTTGTTTGAAAATTTAAAACATCAAGCTGTCAGCTGGATGTTTAAGCTGAGTTAATAAAGTCACGGCTAAATTAACATCCTTATTTAAAATAATTTGATTATTAGCTAAAATTAAAAATAATACATGATACTAATAGACACTAAATATTTATAAACAAATAAAAATAACAATAACCATTTACAAATTAAAAATGGAATAACATAAAATAACCTAATAAAATCTAATTTTGACTTGGCAGAATAACTTTTTGCTCCTACGTATCCTCTGGTGCGATGAGGAATTCAAAGTCACGTAGTTCTTTTAATTGTGGGATGATTCAATTTTATTTTCAAAAAGGAGTTTTAGAATATCAAGCTGTCGCGGCTAAAATATTCTTGAATATAGAATTAATAAGCCGTCGCGGCTAAATTAACTCTAATCTTAAAGTGAATCATTGATCCTTTGCATTTTTATTTTTATTTTTATTTTATATATTTTTATTATTTTATCTAAAACCGAAACAAATCATAAAATTATTACTTGTTGTAAACAGAGAATTGACTCAACTTCAAATCAAAACAGTGCTAATAACCAATAAATACAAATGATCAAATATAAATAGATAAACAACAACAGTCTAAATATTCCTACATCCATCCCTTTTTTTTGTTATTTATTTATTTTTTTAAATAACTCAATTACTTTATCAATTCTTTCATTCCCCTTTTTTTAAAAAAAAAATTTCTAAACTCTCCCACTATTGGGCCTCTTTATTTTCGGATTCAAACAAACTCAAATATTCAAGTCCAAATGAATTCCCAAACAACCCAAACAACCTATGTTATTGTTTAGTCTGAAGCCCACTAAGTAAAAAGAATAATAACAATGCTTAGAAATAATAAAAAAAAAACATGTCAGAATAAAAAAAAACAACAAGCCCAAATATTTGAACCAACAAAATAACACAAAACAAAAAAAATTCAATTTCTCTAACCCAACCCACACTCTCTCTCACACACACACACAGATACACACGCACACAAAGCGCACACACACTGCGAGAGGAGAGGGAGTAGAAGCCATGGAGGAAGGAGAGAAGAGAGGGGGGGTCGAGAGAGGGAGAGATTCATTGATGGACAAAGAAACCTATGCAACGCCTTGAGAGAGGAGGGAGGCCCTGACGATCGAGGCCGGCGACGGCGGTCTTGCTTGAGAGCAAAGAGCAGCGGCACAAGGTGGGGTTTTCCTGGCGGTGGTGGTGGTGGAAGGAGCTCGTGGCCTTTACGGCAAAGGAAGAGGAGCCACGCAGCGTGAGGGCAAGGAGACATGGTGGGCGGGCTTGCGGCCAGAGAAGAGGAGTGGGGTCGGCGGCCAGCATGCGATCCACGAGGACTTCGGTGAGCTCATGGCCGAGTGAAATTTGGTTTGGCGTCAGCGGCGCGCCAAAGTGGTGGGCTTCTTGAGATCTTGGTTGTCGTAGCGGCGCTGCTAATCCCGGCGATGCTACCGTGACTGCGGTGGCGAGATAGCATTCCAAAGCGGAAGAAGCGGCGTGGCAGAGGCTACTCCCAGAGGAATTGAGCTACAATGAGGGAAGAATCAGCGCGGCCTTCTTTCCTCTCCTTCTCTTTCACTTCAATTCCTGGTTCTTTTCCTTCTTCTCCCCTTTTGTTATTCTTCTTGTTTTTATGCTTCAGCCTTTTGCTTATGTTGATTGATGTTGGACTGAAATTTGTGTGGGTTGAGAGGAATTGTTTTGTGTGTTTTTTTTTGGTTTTGAAGGTGATGAATAATGGTTGAGAGGAATAGTATTTTTTGGTTTTGAAGGTGATGAATAATGGTTGAGAGGAATTTGGTGAATGAGATGATGGAGGAGGAGTGTGGTGGAACCCAAAAAATCCCCTCCCGCTGCTGAGTCCACTGAAATGGTTGATTTAGGAAGAAGATGATGATATCGGATGATTAGGTCACGGGGATGGATATTGTCATGATGTTGTAACTAGAGGTGAAAATAAACTTCCTCCCTTTTTCAGATTCTGTCCCCCCCTTTTCTGATTAGAATCCTTGCTCCCCATCATTATTAGTTCCCTTTTCTTGAGTTAACCATATGGACTTTAGCATGTCAGTGATTTGCGGTTTGAAAGGAGCGAGGAATAGGGACAAGAAGTCATCATTATATCCTCTTTTTGACCAAATTTTTCTTCCATTCTGCTTTTGTATTGTGTCACGGGAGACTCTTTCAATTCACAGATGAGTGGAAGCACACTATGCTAGTTTTTTTTATTTTTTTATTTTTTTTAATTTTTTTTTTATATTTGTATTTTGGACAAGGACAAATGATCAAAATAAACAAACTAGTAATATGAAATAATTTGAATGGGTTAAACATGAATAGGTTATAAATAATTTGAAAAGAAATTGGACTAACTTTAAAGATATTGACTGCAATGTGGCTTAGATTGAAAATTAAAACTAAAGTGATGAATCATTTTTTTTTTTTTATATATATCGATGCATATGGACTAAAAACTAGAATGAACCTAAAATTAGTCTAAACTGAATTTGTGTTAATAGACTAAAAGAACATGAAGATATGCCAATTTTTTTTTTGAATTTTTTTTTTTATTAGTCCGGACAAAATCGGGTGTTCACAGTACTTATTTACAGTATTAATCTTTTCCAATTATTTGCAATTCATGCTATGTTATTAAAATTATATTATTAATTTTATCCATGATATTTCTTTGAATTTGTTGTAGAATTTCCTTACACTATGGAAGTAAATGAGAAATGTGATGTTTATGGCTTTGGAAATTCTTTTAGGAAAGAACCCTGGAGATGTCATATCTTCCATTATGATATCATCCCCTTGGAGAGAAGTGGCCTCAACACTTGATTGTTTCCCCGTAGAACACATGTTGGATCAACATCTCTCTTATCCTACGAGTTCAATTTCCAATGAAGTGGATTCTAAAGATAGCAATTGCTTGCTTGATTGAAAACCCACGTTCTCGCCCAACCATGTAGTAGGTAGCTGATGTGTTTGCAAAGTCGTTATCACGTTCATCATCACATTGAAGGCCACCTAAATATTGCACTTCATATAATATGTTTTTGCTTCTATCTAATTTACTTTTCGTTCATCTCGCTCTTTTGTATAAAGAATAATCCTATTAGTTTAATTTGTCCATTTCCAAAAATATGCACTGCCACAGCCTCATTTTGTGCTAATATATACAATAAACAAACACCCATAGTCCTATGTATAGATGAACCTTTTTTCCGGTGAAATTATAGATGAAATTCAATAGTGCATTTTTAAGAAGAGCTTTTACTTTCGTGGTGTGTAATACTTCTTCCATTTCAAAATAAATATTTTTTTATTTTTTAGATATATTCATAAATCAATTTATATATCCAGATACATTTACAACTTTTTAGGTAAATATACCTAATACATTCAAACATTTATATTTTTTTATTTTTTAGGTATATTCATAAATTGATTTATAAATGTACCTAAAAAGTTAAAGAGACATTTATTTTAAAATGAAGAAAGTATTTTTTGAAGCTTCAGCTTTATTAATTTATTATATGTTTGAATGTGCACCACCTGTTTAACAATTTTATACAGTTTATGTCCAGATATATTAATTTATTAATATATGTAAAAGGTGAAAGAGATATTTAGTTTTGACATGAAAAGAAATATTTATTACTTAGCCTCTGCTTCTGCTATCGAGAAGTTTCTCAACAATGAGCAAACCCATACTCCGTTGTATTTTTTTTTTCCCCATGGTCTGAAAATGCAATTTCATTGATAGTGTTTTGTATTGGGCCTGCGGTTAGTTCGCCTGCTTGTTCCCAGTATCAATAAAATTGCTCTTTAACATGTCACTTTCAGACAACACTTTGTTTTTGCTTAATCAAACATTAGTTTGTTTATTTTATGAAGCTTTCCTTGGGCTACTGCTTATTTTGGGCCAACTGTTTTTTGGCTGTTACGGGCTACTTTTTATGTAATTAAAAACAATTGCACCTTTTCAGAATAGTAAGTTTAGAATATTAGGCCCATGAACCGTAGCTCACATAGTACTAATCTTGGTCTAAGTGACTAGAAGTTTGTTGGTACTGGGTCTGAAGTTCTATCCCCATTTATCTATCTCCTTCTCCATTTTTCCCTTAACTCCATTAGAAACTCTTTAAAAAAAAAAGAAAAAAGTTTAGATTATTAGTTGTTCACTATCTGAAAAACAAGATTAGACCCAAAAAATTAAAAAAAAAAACCTAAAAAAACATGAACATTAATTACTTGTGGACAGAAAAATAAAAAAAGATTACTTGAAAAAAATATTTCGTGGGTTAGTTTCGTTTTTTTTTTTTCTGAAAAAGAAAGTCTGGCAAGCCTTTTCTTTTATTTCTTTTCTTTTCTAGGAACAATGAGTTCTTTAGAGTAATAAATCTTAGAAAAATATACCAGCAAAAAGGAAAACCAGTAAATTTTAGGCTTATAAAAGGGAAAGAGAAGAAAAAGTTCATAACATAAGCGTTTTTTTGTTATACTAACGGATTCAAATAGGATAGTTTAGGATAACAATCTAAACTATTCTCTTACCTTAGGTTATAGAAGCCATGGTTGTTTAGTTCAAATAAATTTGTTCTTAAAATTTTGAAGTTTAATTTAAAGAAAAATACGATGACATACGATGTTAATGTATCAATCCTCAAGCATGCATGTCACTACAGTCGTCCGAGGATCAACCAGTAAATGTAGAACCTTATAAAGTTATAAAAGATTCTAGTCATGAAACTTTGTTTGGGGGCCGGTCTTCTCCGTAATTTATGATATACACATGCATCAAGGTTGAGAATGACATATTAGTGGACTCCCTAAATAAGCATCAAGCTTATTCATTCAGTTAAGTTGTGGCCTCTGCTTAGTACAAGAATTGCATTGTAATACATGAAAGGTAATCCGCTAATGAGAAACTATATGTGATCAAACTCTTGGATATAAGCATAAAGGTAGTCGAATGAGAAAATAATGCACCAAGTGAAAGGACGTAAGATTGGATTTAATTAAATCTAATTGATATGGTCTTGATTTTGTCACTCATGACTTGCTATTATTCCTAAAATATAACAGATTTGATATGATAATTAAGGAGATATTCTCTCCAAAATGAGGTAATAAAAGTTAGAATCGTTAATGGACAGAATCTAACTCTATAAAAAAGGCTCAAAGTCCCTAATTCTACCACGGTTAAACAATACTCTATTCCATTTACAGCAAATGATATGATAGTTGATAATTAGTGCTCTAAATCCTACTATAGGTTAAAGATTTTTAACAAGCCGTGTACAAATAAGTCCATTTCTTAATTGTCCTCTGGGTCTTGTTAGCATCCAAGCTAATTATCCGCTCGTAATGTCTTTGATTTTCGTATGTGATGCACATTTCACTTGGACGTGTGAGACGGGCATTTATAACTCTCAACATTAACTTATTATTGGATTGCTATACCTTCCGTTTGGCCATTTGCCCGACATCAAATATTATTTGGGAAAGGGCTAGATTAAAATGGAAAGGGGCTGGATATCTTGTGATTTCGATTTGTAGGGACCAAATAATTGAACACGATAGGTTTAAGCATGCAGTTAGGAATAGTTCTACATATCGATACTTATTCTATTAGTTGAACATTTAAGATCACACAGAAAAAATATAAACATATACACCTTTTTATGTGTGTACTTATTTTATAATAAAGTCTTAATATTGCGTTCTACCAAGCATTATTTTATTTTCATTTTTTTTTTCAAGAAAAAGAAAGTTTGCTACTTTGGTTGGCCCCTAATTAACTGATCGGTTGGCCTCTTGACGGTGTTCATTAATTTTGCTATCAGAGAATATTGCAGACAGTGTATAAATGAAGAGATGTTTACAAATGATCAAACCGAATAAATAGGTGTAGGCTATGACGTGGCCACCAGGGTATGGTCATGTGTATAGGCTGCTTCTTATATAAGTTGAGTCTTTAAGCACAAAATGCGCGCACTCTCTCATAAAAGGCCGTCATAACAGCTGCTCTAGCATCCACCGTTATTGATGTTGACAATGTGATGACTTCTAAGCCGAGACTAAACCGGTGCTTATTTGATAAAACAAAAATGTTATTTTAACATTCAAAAGTGGATATGTGATTGGGACACCTACTCTATCAGCATTGGATATGATGATGATCTCAATTTTATTCACTCATCCATTCTATGCAAAGATGATTGAATAGATATCCCAATTGAACACCTACTTTTAGGTGTTAGAATAACAATGCTCTTAATAAAAAGGACACTAGAAAAGAAGTAGTAATTTGGTTAAACAAAAAGCTTAAGATGGAATAGCAATTTGGTTGAGCAAAAGCTAATTAAGTTACCAGAGCTTATATAATTTCTACTTTAAATTGGTACATGTCGTGCTCAAAAGATCGTATATCTTTTAAATTTTAATCTGTACTTCAATAATGTATGAGCCAACTTTGTTTAACAAGATATGATCTTCTTGCACCGCTCAGCAGCCAAAAATTTGAAGCTGTTTATGAACATGTTAGATTAAATTTATATATTTGATAGAACCAGCCTTTTCAACTGAAGCTCTTTTTTTTATTTTCCAACGCCGTATTCGACTCAACAAATATTCCATAAATAGCTAAAGGAGTTGTTGAACTGTTGTGTTGGTGTGCCAGCTTCTGATTTGAACCAAAACTAGACCTTATTAAATGAAGCTAAGATATGCTTATGTTGATTGTTGAAGAAGAATTTCAATTACACCTCTTCAACTCCAACCTAGGTTTGGTGAAGATCAATTCTACAAATTGTTTTATTTCATTTTTTTTCTTACAGAAGTCTACAAATTTTATTACTGCTATACATGTGGTTCCATTGTTTTATGGAAGTACTCTTGATTTTAATCTAGCATTCTGTTGTACTAACCCAATCTAAAATGAAGACCTTACTAAGCTGCAATTAATTTCTTGATTCGCAAGGTTTTCGTGGATCCTGCTTTGTAGACAAGACAAAGAATATGTTTGTTGAGATTATCACCACAGATAATTTTGTTGTTATAAATTTTAAACTTTTTATTATTTTATCCCTCAAATTTGACACGTTACGTTGAGGAGAGGCATGTGTGTGTGTGTGTGTGTGTATGTGTGTCATTGTAATTAAAAAATAAAATGGAAGAGGAATGTAATTTAATTATACAGCACCTTTTTTCTTTTCTTTTTAGCGCAATATATTATTTCCACTAGCAAAATAATATATGCAGAATCAGCAAGGTTTTTCTCTTTCTTTGATGAATTGTACTATATAATTCAAAGAAACAGATAACCCAAGAAAAAAAAAAATGGAACTGCAACTATGAAACCGAAAAAAAAAATGTTGGTAGATTGACGAAGAATTCTTATTAATCCACCAATTTTGAACGCACTTCTTCGGGTTCATGGGAAATAATTTACTGTCGTTACAAGGAAATTCCCATCTACCTACCTCAGTGGCAACAACCACGACTGGCATATTATATGTTTTAAGTTGATTTCTTACATTCTTTCTTTAATTTGGTCTTTTCTTTATTTTATGAAAACTGATTGAACTGATTTTATGTGCTTGTTAATGCATGATTTCAAGATGTCGGTTTCTTGTGGACGAGAGAGAGTGAGTGAGTGGTTGATGTTAACATCTAACTATTGGAAACTGATGATAAATGTTACTACAAGTCTTTTGAAATATATTATTAATAACTAATATATGTGTGGTATACAGGACTCGGGTGAAGGAAGTAAATTAATGGTCGGATTGCAGAGCTTTGACTTTGATATATATCTCCAAAAGAGAATTAAAGAGCCAATTTAGTTAGCTTGCATGCATCAATTAAATCAAGCATGCATTTATTGACTCGGCTACGTATATAAAGCTTCAAAACTCAACTTAGCTTTAAGCCACACTATTTTGCTTTCCATACAGATGCAAACAAGTCAAAAACGTGGTTCAATGATTAAAACAGTGCCCAAAACCATTAATAATCGGCATTTACATTTACAAGTTGACTAAGCCATATGATACATCCATCATTTTTGCATCAGCAATATACTGTTCAATGGGCATGACTCAAACAATATTATATAACTTAATACCCCAAATGTTTTGAGCTCAATTGAGCAAATTTGACATTTTAGCATTGAAAGAATAAATGAAAATTGCAGCATGCATGCCTATGAGACCTATCACATGAGGGTCAACTAAGAGGATTCAAGATAGTTTTGGAAACTTGACTAAATCATTTGTTGAAGAAATATATTGAGAATTAGTTAAGACTCCTATTGACAATGATAGACAGTCTAAAATACTATTATTACGTGAATTTGCATTGAGAATATATTCCGGTCATGTTGAACTAAGTCAAATTTATTTAGTTTATATTTTAAATTGTTTTAAGATTTGTTTTAATTTTTATGTTTATTAAGCCTAATTATAGTGTATAGCAACTTGGGCCTATTTTAGTAGGGTTAGGAGATAATTAATCTAATAAAGGTATAAATATCTTCAAACTTGACAATCACTTTTTCCAATTTTTGTTTTGTATGAAATTTCTCTAGTTTCTGTTAAGAAACTTTGTATGTACAAGTGAGATTGAGTAATTTTCTTAACTTATTGTATCAAGAAATTGAATAGAATATTACAAGGTACAGTAATTTCCTTGTAGTATTTTATTTTATTTCAATCCTATCTCTATATCAATTGTGTTTTAGGGTTTCTGAATTTTGATATCTACGGCTCATCACCAAACTTATAGTAACAAATAATCAATCTTCACGTACGCTGAATCGGTTTATTGGAATAATTTTCTTCCTATGTTAGGTGCATGATCAATGTACGAAATTTTCCCAAATTTTATTAAGTGTTATTTACCGGCGGTATGGTGCATGCATAGTCTCTCTATGTTATACACATGAGGGTACTAATTAATATCTTCAAATTACTCCCTCCATCCACTTTTATTTATCTTATTAGGAAACATTTAAAATTTGATATATTAAAAAATTAATATATCTGGACATAATTATATTGCGAAGTTAGCTTTGGTATCATCTTAATTAAAACTATAATAAAGAATTTTCTTTTCATATAGAATAATGATAGTGTAGTCTCAAGTTCATGGTAAATCATACATATGATAATATATCAACCACTCAAAATATATTTTAAAGTTAAAAATACATAAATATTATAAAAGCATTTATTGATATCGTATCACATAAAATTTACTATAAATTTTAGTCTAGCTATATTAATATTTCCTTTATAACATTTCTTTTTCTAAATTTGTTTCTAACAAAACCAAAAAGTGCCTAGTCCCAAATCGATGTCTCCATCGTGTTCGTAGCAATAGAAATACCAAATGTATGAAATAATGATGGTGGCATCTAGTCTTAACTCGAGAACTCCATGATGCTCGTTGTGGAAGGAATCATAACAATCCCAAATGCATAACCACTCAAGTAGAAGGAACCTTCTCTAACTTGATCACTTGGCAGAAGTAAACACCAAAATAGAGGCTATAGTCACAAGACTTTCAATGAGGTTAACATCATAAGACGATGAATGAGAGGTTAAAGCCATAGGGCAGAACCAATTCTTAATCACCTCTTAAATGCAAAAGCTAAAACTTCAAGAATATTGAAAAGAGCAACAGAAATATGATATTTGAGTAAGAATTAAACTTCAAGAATCAAACTAGTGGTCTCCAAACAAAATAAGTGCAGCCTCAAGACGAACAACAATCAAAATATACTGAAAACACCATAACTGAAAAAACAAATTGGCCATTAGAACAGCTAACTAGTGAATCACAGTTGCACCATCAATCTGATATTTTTTTTTAATCCAAAATGAAAAATGCCAACAAACAAGCTTGATCATAGAAGCACTGAATTAGAACCTTCAAAATTGCACAATCCAAGCAAATGAGCAAGAACCATAAGCAAATCACTTTTGTAACAGAGAAAACCATATTGAAGCAAAATCAAAGGAAATGTAAACCCTAGCTTCCAAACCAAAGGTTAGAAATTATGCACAAAATCTTGAAGCAAACATTGCAACCTCACACAGATCGAAGCTAAAATAGGGGGATATATGTGATCATCATAAAAGTCCAACAAAGGACCACCGCATCAACAAATGAACTGAAGCAACCAATCACCAGCATCATCTGACTCGTGGAAGAACCATGTCCAATGAAGAAACACACTAGAGCAAGAAGCTGAGAAGATCTGAAGCATATCTAAAAACTTGAATGCAAACATGGATGGAGAACCAAAACCAGACCTAGAATGGATATCCGACAAAGCTGAACCATATATCCAACAAAGATCACAAATGAAGATGAATGGGTGTGGAACTGGAACTAGAGAACAGTACAATGGTGAACACAAACAAATCTGTAGTGAACCACCATACCAAAAAATCATGTCCACCTCACCAGAAATGCGATTACATGTCGGAGATGGAGGTCAAAACACAAACCACACATATATCACCAATGAAGATGATTTTGTGATTTTGTGACTTTGAAAAGTGAAAAAATGAATATTGGGATTCTAAGAGAAGAAATCATAGTGGAATAATTGTTTAGGGAAGAGAAAAATGTAAAGCAAAAAGTGGATTTGGAATGACAAAAAAGGCAAGAAAATGAAATTGAGGAGATTTGGAGAAGAAACCTAATAGAGATGATGGTTTAGGGATTTTTGGTGAAAGATAGATCTTGTTTTTCTTTTGTTGAGTTATTTAGTGAGTGAGAAAATAAGGGAAAATGAAAGAAAATGGATGAAAACATAAATGAGTTCTAAGAAATCACGGTTTGGGCAACAGAAAAACCTTTCAAGGAGGATGGAATAGTTCTGATACTATGTTAAATTTCATGGTGATCAGAGAAGAGAGAACAATAATTGAGAATACTAAAATGTAAATTTTACTAATAATGAAATGGTTAGGTGATATAAGAGGGTAAAGCCTTATATAGGCAATGCGCTACAAGAAATGTACAATATACCAATTGTGTTGTGGATAGGTTTTCCGATGGTTTGGAATTATACTAATGGTTTTACAGATGAGTACTTGTCGTCAATGTTTTGGCCGATGATAAAATATTACTCGACGGGTAAGCATACCAGTCATTAATTTTTGACGATTTTACCGATGAAATAGAAAATGAAGATTAGTCCATACAATTGCATTAAAGGCTTCATTTAGGTCATTAGATAAATAATATTACCGACAGTATATATTAATTGTATCCATGGGTATTAAAATATAAAAATATTTTTTTTATTAATTTTTACTAACAAGTTTACCGACGAGTTTGTATTTTTAAAAATATTTAATTTGGAAAAAAGCATTTTCAATAGGTTAGCCCGTCAGTAATGTTTTAATAATATTTTTTAATAATCAATTGCATTGCCTTGTATAGCTCATCACATAAATTATAGATTGTTTGTTATTTATTTATTTATTTATGTAATAATTTAATGATCAATTAAAGTGATTTTAATTAAGAAAATAATGGAATAATAATAAAATAAACAAAGTATCAGAATAAAATAAATATAAAGTGTGATAAATGTAAAAAAAATCCAAAATGAAATTAAAAAAAATTGAGATAAAGACTAGCTAAAGAAGCTCTCAAAATAGGAAAGGAGTGGCATATTGGGAAGCTTCTTATTGCCAGAGCCAGAGGATCCTAAGGTCTGCATGTCCCTAAAGAAGCTCATCGCATCGGTAATGATCTTCTTCCGCATCCTCTTGAATTTATTCTTCTCTTTCTTAGCCTTCTCTTACTGCTGCTACTACTCCATGGGCAGCTTAAGTTGTCGGATCACTTTGGGTCCTGCTCCACTATTGCTTGCCTTGTTGCCTGCTGTTGGAGCGGCTGAAGGAGCTATGCCTATTGCTCCTGTTGCTACTGGATAAGTGTATCCTATTGCTACATCTCTTGGTTGAGGGCATGCACACAATCCCTCAAGGCATCATCCCTAGTAGAAGACCTAATGGCGGATGATGGGTATCCACTATTGGGGTAGTACCCCATCCCATACATGCAACCCTTGTAAAGGCCACCAACCAGCTATGCATAGACATCCTCCTTATTTGGAGGAGGAGGGATATCAGTATTGGGCCTAGCTTCGACCACCTGGGTTTGGTACTAGATCAGTGCTTGCTCCTAGATTTCTATAAACTCAAGCTACAAAGAAAAAAAAGATGAAACACATTGTAAGTAATAATTCTGACATTAATGAAAGAAGTAATAAAAAATAAGTATAATGAGGTCCGAATTCAAACTCACATAAGTGGCCTCAGAGCGATAATCTACCCAAACCTTTCGAGTCGCTCCTCGCTACTCATATTTTCACATATGGGTCTCCCGAAACAACTCTCCCTAGCTAGGTTGGAGAGCAGTTTAACTCCATCAATTGCACAGATATATACAATAAAGTGATTAAAACATACTATTTGCTACAAGTCAAATGTAGTAAATTAATATTTAATAATATATTAAATGTAGAAAGATTAAATATGTACTAGACACTTGTGAGTCCTTCTCTGCGCGGTTGACTAGTTATATGTAGCGATCCACCTTTTTGTGTGGCCTGATTTGTATTCCCCTTGTCAGATCTATCCTTAAAGGCCAGGTCGAAGGCCCAGTGGTGTCACAATTAACTAAGGGTGGCATGATTCGGCCACAAGGTGTTCATATGACCCTTGCGACCATCATGGAACATTTCTCACAATCTCTTATCTAATCCTCCAAGCCCTCTTAATTTGGTTGAGCAAAAGCTAATTAAGTTACCGAAGCTTATATAATTTCTACTTTAAATTGGTACATGTCGTGCTCAAAAGATCGTATAATCTTTTAAATTTTTAATCTATACTTCAATAATGTATGTGCCAACTTTGTTTAACAAGATATTATCTTCTTGCACCGTTCAGCAGCCAAAAATTTAAAGCTGTTTATGAACATGTTAGATTAACTTTATATATTTGATAGAACCAGCCCGTTTCAACTGAAGCTCTTTTTTAATTTTCCAACACCATATACGACACTACAAATATTCCATGAATAGCTAACGGAGTCGTGTGTTGGTGTACCGGCTTCTGATTTGAACCATAAATTCTGGTAGGATTATAACTAGACAGCTAAGATATGCTTATGTTGAAGAAGAGTCACAATTACACCTCTTCATCTCCAACCTAGGTTTGGTGAAGATTATTTCTACAAATTGTTTATTTCATTTTTTTTTCACAGAATTCTGCAAATTTTATTACTGCTGTACATGTGGCTTCATTGTTTTATGGAAGTACTCTTGATTTTAATCTAGCATTCTGTTGTACTGACCCAATCTAAAATGAAGACCTTACTAGGCTCCAATTAATTTCTTGATTCACAAGGTTTGCGCGGATCCTGCATTGTGGACAAGACAAAGAATATGTTCGTTGATATTATCACTACAGATAATTTTGTTGTTATAAATTTTAAACTCGTTTTCTATTTTATTCCTAAAATTTGACACGTATGTGTATATATATATGTATGTATGTATATATATATATATAAATATATATGTATGTATGTATGTATGTATGTATGTATGTATGTATGTATGTATGTATGTATGTGTGTGTCATTGTAATTAAAAGATAAAATGGAAGAAGAATGTAATCTAATTATACAGCCCCCCCCCCCCTTTTTTCTTTTTAGTGCCATATATTACTTCCACTAGCAAAATAATATATGCAGATGTTAGCAAGGTTTTTCTCTTTCTTTGATGAATTGTACTATAAAATTCAAAGAAAAGGATAACCCAAGCTAATTAAAAAAAAAAAAAGGGAACTGCAACTATGAAACCGGGAAGAAAAATGTTGGTAGATTGGCGATGAATTCTTATTGGTCCACCAATTTCGAACGCACTTCCTCGGGTACACGGGAAATAATTTACTGTCGTTACAGGCAAATTCCCATTTACCTACCTCAGTGGCAACAACAACGACCGTCATATTATATATGCAAAAATGTTATTCCAACACAAAAAATAGATGTTTGAGTAGAACACTTATTCTATTACTATTGGATGTAATTATTGTTCCAACTTCTCCATTTATCCATAATATGAATAACAACACTCTTATATATTTTTTGTTGATTTCTTACATTTTTTCTTTGATTTGGTCTTTTCTTTATTTTATGAAAACTTATTGAACTGATTTCATGTGCTTGTTAATGCATGCGTGTTTTCAAGATATCGGTTTCTTGTGGACGAGAGACAGAGAGAGAGAGTGGTTGATGTTAACATCTAACTATTTGAAACTTACGGAAAATGTTACTACAGGTCTTTTGAAATATATTATTAATAACTAATATATGTATGGTATACAAGACTCGAGTGAAGGAAGTAAATTAATGGTCGGATTTCAAAGCTTGACTTTGATATATATCTCCAAAAGAGAATTTAAGAGCCAATTTAGTTAGCTTGCATGCATCAATTAAACCAAGCATGCATTTATTGACTCGGCTACCTATATAAAGCTTCAAAACTCAGCTTAGCTACCTATATAAAGCTTCAAAACTCAACTTAGCTTTAAGCCACACTATTTTGCCTTAATTTTCCATACAGATGCAAACAAGTAAAAAACATGGTTCAATGGTTAAAACAGTGCCAAAAACGATTAATAGTCTGCATTTACATTTACAAGTTGATTAAGCCATATGACACATCCATCATTTTTGCATCAGCAATATACTGTTCAATGGGCATGACTCAAACAATATTATATAACTTAAGACCCCAAACTCACAGTAACAAATCAGCCTTCAGGTACGCTGAATCGGTTTATTGGAATAATTTTTTTCCCATGTTAGGTGCATGATCAAGGTACCAAATTTTCCCAAACTTTATTAGCTGTTATTTACCGGCGGTGTGGTGCATGCATAGTCTCTCTATGTAATACACATGCGGGTACTAATTAATATCTTCAAATTACTCCCTCCATTTATTTTTATCTGTCTTATTAGGAAGCATTTAAAATTTGATACATTAAAAAATTAATGTATCTAGACATAATTATATTACAAAATTAGCTTTGATATCATCTTAATTAAAACTATAATGAAGAATTTTTTTCACATAGAGTAATGATAGTATTGTTTAGGGTTTAGGGTATAGGGTTCATGGTAAACAGCACATATCACAATATATCAACCACTCAAAATATAATTTAAAGTTAAAAATATATAATATTATAAAAGTACTTGTCAAGATCGTATCACATATAATATTCATTATAAATTTGAGTCTAACTATATTAATATTTCCCTTGTAACATTTCTTTTTCTAAATTTTTCACAGTTGTTTCTAACGAAATCAAAATGTGACTATATAATAATTTTTGGCATATCGATAAGGGAGAAACTCAATAGAGTTTATTAGTTTGTTATCCAGCTAAGCCACGTATAGTTAGAATAGTTACTATTGTTAGAAGCCTCTGTAGCAAGCCTACTCGGTCCTGTGTACAATATATACAACTTTGTATCGGTGTTGATCAATTCAATGAGAATCAATTTTATTCTCTTATACACTCTAAAAACCTTGAGTGCTCTCTTTTGCTTCATCTTTCTTTCTATCATCAGTTTACAGCCTGATATATCACACATGTGAAAATAGTGTTGAATTTTGTGGTGATAAGAGAAGAGGGAGTGATAATTGAGAGAATGCTGAAATGTAAATTTTAGGAATGATGAAGAGGTGAGTAATACAAGAGGATAAAGCCAAAGGCGGAGCTTAGTTAGGACAATGGGGGACCATGGCCCCCCAATTTTTTTTTGAAAAATTAACTTATATATATACTTTGTGAAATAAATAGATTTCATAATAAATACTACTCTATATAAATGTGATTGTTTTGGTAAGTGAATTTTGGATCATGATAGTTAGGTAGCGATGCAATCAATGAAGGAGATACATGTGCAGTAAATTCTAATATACAACTTGTCATGTGTAGTGTCAAATGCTTTGACATATAGAGCTTTGTTTGTCATCACAAGTAGATTCATGTTTTGATTAGGTTTTAGATTATATGGGCCACTTTGTTATTTTGGGGTGATGTTTTGGTTTTTTCATTTTGCATAACTATGTCTCCTTCCAATTAGCCCTTCAATTCAGGGTTTAGAGTTGTTCTATCTATTGAAAAGAATTGTGATTTTTTAACCTTAGAGTTTACTATTTTATTTTTCTAGTTGAAAAAAAAAGATGTATTATCATGTAATAAGTATAATAAAGATTTGTTTTTAATAAATAATATGATCGTTTAGGGTTTTTTATTTTTTATATGGTGTGTCAATTTAATAATTCCTCATGTATGAGATTGTGTAAAAATTTACATAAATATGGTGTGCAAATCTTGCCATTGGTGAGATTTGGTTTAAAAAATAATATTTTTCATTTTTCAAATCTTGCCGTTGGCAAGTTTTGAATTAAAAAGTAATATTTTACTAGCGAAATCTTGCCATTGGCGGGATTTCATACACCATAACCATGTAATTAACCAAACTAACCCATATCATGACAAATTTTACCTTCCCCCACCATGTTGAAAAAAATGACCCGATTGTTTATATTAAGGATGCATTTGGTATGGAGAAAATGAGAGTTTTTTTTCATGACATTAATGTGTAATTTTACACATAAAATTCATCCATGGAATTACAAAGAGCAACATTATAAGGTAAACAAAATCTCATATTAGTGATTGATTTTAAAGCTTACAAAGAGTTTATAGAGTTAAAGAAGCAAACTTAATCATTAGATCTTACAAAATTTGCTAAAAGTAAACATATTATTATCTGACTTTGTAAATGATCAATGCAAATTTAATTTAAACAACTTTTATTGTAAATTATTCACACCCCTGATAACTAGATCAATCCTAGTGGCTTAATATTTGTTCCTTTTATCTATCATATAAAAATATTTCTCTTATTCAATTTATTTAAAGAATTTATGTATGTGATGTACAATTAAATTTAATTTTTTTTATCATCATCATCTATGTTAAATTTTACTTGGCCCCCTACAATTTCTTTCAAGCTTTGCCACTAGGTATAGCCCTATATAGGTAATGAGTGAAATTAATTAA
Source organism: Dalbergia cultrata (assembly GCA_031216105.1). NCBI lineage: Eukaryota > Viridiplantae > Streptophyta > Magnoliopsida > Fabales > Fabaceae > Dalbergia > Dalbergia cultrata. Next base: position 59,036,423 of record CM062353.1, on the reverse strand, counting down.
TAACAAATCTCTACCAAGATAACTAATATATCAATATTCCTAATACCCCTCACAAGATGGAGCATGTGTTCTTTAGCATTTCTGGCTTGGGATGAAAGCACAACACAACTTAAATGAGAAAAATACAATGTACACAACAAAGGTGGTGCCTAGTTCTAACTCGTCTCCACAACACTCATTGCACACAAACTCCAAATGAAAACAGTGGTGGTTTCTAGTCCTAAATTGTCGTCTCCATGATGCATGTAGCAATAGAAATACCAAATGTATGAAACAACGACGTTGGTGTCTAGTCCTACCTTGACAACTCGATCCATGACACTCGTTGCAGAAGGAATCATCAACAATCCCAAATGCATAACCACTTAAGCAAAAGCAAACCATTCTCTAGCTTAACCACTTGCCAGAAGTAAGCATCAAAACAGAGGTTATAGTCATAAGACTTTCAATGAGGTTAACATCATAAGACGATGAATGAAAGGTTAAAGCCCTACAACAGAGCCAATTCTTAACCACCGCTTAGAGGCAGAAACTAAAACTTCAAGAATACTAAAAAAAGTAATAGAAATCTAATATCTGAGTAAGAATTAAACTTCAAGAATCAAACCGGTAGTAGCAAATCAAAGGTCTACACAAAATAAGTGCAACCTCAAGATGAACAACAATCAAAATTTGAAAACGCTAGAATAAAAAAACAAATTCGGCATTAGAACAGCTAACCATACCAACACACAGCTGCACCATGAATCAAATTTTTTTTATCCAAAATGACAACTCCCAACAAACAAGCTTGAATAATAGAATCATTGAATTCAGAACCTTCAAACATGCACAATCTAAGCAAATGAGCAAGAACCAAAACCAAATCACTTTTGTAACAGAGAAAACCATATTGAAGCAAAATTAAAGGAAATGTAAACCCTAGCTTCTAAACAAAAGGTTAGAATTTATATACGAAATTGGAACCAAACACTGTAACACTGCACAGATCAAAGTTGAAATAGGGAGCTAAAATCATGGCAAAAGTCCAACAAAGGACCACTACACTGATGAATGAACTAAGGCCACCGATCACGAGCATGATCTAATTAACTCATGGAAAAACCACATTCGGTGAAGAAACACACTAAAGAAAGAAGCTGAGAAGATCTAAAGCAGATCTAAAAACTTGAATACAAAAGCAGATAGAGAACCAGAACTAGAACTACAACAGAGATCTAACAAGGTTGAACTTTATATCTGACAAAGATTGCAAATGAAGATGATGAATGGAGGTGGAACCAAAACTGGAGAACGACATGAAGGAAAACACAAACAAATCTGTAGTGAACCATCATACTGAAAAATCATGTCCACCTCACCGAAAATGCAATGGCGTATCAGGGATAGAGGTTAAAATGTGAGCCACACACAAATCACAAATAAAGATGATTTTGTGATTTTGTGACTGTGAAAAGTGAAGAAAATAAAGATTGGGATTCTAAGAGAATAAATCACAATGGAATAAACTGTTTAAGGAAGAGAAAAATGTAAAGCAAAATCTAGACTTGGAATAAAGAAAAAGGTAAGAAATTAAATGAAATTGAAGAGATTTGGAGAACAAACCTAATAGAGGTCATAATTTAGGGATTTTTGGTGAAAGAAAGGTCTTGCTTTTCTTTTGTTGTGCTGTTTTGTGAGTGAGAAAATAAGGGAAAATGAAAGAAAATGAAAGAAAACATAAATAAGCTCTAAGAACTCATAGTTTGGGCAGCGGAAAAACCTTTCAATGAGGATGGAATAACTTTAATGCCATGTTGAATTTCATGGTGATTGGAGAAGAGAGAGCAATAATTGAGAGAATGTTGAAATGTAAATATTCCAGTAAACAACCAAATTGGTCTTTGACAATTTTATTGATAGACAAATTAGTCCCGACAAAAAAAAGTTAGTGTTGAGGTCCCTTACAATTACAAAAAAAAGGACACTATAGGTCCTTGACAATTTCATTGGTAGACAAATTGGTCTCTGATAATAAAAATTAGTGTTGAGATCCCTCATTATTGTAAAAATAGGATATATAGATCCCTAATTCACTTGCAACCTATTAAATGCTAATGTGGATTTTAATTATTGATCTATATGATGCCCACTAATTCTAATAAACACTAATTAAATCACTTTTTTATTTTTATTTTTCATTTTTGCAAATTCCTACCCTAGCATTCTAGTATTTCATCATACTAATTATTCTCTGAAAAAGAAACCCTTGACCCAAGTTTGTTGTTCAAAGAAAGGAATCAAATTTGGAATCAAATTTCTTATGCTTTATTACCGCCTTATTATGAGGAATTATGGTACCAATATCATAAATCCATAATTATTGACCTAAAAAGGTTGTTTTCTAGGGTACAATGATATTGCGTATTACAAAAACAAAAAAACACAGTACTACCACGCCTGATATGAGATGCTCTATTAAATTTTGAAATATTTAAGGAGGGACTTACAAAAATGAAAGGGTGCATTTTAGTAAATTGAGATTGGTAGGTGCCACATAGATCAATAATTAGTGTGTTGCAGCATAATGAAGGACCTATAGTGTCCTATTTTTGCAATTGTAAGGGATCTCAATACTATTTTTTTTCTTTTATCATAAACTAATTTGTCCATCAATGAAATTATCAGGGACCTATAGTATCCTAATTTTGCAATTGTGAGAAATCTCAATACTAATATTTTCTTATTAGGGACTAGTATGTCCATCAATGAAATTGTTAAGGACCTATAGTGTGTTTTTTTACAATTGTAAAGGATCTCAATACTAATTTTTTTATTGTCAAGGACCAATTTATCCATCAATAAAATTTTTAGGGACCTATAGTTTTCTACTTTTATAATTGCAGGGGACTTCAACACTAATATTTTTTTATCATGGACTAATTTGTCCATCAATGAAATTATTAGGGACCAATTTAGGTGTTTACTCTAAATTTTATTAATGATGAAAAGGTTAGGTGATACAATAAGGTAATACCTTATATAGATAGTGAGTGAAATTAACCAATAACTAATCTCTACCAATCTAACTAACCAATCTGACTACCATATCAATACTCCTAATAAATAGCCATGCCAGGAAATTAATATACAAGTTGCTAGTTACCATTCTATATACAAGTTTAAATATAGTAACATTAAGTGCAACAAAAAATAGATATATTAACATTAATATATTTAGAAATAGAAATTCATAAACCAAGCATTGTCATGGCCATGCGCGATGCACCACAACATGTGTGTGTATATACACACAAAAAAACAAACAAACAAATAGGTTGTTTGGTTGCTATTTTAAAATTAGTTTTTGAATTTTAAAAGCCAAAACTCAAAAGAAATTGTTTGATAATTTGTTTTGTAAAAGTTAGTTTTAAAAATTGAAAAATAGCATTTGTATTTTAAAAACTGAAACACAAAAACAGTTTTAACATGTTTTGTTATTTTTTTTTGTTTTAGATTTGGGTGAAAACATGGTGGCAAACTTGTAATAATCACAAGTTTTTTTGTTCTTTCCATTCCTTTGACTCTTGTGACAAATGTTTCTCATGTTTTTATTTTGTTTGATGGTTTCACCACACAACTCCATCTTCACTTTGGAGCTTCTTCCCCCAACCATTGCGGCCAGCCCCTAGATCTGCCAAACCCAGCCTGCAGATCTATCGACCAAGGGCGTGAACCATCCCCCAACCTCCTCTGCGACCTAGCCGGCAAATGGTGCAAACCAAGCTCCTTCGTGAGGTCCTCGACCCGGATCTTTCGTCCTCCACAGCCCCACAATGCAGATCCTACCAAGCTCCATGGCTAGTGCACCATCTAGAAGGTTAAGAGTTGAAGCGATCTCACTCTATTCTTGTGTTTCAATAAGGCTCCTTGTGTCCTTGATGTATTTCTCAGCAAGCTGCAAATGACATGACACAAGCCAAACATGCATTTCTTTATGCCTCATTCCAACTATTACCGAAAGATCAAATCTTTGCTTTTAAAAACTGTAACCATAGTCATCGAACAAAAGGGTGGACAGAACAAGAGACACCTTAAAACAAACACATAATAAAAGAAAACATACCATTGACTGTTATGAGAGTGAAAAGGTGTATGATACCCTTCCTTTTTGGTGAGCCACTCGTGCTTCTTTTCTATAGAAGATAGAGAGGGAAAGGTGACAACCATTGTTGATGATGATGAAGGATGGTGTCGTGTTGTGCTATGTTGTGGCTACAAATTCAATCTTGGACCATCAAATTGTCAAGTTCCCTACTCTATTTTTTTTACCCTTTTTTTCGTCTTGATAATTAAAAGTTGTTTTTTTTTAAAAAAAAATATCCAAATAGGTTTTCTATTTTTTACCATTATAAAAATGTTTTTGAAGTTAAATTGCCAAACAAATTTTTATTTTTTTCTATTTTTAAAAATTGAACTCAAACTTATTTTCTAAAATAGTTTTAAAAAATTTAAGAACAAAAACACCTCCAAACAACACCAAAGCTACTTTGGTTTATAACAAAAAGCCGACATAGACACAGTTGCATTTATGATGAATTTTTTTTAAAAAAAAGATGGAAGCATGCACATAGAATTGGATTAGCATGAAATGATGTTTCGTCAAATCACTACAGTAATTTAACATTTATTAGTGATAGCAAAACACCATGGGTACAGTACCAAAAAACCTATACCAAAGGAAAATTTGCTCCATAAGATTTATCACTATATTCATAGTCTTTCTTCTATCACTATAACATCCAGTGACAATATTGTATGCTTCATCAATAGAAAATATCAAAGACAAATATATACAGTTTATCCACTATCACTATAGGTTTTAGTGATAATCTTAAATTGCATAACAAAAAATGTTGATAAATACCAAAAATGTTATCCCAACACTATATCATTATTGATAGATTAAAGAAGCATATATTATATTTCATGAGTATAGTTTATAGTGATGGTTTTTATTATTAATATTATTATGGAATAAGACCTTGGGTATATGTTTGCAACTCATATATTATATATATAAGCTAGAAATTAGAATTTGCAACTATTAGAAGGATATAGGAAAACTCCAATTCTATTGAAGATAAAATGAAGTCTTAAAATAGTAGGGTCTGTTTGGAAGTGTTTTTGCTCCTATATTTTTTAAAATTTTTTTAGAAAATAAGTTTAAATTCATTTTTTAAAAATTGAAAAACTTGTTTAGCAATTTAACTTTAAAAACAATTTTATAATGATGAAAAACAGAAAACCTATTTGAATTTTTTTAAAAGAATGCAACTTTAAAACTAATAAAACAAAAAACTATTTGGCAAATAACATTACTACAAATGACAAATTTTAACATAATATTATGTTTTGTAGATAATATTTTCATATATACTTAATAAATAAAGTCTTAATACAACTTCCAATTTTAAAAACAGTCTTAGTACAATTTGGTATCAATTTACATTTATAAATCCATTTATAAGCTATGCATTATTTTCTTGTAGCCATATTTAATTTGTAATTTGATCACAGTATCTTACCATTTCCCTATTGGAATTCACATATAATTTTACATTGTCATTCATAAATTTTAATTTTTTTTTTCAATTCATTGTTTATATTTTTTCATCATAATTTCTATATTAATTACTTTTCAACATCCAAAAAAATTCAAGAAAAATGCAAATACAGAAATAATAAGTATTCATTTATCATAATAAAAGATACATATCAAACTCTGTCGAAGTATATAATAAAATGTAATATCTTACATGTCTTGAACATATGAACTTCTTACAATGTTATAAAACAAAATTACAAAATATGCAAGTCTTAATTATCTTGCAATAACAGACAAACTCAGATTCCATGATCTTAAGATTGAACTAAAACAAGGCCACTAGGCTAAGTGTTTCATAGTCCACCATGGCTAGCATAAGAAAAGGATCTTGTTTGCATGAGGGATTCCAAGTCTGCAACCTTAGGTATAAAATGAAACAAAATTTCGAAGAACGAGAGGCTAGAAAAAATAGAAAGAACAAGTAAAATGATCAAAAAGTAAAAATAAGAACAAAAAATGATGATGATGAAATACCTCATTAATCCAAGTTACTTACAATATACAAAATGAGTATCAAGTAACTTATTAAAATCAATCTCAACATCAACATGAGAGAATCTACAAGAAACTAGGAACAAGAGCAAATTAACTAAAAAACAAACCTATAAACAAACAAGCTATAAACCAATGACAAGGTACCTTTCCATGAATCAACTTAGATCCTTATCATAATCCTGTGTCTGTGGAAATTCATATGGGGTGCATTCGTACTTCTAACACCTATGAACCACTTGCTCTTTAGATATTGATGAAGAACGAGGATGCAAAGCCAAGAGAGAGTGCATAACAGCATCATTTTGTGTCACCAACAGAATCAAGTACAAAAACAAAGCAAATATCAGTATTCCAAACCTTACTCTTCCTTTTTTTAAGCCACCTTCCTCCATTGAGTTGTTGTCACTTGCCAAGATATATTAATTACTATAGGAGTAAAGTGTTGATTTGAAGAATGTCTCAATCTCAACCCAACTCCAAACTAGCCATGTCCTTTTGAGTCTTTATTGAATTCTCTCATTTTAATGTCATTGATAGTGAAGGGAGCACATGTACTAAATGAGGCTCTAAAGGCTACAACACTCAGCACATATTGTGGTGCTGTGATTTTGAAATGATGGAGCACATTATACACTGATAGAATGGTTCTAAGAAAATGTGTATTATTGTCAATGAATATAGAATGGTGGGGCTATTAGAGATATCCCTTACTTTCTGAGGTCAATTAACCAAATTAGAGTAGTATGTTTGCTTTGGTGTTTGAAAGTTTTCAAATCATTATTTAGATAAATGTTTCTTTCCTAAATTTTGTTCAAATTATCAGTTAAAATGATCATATTTTTTTTGGGCCAAGACTTAAAATTTTCAGATGAAAAATAAAATTACATACTATAACTATATTCACTTCACCTGTTTTAGAAGGAATTCAGGTCATTTTTGCTCTCCTTGTTCAAGATCAACATGGACAATTTCAAAGTCTACCTCTTTCTCTAAGAGGCAAGATAACAGCCTTTGAAAGCAAGCTGCCCTTGTTGGACCATACACTTTCACCACCATTTGTCTAATCTTTGTTATGCAAATTGTTAAGCTCTTAATTTCTCTGTGCTTAAATAGACACCTAAGAGTGATTGTGGCTTGGTTGCCACCACTGCCAAATATTGAACCCATTTCCAGAACAACTAAATACTAACCAATTATAAAATCAATAGAACATCCAACAATTAACACATTTTGTAACATCCCGCTATGAACAACATCGTCCTGAAGTCATGACATCTTACTCGAGAGTTATTACTTATTAATTAGTGGGCCTTTCTTACATATCTATAGCAGGCTCGATTAGCGCGTGTAATAACAAAGTGTAATTCTATTAAAATATATAACAAAGAAACACAACATTTATTAATTACATAGTTAAGTACAAAAAGGAAGTTGTTCTATGAGCTTTAATACACATCTATTCTCTGTTAAGTTTACACACCTATACATACAACTAAGTACAGTCAATAAAGTCTTAGACACTAAACTACTACCAATTCAATATCTTTTTGTGTAGTAGCTCCAAAGTTCCTTGGATCAACCTAGAGACGAAATGGGAACACAAAAACACATAGGGGGTGAGAATTATACAATTCTCAGTAGGGTAACTCCCCAAACACAATCATAATGTCATCATCATTGCCTCAACCACTTCGGTTTATCAAGAAAATGTGATCATGCAAAATATATTGAAGATTCATTTTAAAGTTCTAAAATCGTCTTTTCGAAGTAGGTAGCTTTTAAGAATCAATCACTTAGAACACATATATCATAAGACTCGTAATCCTAGTACATAAAGCTAAACAAAATGATTCGATTTGGTATGAATAAGCATATATGCCAAAAGTAGTAAAATTATCTTAAGTGGCCCTGCTTCTACTTGTGGCCTTAAAACTCAATTCAGTATATTTTTCTTTTTTCATTGACACAAGAAAGATTTGCTTTTATACCCAATGGTATCTGCTGTGGAAAACTCCACAAAGGGGTAATTCATACCAAATGTTATCTGCCATAGAAAACTACACAAAGTGGGAATTTCATACCAAACAGTATCTGTCATGGAAAACTCCACAAAAGGGAATTTCATACCAAACAGTTTCTGTTGTGGACAACTCCTCAAAGGGTAATACACCTTTTTCCCTTCCCCTTTTCCCCTTCCTCTTTTCCCAATCTAAGTCTTGTTTCTATTTTGGCCATATGTCAGAACATGCACAATTGAACTCCTTACTTGCTATTTTGTCACGTATATTCACTTATCACCTTTTATTTTTCCAATGCATGGTCCAATCACACATATAAATATTTATTCACAATGTAATTCTCATAAATCACTCTTTAAAGTATATGGCCTGTATTTATATTCATCATACTGAATGGAAAGTCATTTTATTTGCAAATCAAGAATTTATTTCATTTTCAACACATTGACATATTTCACACCCTTATAACACCAATTAACTTGCACATAAAAAAACCAATTTAGAGGCTATAAAAATTACCTATGACACTTGAATATGTCCACAAGGTTCCATAAAACAATTAGAGCAAAAAGAGTTCTCTAACTATATTAACAAAATTAGACAAATTCGGAAGTCAGAAACCTCCTATTTACAGCCAACAGCCAGAATTTCATAATTTTTAACCCTAGCAAATGATAGAATCAATTCAGAATAAAAATCAAGGTTGAACCTCACGATGGTACCAACTTTCTATAAACATTTCAAAGGAAAAATCAATCATGTGCTATGGTAATAAAATTAACAAATTCAATGTTCCAAAATTGGCTGTCCAAACAACTCAACAACAGCCTCGGTTTTACATTTTTAGAAAATAGTAAAAGTCGTTTTTAAGACCAAGAAAAATCATGAAGTTTCCTTAGGATGTTGACTTTAACATATAATTTTCTAACTCAGAAACATCTACAAATACATCAAAAAATTCATGAACCATAACCTGTCAGTACAAATATGAGAATTCTAGCAAAATGATTCAAAATTTTGCCAAAATGGGTTTTCTAACATCATCCAATTTCTCCACCAAAATTAACACATCAATATCAACATATTATCAACCAATACAACCAAAAATATCAAATTAAATCAATGGTTAAAATAGAAAAACTGACTTGAAAGCAAAAGAGGTTCAAAAGCCCTACTTTGGTGGCTTTTAACTTATCTTGTTATAAATGTAGATATTATGTAATATTAATGTATACTTCTTTGAAGAAAAGAAAAACAAATGGATAGCTAGGATTTAATCTTGGAATACAAGATTAAATCTTAGCCTTACACTTGACATATAAAGCATAGGAATTATCTTTTTATAAGATTAAACTATCTTTCGATGTTAAAAATCTCACACCTAAATTTTACTGAACGGGTAAAACATCGTACCTGAGTAATCCAACATTGTTAAAAAATTAATTCTAGATATAAAATCTTTATTTCTAACTATTTATAACCTTAATCTTATAATTTCTTAATTTCAGGCATCTCCAGGCCCCAATTATAGGGTTTTCACTGCCTCGGCAGGCCTATGGAGCCCACTAGGTTACTATTCACTTTTTTTTTATAGATTCATTGGATCGTCCTCATCATTGCTAAATCTGTCAGATTTTTGAAATTATGACAAGTAAAACTCAAATTAATTTTTAAATAATTTTTAAAGTGTTACACATTTCCATTTCCATGATAGTACTAAATGAACCCATAAACACCATTTCCATGATAGTGTTAAATGAACCAATTAACACCTAAACTAAACATTTCCATCCACCAATTCCAATTGAAACCATTCCATTTCTAGGAATTAACCAATTAGCTCCAGAGAAGGATCAACACTCAGCAGCAAAAGAAAGATCAACATGCAACAACAAAAGCGAAAGAGAGAGGGAGAGGGAAGGAGTCACTGTCACTTGGTACCCTGCGGAAGAAGAGGTAGATCTGGGGGAGCAACTTACGTATGAAGGTGAATCTGGTGGGGAAGGTCCCTGGTGCCAGCAAATTTGGCAGAGAAGCTCGCGTGCATTAGGTCTTGAATCTAGCAAAGCAGGTAGCCAGTGGATCTGGCAGAGAAGGTTGCATGCATTAGGTCTAGAATCTAGTGAAGTAGGTCACCAGCACAGTCTCGGAAGCAGTCACAGGTCACCTGTGAATGGTGGAGTAGGTCACGGCAGGAGCGTGCCAGCGAATAGGGGAGGAGCTCGCCGGGGAATGGGGGAGGAGGTCGAGTCTTTGGTTGTGTGGTGTGGTGAGCTTGGTTGTGGTGTGTTCTCTGTGAGGGATGGCCTTATGAAAGTCTAAAAGGGATGAAGTGAAAAAAATAAATAACATGAAACTTCCAACAATAAGAATCGAATGTTGTAGAAGAATAACAAGTCATAGTATTTACAAATATACCACCACATTTTTGCTTGTTTATTAAAACTCAAACTCAGAAAACACCTTTAAAGTGTTTTCCCATCCTTGCTTTTAAAACACAGATCTGGTTTTCCAATTTTAAAAACCAATGTAAACAAAACATCTTACCAAACAAGTATTTTCATTTTTTTTACTTTAAAAACCAAAAATAGTTTTGAAATACCTTTACCAAATAGCCCCATAGATTTAACAACACAAGAAAATGAAACTATAATAGGTATCAACATCACAAATAAAAAAAAATTATATCACCCCATCTATTTCAAAATAATTGTCAAAAACTAAACAACAAACATATTAAGTAAAACAACAAAAAATTATCTTGGTAAATATAAAAAATTATATAAGTTGACAAAACTATCTTTATATTGTCAATATTACTCGTCTTGGTAAATGGATTGATTACTTACGTAACATACTTACGCTAAGGTATAAATGGAAGAAAAAATTAATGCTATCTAGCTATATATTGTAAATGGAGTGATATTCTAAAATATGAAAAAGTCAAAACTGACAGTTATTCCACGATAGAGGGAGTGTGTATTAACATCATAATGAAATAAAATATATCTGTATAAAGAAGGACTTACATTAAGCTTGCATAAGGTCGAAAAGATATATAGAAAATATAATTTCAACCATAATGGGAATGAACCATCAAAACTTGCTAAAGTTGAGCAACCTAATTAGTTTTTAATTTTCCCTAGCAAATTATAATGGAAATTAATAAAGGTGTTAGTCATTAATGAAATTAATATCAATCTCAAATAATTCCAAGTATAACAAGCTAAACTTTTACTTAACACATCCTAAATTTATACTCATTTTAAAGGCATTTAATTACAGTTTTAAATCATATAAGATTTCTAGCACATACAAAACATACAAAAAATAATGGGTTATACAAGTTGAAAAATTATTAAAAAAGGAAGACTACTGACACTGTTTTGGCCAAAAATTTCATATTCCAATAGTTTAACTAATACTTTCTCTAGCCTCTTAGTACTTATAATTGGTTTAACTACTACTGGAATTCCATAAGCAACACAAGGATCATTTTCCAAAATAGGATTCCCAAAAACTAATAAAACAAAAATTTGCATGTTTATACTTTTTCTTTTCATAATTTCTCAGCACATACCCATTATCTATGAGCAAAGTTGATTGATTCATGAAGAAAGTCTCATCTATATGATGCAAAATAATTAATTCAAAAGCATCTAGTTCTTGTATTTATGATTCATCCTTCTTTAGTCTACAAACTTTACCTAGACAAATCCTCACCCAACAAAATTTAAGCCATTTAGTGACTGAAAACTATAAAGGTATATACTGACATATAACTAAAATGAAATAGTTTCTTATTATGATTAAGATCTTAGAAAGCATACCATTGTCCAATATTGCTCTTTCCTATCAATCTTTGTATAATTTGATCATTCATTTTAGAAAGCAAAGTTATGATTGACGAATAATAAATAAAAACCTTGCATGGAAATCAAAAGGGAAAACACCATCCCATAGCTCAGATATCATTTGGAAGGACTCGATTTAGCATGCTCACATAATTGATTTCTGATTTTGTAGAAAAGTCATAGCTTTTATGAATAAGGGAAATAATTAGTAATCCTCTTGATATCGACATAAGGCACAAAATATCTAAATACAAGGAGGCAAGAAAAGGGCAAAAATCAAACTTGATATATCAATACACAACAACATAAACTATGTCATTCAAATCAATTATTAGTACTTCAACTTATATTATATTCAAATTTATATTGTTTGGTTATATGATAGCACTTGAAGGAATTTAAGGTACAAAGTCATTACTAAATCTTGGGGTAAATTTGTGAAATAAATTGTTTCACGGCAGCATTAGATATAAAGGTATCAAGACCATTATATGACCAATAGTGAGAGGAAGAATAATAAAGAGAGGGTGATTGAAGAGTGTGAGATACTAAATAGAAACTGAATTACTTAATCAAGACATTACATATGGTTGTAGATATGTATACAGAATGGATATGAGCTCATACCTCTACAACAAAAATGACTTATTCTATTTCTAGAGTACATCTAACTAACAATTTCACTCTTTTGACTATATGTAGGGCAACGTAACCAGGTCAAGAATGCCATAGAGCATAAAAAGAATTAGCTTAAGCATAAAAGAGATAAGCACTAGGTTTCTAAAACATATCTAAATTTTGGTCTAAAATCTGTGAATTTGTACCATTCCCAACTATGCCTTGGAGAAGTATTTTCTTAGGTTCCATATATTTAACATGATAAAGATCAGGATGAAACTCAAATAAAACCTTATTGTCCCTTGGAAACTTTGAAACACTTAGCAATCTTTTTTGCAATACTTGGCACAATTAATAAATTATGTAAAACAAAGGATTTAGAATATAGATCAAATTTAAATAATGAAGCTCCAATCAATTGAATGCGCAAGCCTAAATCGTTGCCAACAATAACTCCCTCAGAACTAGCATAATCTGATCTATCCATGAGATTATATGGATCTAAGGTCATGTGGTGAGTAGCTCTTGAATTTGGAAACCAATTTGAGTCATGAATGGTGGAGGAGTTACAAGCACATTATTCATAGACATGTGAGCTCTTCAGACTTGCTCTCTTGATCTTGCAGAGGAGTGAAGATCAGCATGAGATAAGGAGCCATAGTGAGCATCAAACTTGATAGTCTAAACATTCTTAAGAAGGGGGTTGAATAAAGTATATCTTTTTAACTTGTTCTTGCACATTCACAAAATTTATCAGTTTTCTAGCAAATATCTCCTGTTATGATAGGAGACTCTCAACAAAGTTAAAGAGTTCAAGCAACAATAAAATAAGAGACTAGGGAAGGAATGCTAGATACAATGTTTTTATACTGGTTCGGTTCCTTATCTCTGGAACTTACATCTGGTACCTACCCTAAGGTAGAATTTCCACAAACCAACTAAAATTTACAAATTAACTATAATCAAAACTAGATTCCCAGTCACCCAAACAAAGCTCTCAAAGTTGAAGTAACAAAAACCCAGAAACAAAGGAATCGAGTTCCTACAACAAAAGCTCACAAATAGTTTTTCTCTCAAAGCCTCACAGACCAATAGCTTTTTGTAAAAGATATAGGTTTCTGTTTCCTCTAAAAGGTAATATTCAGTAAATAATAGATATAATATAATAAGCTCTCAAAAAAATCTAAACAATGACTGCACCACTGAAGAAAAAAAAAGGAATATTCTTGGCAGATAATGGCTCAATTGATAGGCTTGTTTAGTGCTCTTTTTCTTAAATGTTGTGATGTCTACTGTTTCCTTAAAATAGGAAGGAATTCTGCTTGTTGCAGACTGAAGGAAGGGGCCAGCTAGCCCTTTGTCCTTTTCTTATGTGGCGGCATCATCTGCACCATTAAGATCTTTTGTCCTTGTGCAACTTGTCCAAATATCTCAGCTTCTTCTCTTTCTTCTGGAACATTATGAGATGTTATTGTCCTTTTATTCTCATCCAAAATGAACCAATCATCAGATATTTTTGTTTTGAACTCTAGTCCTTCTTCATCCAATATGTAGCTACCACTTTAGCATGTATTTACTTTTCAAAATGCACAGCACTGCTAATCTGAGAGTCTCTAACCCGAGTTGGAGATTTTCTACATTCTTTACTTAAATTTGGATATAAATCATGTAAAGCCCCGATTTTTCTCTACCTAGCAAAAATGACCAAAATACCCTTAGGTTGTTTTTGTGTGAAAACTGAGGCCGGTCAACCCCAGCCACCCTCAAAAGGTTATTTCTATAATAGGAATAGACCACGTGAGGATCAGAAAGCGATCTGTGCGAAAATTGCGATTCACGATTTTCCCATGTAAAAATGACCAAAATGCCTCTGAGGTCATTTTTGCCTGCAATTGAAGAGGATTAAATGCCTTAGAAATAGTAATAGAGGTGAAAATCTCACTTTCTGGACTTTCGACACAAAATGACAAAAATACCCCTGTGGTGTTTTTACCCAGCATTTAGTGCCGACTGAGCCGAAAAGATTTTCCAAGAGCTTAAAATGTTGTTTTTACATAATGCTTGATGTTTGGATGAGTCTGAGTGGTCCCGTAGAGTTTTTGTTTGAAATGACCTTTTTACCCCTAGATTAGTGCGTAATGAGATTAATTAAATGATTAAGGAAACAAAAGCGATATTAGGCTCTAATTAAAGGTAATTTAATATTAATAATTAATCTAGAGTTAAAATAATTAATTGAGAATAATTAGTACCTAAGATTGCTTAGAGAAACTCAAAGAAACACCATACCCAAGCCCATACTTAGTCATTCCTACACCATACCCATGCCCATACCTAGCCATTCCTACACCATACCCAAGCTCATACCTAGCCATTCCTGCACCATTCCACGTCATGATGCATTTAGAAGAGATATTATTTTCCCCCCAAATGCACCTTCATATTTTATTTTTCAACACATGATACATATACTAAAAATGCAAAGAAAGCACATACTTTACCACTAGCGCTGTTATTGAGAACTTTTAGCAAAAAAAAAAAGCTCTCATACTTTTCTCTCAACTTGTGTTCTTTTTCCTCCACTCTCAAAGAGAAACCACCACCACAAACAACCTTGAACCACCACACCACCACCTCAGACCACCTCTCAAACACATAATCTTTCCACTCCTAAGCTTAACCCCATAAGAAAACTCATCCTTTCCTTTTCTTTTCCCTTGGTGAAATCATCTAGGCACCAAGAGAAGGCTGTTGTCTTCTCATTTTAGCTCTAAGAATCAAGCCTTCTTCCTTCCATCAAAGACTACATCCTTGGTAGGGTCTTGTTTTGAGTTCTTTACTTTCCTTTGCTTTATTTTCGATTTTATTGTTGATTGGTTGGACAAGTTCTTTTTGGGTTTTCCTTTCTTTATGTTTTGGTTTAGGTCTCCTCTTCTTGATGTGTATTTTCGATTTTTGGTTTCCTTTCCTCTATGTTTTTAGTTCTTAGTTGTAAATGAAGTGTTGGAACCATGGCTTGATGATGAGAACTCTTGGTGGTGGTTTTGACATCACCATATTTGAAACCTCTAAAGCCAAAGACTTGGTTCCTTAGCTTTATTTCATTTTCGGCCTCATCTCCTTTTTCCTCTTAGATTTCAGTTTTGATGTTGTTATGAGTTAGATCATGGCTTAATGATGAGTATCTTTGATGGTGGTTTGACACCACCAACCTTAAGATCTCTAAAGCCTAAGATTTTGATCTTCTTGGTTCATTGCTTTTTCAGTTTTCATATCTCATTTCCTTTTCATTTTTAGTTTTCAAAGAAAAACATAGAAAAGAAATGTTGTTGGTTATTTTCTTCTCTTTGTTCTTTGTTTTGAGCTTAATGGTGAGTCCAAGAAATAAGGTTCTTGGAACCATGTTGTGGATGGACTCTAAAACTTTCTAAGGTTTAAGATCCACTAGGAGCAAGAAACAAATCTTGTAAGGTGTTTGAGCTTTAAGTGAACAAGATATAAAAAGAGCTTGCATTCATATTTACTTTTATGCTATCACTTAAATCTAAAGATAAGAAATGAGTTTGCATAGCATGTTTATATTTTGAGCCATCGCCTTAAAGCTTGAAGATAAAAATGAGGTGCATAGCATATTTACTTTTCATGTCATCATCACCTTGACTTTGAAGATAAAAATGAGTTGCATAGCATGTTTACTTTTGTGCCATCACCTTAATCTTGAAGATAAAAATGAGTTTGCATAGCATATTTACTTTTGAGCTATCACCTTTAAATCTTGAAGATAATAATATGATGCATAGCATGTTTAAATTCTAAGTTGTCACCTGAAGATCTTAAAGCTCAAAAACTCGTCCTTGGATCTAGAATGAAATTTTAAATCATGGCTAAACTCAATGCATGTGCATTTCGGCCATGACAAAGTATTGAGGTTTGAGATGAGCCTTATTTGATTTTATGGCTCAACCTCTATGTCTTAGAATTTTCTTAAAAGTTGTCTTAGAAATTTTGTTACAAGGTAAAGTAAAAATATGATTTTTATGTGTTTTTAGGACACAAACTTTTGGCTACTGTTTTGGTATTTCTTTTCTGTTTGATGCTGTTTGGAGAGGTTAGAAGATGTAAAAATTGGTATTTTATGTTGTAAAAATTGCTTTTGGCATCCTAGGATAAACTAGTAACAAAAATGGGTCAAAGAAACAATTTTTGAGCATTTTTAAGAAATGGATTTTTGGCTACTGCCATATTTATTTAAATTCTGAAAAATTTTGTTTAGAATGATCAAAATGTGTTTTAATAACTAATATTTGGTGCAAGGATCCAATTCTTTATGTTGAGGAAAAACTAGAAACTAGAAAGAAACAGAAAACGTGTTTTGAAACTTCTAAAAATTTAGTTTTTATACCTACTGTTTGATAAACTTATTTTGATGAGAATTCTGTTTGAAACTGATTTTATGTGTAAAAATTCCCATTAGTGGCAGCAAGAATTAATTTGATAATTAGGTCAAGCCAGGTCGTAAGTTTTAACCCGCGCAGGACTATGTTGTGATTATGATAAACCGGGTATGCTTGCATATAAAGTGCTTGGTGATGATTTTTATTGCCCTGCCTGAGTATGTATATCTTATGTTGATAACCATAGCACGTGCACTAGCTGAGTCCGGTCTATGATTCCGGCATACTAGATAGGAGCATATTTAGCTTTGAATAGAATTGATGATGATATATGTTGATGGATGTATGAAAATGAGATATGATTATGTGATTAATTGTGGCATGCTATAATTAAGATTGAGCTATTGAGATGTATGATTGATGTGTTTGTTAGTAGGTAGCAAATTTGGAGAAACTCCATTTCCAGCCCTTATGTTGCCGGATGTTCGCCCAATTTGTGAACTTAAGAAAAGTTATGGAATTTATGAGCATGAAGTGTTATATGAGAAGTCATCATGATATTTACAATGTTATGTTCATGCATACATCTCTAAGTATATGACATAAGATACATGGAGATGATCCTCTAGACTCCCCGAATTAAAGGTTATGAGAAGTGATCCAATAAGGAAGTGATCCTTTGGACTCCCCAAATTAAAGGTTATGAAAGGTGATCCAAAAGAAGTTGCATACTCATGATAAGAAAGAAAGGATGTGATGTGTTTCCCCCTCTATTACCCCATGTTAAATCTAGCAACGGTTAGTTAGGTTGAGCTCATCCTAGGTGATTAGTAAGGTGGAGTTTTGGTGGCTATTATAAAATCGCCAGGGAAGGTGAGATGGTTGGCTTAGGATGGTTACTTGAGAGAGTGGTTATTATGAAAAGAACTTAAGAGTTTAGTTATGAGAAAGTAAACTAAAGGTGCATATGCATATTTTATCTCATTCTCCCATCAGTGCATTTAATCATGTGATATGTGCTAAGTGACTCTAGTCCTCTAACTTTCCTCCTGCTTATATACTTAGCATTATGTTGAGTTATAGATTTGTATGCTTGTGTTAATTGCTTATGTTAGTTATGCCCCTAAGGTATTGTCATGCATACATGAGATAATTGTTGCATTCATGACATTAAGACCCATGCTAAAAGAAACCCACTTTGGATAAATAGATTTAAGAAGTTTAAAACTGAACATTTTGCATACACACCCCTTTCATAACGAAAATCAAAGTGGTTGGGACAATGACGTTGACACTTGTGTTAGAGTTGGGAAGCCCTACTGAGAATCTTGAATAAGTTTCTCATCCCTATCTTTTCTTCCGTGTCGTCTCCAGATGAGGGTAATGGCGTTGCTCGTAATCTTCCATGAGGTATCGACGTGGAAGATATGCTACGAACAGGATCAGAGGGTCACAGTGGAAGCATGGAGATAGTTTTTCTTTGTCATCCTCTTATACTTTTGCATAGCCTAGTCCCTCAATAGACCTGTAGCTGAGACTAGGCTAGTTTGGTGATAACCCTGTTTAGTTTTGCTTTGGTGTATGTGCAACCTTATTGGTGGATTTAATGTCTTTGGATGTCCTTTATGTATATAGGACGTCGCTATTATGTTATAGATATGATACGATAATTTGGTATGTGACTTGTTATGCTATGGCTTTTATATATATCATGAGGAGGTTTATATGATTTGCTATTATTATGCAAGTATTAATCGATATCTATACGCTTACGTGGCTCGCATTTGGTTTTAAAGTTCAAAAAAAAATTAGTCGTATTTTTATTACTAGTATTTTAAAGATGAATAAGTCAATTTCTGAAACAAAGGTGTAGCAACTAATAATTAACTGAAAATACGACTCGAGCGTATTAGGTTAAGAGTTAGGGTGTTATAATACACTAAAACACTTAAGCAAACACATTAATAAGTTAATAATAATATTTGTCATCACTAATTAGGATCCATAAACCAACAATCTCGTCCTTTATGACAAATATACAACGCATGTTGATAATAATAATAATAATAATAATAAAGAATAACAAATAAGAAGTATTTAACTTAGCTTCTAATTGAGTATGCTCCCCCTTAATGATAGCTCCTCCTTAATATGAGTATATTTCTCAATATAATTTTGTATTTCCAATTTCCGAAAATCAAGTTCATTGTTGGGATTTCAATGTGTTTTTCTATTTCAATACTTTCATTTGTTTGAAAGTTTGAAGTAACATGAGTGGAATATTGCCCATGATTGATCTCCTTTCTTTATAAGAAGAAACGATACAACAAGGGCACAAACACATGCAGCCATGCACTTATTTTAATGGGCAGCACACAGTTAAGATTATTACGAGTCCAAACAATCCAAACAACATGTTATGCACACAATGACTTGTAGTTAATCTTCATGCAATCTCTAAATTTTGTGGTCTGAAGTAGTTTTTATCTCAAGTAAGTGCCATAGAGGATTTCAATAATTATAATTCATATCAAAGTATGGTAGTCTAAAGTTGTATAATTATTCAGCATGATAAGATTGAAGCTAGTTTAGCACCATGTGAAAGACAGAATAAAGTAAGCAAAAATTATCATAGCATTTATCTCAATAATAACAAATCATACAACAATTCAGTAAATACTTATTGAGTGTGAAAAAAATGTTACCCATGTGAAGCTTTATCATGCTATCCACAACCAAATCAACATATCCACTATTTTTTGTACATTTAGTAATCAACATGCTATCCACTTATTCTCCCCTTTTTGTCATCAAAAGTAGAAGATGCTGCAAGATAAAAGATGGCAAGCACAGACAAGAAAAATATATATATATATCCTAAATGATGAAGTGCAGTAAACTATTAGCTTAGTACAGTCATCTGCCTAAGCTACTAACATTGTTAAAGGCATACAAACATTAAAAAAAAAAAGTTGTCCAAAAGTCACGTAAAAGTAGTCTAGAGAGAAATGAAACAGTTTGGCGTGAAGTACATGGAAATAGAGAGATATGTTTCAAAGGTCCATTAGGTGTCAGAATGCAACTGATCCTCTTCCTAGGAGTCAAGCCTAGTCTCATAGGTTGTTTCTTCTAGAGCATCCTTCAAATGTAAGTGAATCATCAGCTATTTTATCCTGAAATTTCCCATGCAACGGGATAAGGCAAAGTGCTCTCTTGAAATAGAGGTGAGGATGTTCTGCTGTATATTAGTAAAAGGCATAAGTTCAATGAGCAACTCACGAACGGCTTCCTTCAGCTTGGTGGTGTAGCATTTGTTGAGGCCAAAGGATGGTGCTTCCTTGTGCAGAAACGATGCCATGTTTTCAGGTTCACTTTCAGTGTCAGTGGTGAGTGGTACTTTCCCTCTTTTCTTGTTCAGTCCTGTTCCTTTTGGTGCTTTTTGGCCATGCATGATTTTGTTGACCTCCTCAGAATACTCATTGTCTAAATCAAGGAGTATGGCAGAGAGGGGTCTCTAGCACTAAAAAGGTAGTTATACATCACATTCATTATAAAGTGTCCAAAGCAAATGGGAGTTTCAGTTATTAAGGCATGGAGAATAACCATGTCCATGTAAGAAATCTTATCAGAACTCCCATTTCTTGGAAAAATAAAATGAGATGTGATGTGATGCAATTGAGTCCAGGTATGTCCAAGTGCAGCATGCATTGGGCAATTTTTGTGCAAAAGATGTAAATTGTCACAGATTGTGGAAATAGCTTCATGATAAGGAATGGTAAGTTGATCATGGTCAGGCCATTTTAATGAACAATAAATTTTAGCACCATAATTGGAAACATTTAGCACCTCTTTGATGGTCCGAAGATTGATTAAAATCCTTTTTCCTTTTTATAAAGGAGAAAATGTAGCCATCACGAAATGAAAGATTTGTGTGAAACACTTTTACAAGAGAAGGATAAATTCTTTCATTTATATCAAATAGAGCATCACATTCTTGTCTTTGAAAAAGGTAAGAGAAATCAAGTTCTTTTTCTTTGAAGCTTTACAAGTTAGCTCGATAAAAGGGAGTCAAATTCTTATGGCAGATGTTCTTCAAATAGAAACGATGCTGACTCATAGTTGGAAAATAACTAAAGGATATAGGATCATTACCCTTGCTATTACCATTTTCCTTGTTGGTTGCTCGCTTCTTTCTTTCACTGGAGAGTGAGAGGGACTCGGTTGACAAGTAGTATTTTGCCCATGACTTTCTCTCATTTCAATAGGTGATGCTTCCTCTTTAGATGAAATAGTTTGAGGTTGCCTTTTAGCTTCCATGATGGATGCCTTGGTGCGAGCCATGTTCATGGTTTTGATTCTTTTTTATGATGGGCGCTTGTTCGCACAAGTTTTGATTCGGGGCATATGGGTGGCTTTTGGAGAGAACAAGATGTTTCAGAGAAATGAAACATGAAGAAGGTGAGAGGATAGTGTATGAGGTAGTAAAAAGATGGTATGATGCATTGAAATGAGAGAGTAAAATAAATAGCACAGAAGAGGGAGAGAGAGAGATGACATTTCATTGTTTGAAAAAAAGAATAGCTGTAAAAAATAATGTTGAGGGTGGACAACTATAAGAATGTGGAGGGATAGTACAAGATATTTTACTGTGATGCTGAGATAAGGTAAAGAAGTATAGAAGTTTGCAAAGGATTTGGGCTAAGTGTATAAGATGATATGATCATGAGAGTAGGCCTAATATGGTAATAAAGAGAAGTAATTTCTTAAAGATATATTAGTGATGCTGACCAAGGGTAAGTAAATAAGAAATATATTAATGTGGCCCAAATTGATTTATGCACAAGAAATGGGCACAGCCTAAGCATAATTCATGGTCTTAATGTTGTAAGAAGATGGACAAGATAAATAACAGAATATGACCCCATGTAGCCCATTTTAGGTGGACTTATTTTCTTGTGTAACTCAGTAGCGTGTAGCCCAAATCTTCTTATAATGATCATATGATGGCATGACCCCAAATGCATTCTTTTAGAGTTTCATTTAAGAAAGATCTCCTCTTTGCCTTGGAGACCTTGCAGCGCAACTCAGTATTTCTTTTGAACTTATGCATGAATTATAATGATCAGAGCAAGAATAGATATTCTTCAACAATGTAAGCAAGTCAAAGAATGTTGGATGAGCAAACCATGCCAATGTAATTTCTCAAATGATTAAATCTTTCTTCAAGTAGAGGTTTGGTCAATATATCAGGTACTTGTTCTTCAGAAGACACAAACTTGACTTCAATATTTTTATTTTGGACATGTTCTCTAATAAAATGATGCCTAATCTCAATGTGTTTAGTTCTAGAATGTAAAACATGATTTTTAGATAAATTAAATTGATAGCACTCATGTTGTCACAAAATAATGGAATGCAATCATAGTCAAGATTATAATCAACTAACTGATGCTTCATCCAACTAATTTGTGCACAGCAGCTTGAAATAGCCATATGTTCAACCTCTGATGTTGAAAGGGCAATAGTATTTTGTTTTCTACTGCTCCAAGATACAAGAAAGTGACCAAGGAATGTTAGGCACCTACCAGTGCTTTTGCTATCAACTTTGTCCCCTTCATAATCTGCATCATAAAAAGCTTTAAGATCAAATAGATTAGTTTTAGGATACCATAAACCAAGGGAGGTGGTGCCAAGAAGATCTCTAAATATCCTTTTAACAGCCATTACATGAGATTCCTTGGGTTGTGATTGAAATCGGGAGCACAAGCCAATAGTATATGCAATGTTTGGCCTTGAAGAAGTTAAATACATTAGGGATCCAATCATCCCTCTGAATTTCTTTTCATCCACTTCTTTTCGATTTTCATCTTTATCAATTTTTTAGGTTGGATGGATTAGAGTGGCCATTGATTTTGCATGATCTATTTTGAACTTCTCAAGTAGCTCCTTGGTGGATTTTTCTTGATAAAGAAACATTTTTCTCTTACTTTTTTTGATTTACAGCCCAAAGAAGAATGAAAGCTCTCCCATCATACTCATGTCAAATTGATTTGCCACAAGATGAGAAAATTCTTTACACAAATAGTTGTTAGTTGAACCAAATATGATATCATCCACATATACTTGAACTAACAAAATGTCATGATCTGAGCTTTTAATGAAAAGTGTAGTGTCAACCTTTCCCCTTTGAAATTTGTTTTCTAAAAGAAAAGTGTTTAGCCTATCATACTAACCTCTAGGAGCTTGTTTTAAGTCATATAAAGCCTTTGACAATTTAAGCACATGATTTGGATAGGATTTGTCCTCAAAACCAAGGAATTGTTTGACATGTACCTCTTCATTAATGAAACTATTCAAGAAAGCACTTCTGACATCCAGTTGCAAAAGTTTAAAACCTTTGTGAGCTACATATGCAAGCAGCATTTGAATGGCTTCCATTCGAGCTACTAGAACATATGTTTCATCAAAGTCTATTCCTTATTATTGGTTGTAGCCTTGAGCTACTAATCTAGCTTTGTTTCTAACAATTTTACCATTTTCATCAAGTTTATTTCTATATACCCATCGGGTGCCACTAACATATGCATTTTCATGTTTAGGGACAAGTTTCCAAACCTCATTTTTGTCAAATTGCCTCAATTCTTCCTTCATTGTTCTTACCCAAGCTTGATCACTTAATGCCTCATTGATTGAACAAGGTTCTATTTGAGATATGAAGGCAATGTGACTTTTTTTGTATAATGATCTTGTCCTCATTCCTTGTGAAGGTTCTCCTATGATAAATTCATGAGGATAGTTATTGTCAAACCTCCACTCTCTTGCAATATTTTTCTTTGATCCTTTTTCTATGTACTACATTAGTTTGATCATTGATTTCAGCAAACTGAAAGTCTCCTACTATCACATGAGATCTGTCTCGAATTTCCTCTCTAGCTTCAGCAGTTATATTTTAGGTTCAGCCACTATGTTCTCTGGTTGTGTTGTCTCAGAAATTTCAGTTTCTAGACTATCCTCTGTATTTTCAGGGTTAGAATAATAGAAAACCATATGCATTAATTCTTCTACAACTCTTGTATCTTTATTAAAAACTCTATAAGCCTTACTTCTTCTAGAATAGCCAAGAAATATACCATTATGAGTTTTTGCATCAAACTTACCAAGATTATTTGTTATTTAGAATATAACATTTGCATCCAAAGGCATCAAAGTAGTGTAAGGTTGGTTTGATTCCACTCCATAACTCATAAGGTGTTTTCTTCAAAATGGGTCTTATGAGAGTTCTATTTAGTATGTAACATGCTATATTAACAACCTCTTCCAATAGATTATTAAGGGAATCATTTTCACAAATCATGGCTTTAGCCATCTCTTGCAAGGACCTATTTCTTCTCTCAACAACCTCACTTTGTTGGGGAGTCCTTGGACAAGAGAAATTATGTATTATGCCATGTTCATTGCAAAAAGTTTCGAAATGATGATTTTCAAATTATTTCCTATGATCACTTCTTATGGAAGTGATAATGGTACCTTCTTCATTTTGAATATTTTTACAAAAGTTTTCAAATAGGCTAAAAGCCTCATCCTTATGAGCAAGGAACAAAACACAACCAAACCTAGAGTAGTCATATACTATGACCATTCCATATTGTTTTCCGACCAAACTTTGAGTTTTTGTAGAACCAAAAAGATCAAGATAAAGAAGTTCTAAAGGCCGTGAAGTACAGATAGCATCATTTGATTTAAAAGAGGTTTTGATTTGTTTGCCCTTTTGGCAAGCATCACAAACAAGATCCTTTTCAAACTTTATTTTAGGAATATCTCTTACTAAGTCCCTTTTTAATAGCTTAGAAATTTGGTACATGCTAGCATGTCCCAACCTTCTATGCCACAACCACTTGTTATTTTCAAAAGAAGCAAGGCATCTAACATCTTGAGTTCTCAAATCATCTAAGGTGATAACATAGATGTTTTCTCAATGTTGGCCAATAAACAATAGGTAATTGTCACTCATTCTTTGTACAATGCATTTGTCATGTTCAAATATGACACGATATCCTAAATCACACAATTGACTGACACTAAGCAAGTTGTGTTTCACACCATCAACAAGAAAAACATTATCAATTGTAGTAAAGGGATTCTTACCAATCTTACTAATACCAATGATTTTTCCTTTCTTATTGTCTCCAAATGTAATAGTTCCACCTTTTTGGTTCTTGATACTCATGAACATAGATGTATTTCCAGTCATATGTCTTGAGCAACTTCTATCAAGATACCATAAATATTTTCTTTTTGATTTAGGTGGTTTCTAGATCAACAATATGTGGTCCCTTACATATCCATGTGTGTTTTGGAGTCTTGTGCTTAGATATTCTATATTCAACTGCAACATTTCTATCTACAAGCACATGAACTACCTTTTCTTCTTTTGAAACCCATCGAATAAAGAATAGATTTGTTGAATGTCCAAATTGTTAGCTAAAACATTCTTAAGGTTGCTGTACTTTCTTTTCTTTCTTTGAAGCTCTAACAAAATGTTTTATGCAAGGTTTTCCTTTCAAAAAATATTGCTAGAAGATGTATCATTTTTCTTAACAAATAGATTTTTGTAAAATTGATTTTGATCATACACATAGTAACCAACTCCAGCTTTGTTGATAGCACGCCTTTGTTATCCTAACAGGTTTTCAAAGTTTTTTGTTCCCTAAACAAACTTGGCTAGATCATAAGTAAGTGTTTCAACCTTATTTTTCAGTGAATCATTTTCAAACTTTAGGTCATTTCTTATAACATTCCTTTAGAGCTTCAATTTCAGCTTTGAGAAAAGAATTTTTAGTTTCAAGTAGCTCATTTTCCTTTTTTATGTGAGTATATTTTGCAAGCACATTTTTTGAGTTTACTAAAAGGTCATCAATAATATCAATCAATTCTTCTTGAGATAAGTATGAGAATTCTACCTCATCATGGTTGGCCATGAGACACATATTTGCAATGTGGTTGTCTTCATCATCACTACTAGAGGAATCACTTTCAGAGTCCTCCTATGTTGATAATAGCCCTTTGTTCTTAGTTTTCTTTGAGTCTTTCTTCTTGTTCAACAGTGGGCATTCATTCTTGAAATGTCTAGGTTGGTTGCAATAATAACAATTTCCTTCCTTCTTGCTTGATTCAGTTTTGTCTTTTCTTGGAAAGCTTTTTCTACCTTTACCTCTCTTTTCCCATAGCTTCATCATTCTTTGAGCGAAGAAGCTGAATTCAACATCTTCATCTAGATTTTCTTCAGCATTGGATTTCTCTTCTATTTTTTATTTAGAGCCAACCTTTTCTCCTTCTTGTCATTTTTCAGATGTGTAATCTCAAAGGCAATTAAATTTCCTCTCAGGTCATCACAAGTCAAATTACTAATGTCTCTTCCCTCTTGTATAGCTGTAATTTTGGACAGCTAAAGAGGAGTAAGACTTAGTATTTTTTCTTACTAATTCTTCATCCTCAAAGCACTTTCCCATTATATCTAAACCATTTATGATGGTAGCAAACCCCTCAAACACTTCATCAATGTTTTCATCATCCTTCATACTAAAGAGTTCATAATCCTTCATAAGCATATAAGTCTTTGTTTGCTTGATTTGTTTGGTGCCTTCATGAGTGAGTTGTAGCTGTTCCCAAATCTCCTTTGCACCTTGATACTCTTCTATATTCTTCAAGACTGATTGCACAATGCATAAGGTTTAAATCCTTAACATTCATTTCAACTTTCTTCTTTTCTTCAGGAGTTCATTCTTCATCATTCTTAGGAATTGTTTGTCCTTTAGCATTTGTAGTTGTTGGAGTTTCTGGCCCTTTCATGATGATTTTCCACAGATCATAATGTATAGATTGAATAAATATCCTCATCCTTTCCTTTCAATAGGAGTAGTCTAATCCATTAAAGAAAGGAGAGAATGTGGTGGGCTACCCTTCACTTAGTGTGTATGGAACCATAGTTGCCATCACAAGTCCTTGGATCTTTGCTCCAAGCTATTAGACTTGACCTCTAGAGACCTTGCTGCTGATACCAATTGATAGTGTAAATATACTTGAGAAAGAGGTTGAATCAAGTATATCTTTTTAACTTATTCCTGTACGCTCACAAAATTTATCAATTTTCTAGTAAATACCTCCTATTATGACAAAAGAGTTTCAACATATTTTATATAAAGTTATTTCAAATTTAACATTCAGATCTAACTAAAGGAATCTATTAAGAAAACGTGATTTTATTTCCATTTAAGAATAATACAATTTTAATTAGTTTCTAGAAAAAAACCCTTTTAGAGAAAATCAAAGTTAAAGAGTTTAAGCAACAATAAAATAAGATATTAGGAAAGAGAGCTAGACACAATGTTTTTATATTGGTTTGGTTCCTTATCATTGGAACCTACATCTAGTACTTACCCCAAGGTAGGATTTCTATTAACCAACTAAAATTTGCAAATTGGCTAGAATCGAAACCAGATTCCCAGTCACCCAAAAAAAGCTCTCAAAGCTCAAGTAACAAAAACCCAGAAACAAAGGAACCGAGTTCCTACAACAAAAGCTCACAAATGGCTTTTCTCTCAAAGCCTCACAAACCAATAGCCTTTTGTAAAAGATATAGCTTTCTATTTGCTCTCAAAGTTGATATTCAATATATAACAGATATAATAAGCTCTCAAAAAAATCTTAACAATGACTACAACAGTGAAGAAAAAAAAGGAATATTCTTGGCAGAAAAATGGCTCAAATGATAGGCTTGTTTAGTGATCTTTTTCTTAAATATTATGATATCTATTATTTCCTTAAATGGGAAGGAATTTTGCCTGTTACAGACTGAAGGAAGGGGTAGCTAGCCCTTTGTCCTTTTTTTGTGTGGTGGCATCATCTACACTATTGAGATCTTTTGTCCTTGTGTCACTTGTCCATATATCTCAGCCTTTTCTCTTTCTTTTAGAATATTATGAGCTATCATTGTCCGTTTATTCTCATCTAAGATGAACCAATCATAAGATATTTTCATTTTGAATTATGGTCCTTTTTCATCCAATATGTAGCTACCACTTCAGCATGTATTTGCTCTTCAAAATGCACAACACTATTAGTCTGAGAGTCTCCAACTCGAATTGGAAATTTTTTGTGTTCTTTACTTAAATTTGGATATAATACGCTGAAACACTTAAGCAAACGCATTAATAAGTTCATAATAATATTTATCATCACTAATTATGATCCATAAACCAAAAAAACTTGTGCCAACATTGAAATGATGTGTGGCTAGGCTTTCCACACACTTGACAAGATGATCATTTTGATCTTGAGATTATCGTGATTGACGTTGAGAATGCTGAGAATGTAGTATTGCGCTTGAACTTCTCCATAATCTCCTTTTGCACCATGAGCAGTACCCTAATTCTCCAACCGAGATCATATCTGATCTTGAGACACACAATTGTTATAAACGAATTATATTCCTCTATTAAACCATTCAGATTGGTTACTTCAACATGATCCAAATCTGAGAACTTTTCACATATCAAAATGAGAGTATCTATTGTGCTCTTGATCTTTAACAAATACTTGTTCATTAATCTTCATTTTTTTATGTTTCCAAGCTTTTTCTTCAATTGCATTATCTTTACTTTGATATGTAAAGCAAAGAATGTTTCCAAATGAAGCTAGATTTGATAAGATAACTCACATCCAACCATTCTTGTAGTAAATATGGCTTTATCAGTCGAAGAGAAAAGTGTCTCGTCTTATTGGGTTATGATGAGAACCAAAAATGAACAACAACTTATTTTGGTTGGAAAATTGTAAAAGACTTGTTTTTGTACTTTTTGAGCCCAATCTTCTTCCAGGTTGAAAATATAAAAAAATGACACACCCAAGCCCACACTACATTTCGAGTTCTCTAGCCTAGGATTCCTCAATTTTGTGTTTTTCACATGTGTAAATTAGGTTTTGGACATAATGCATGACTTTATGGCCATAATATAAGATTTTATGCTTTTGTAACTCCTATTACACAAACTAAATGCACACTAAACCTACTCTCCCTTGCAAACTTGAAATTTAACCTAGTCTTGTGCATAAAATTGCAATAAAGATCTAGAAAGACCTAGATAAAACAAAGGAAAAACCAAGAGTTGTAACCTCCAATTGATCATTATTGCCATTCAATCACAAGCCAATTTCGCCACCCCCAAGCCTATAAAAACCAAGCTCATTCTCTCATTTTCCTTGCACAAACTCACTTGAATTTTCTCTTCTTAATCTCCAAGCCTTTGACCACGAAAGCAGAGCTAGGCGTTCTTAAATTTCAAAGTGGATACATAAGCCCCTAGTTGCAAAAACTACCATAATGCATATGGATGTATAAACCTTTTGTTTCAAGTGAAGTTTAAGGATAAAAAACAATAAGGCTTAAGAAGCAAATGTTAAAGATGACGAAACTAAAAGAGACAAATGCATGATTGATTATATTATATTATGATGAGATTAATAATGTTATGATATATGCTTTGCAATGTTCTTTTGCATGTATGTTACTACAAGTGCTATGTTTAAAAGCAACATACTTTGACTAAAGGATATTTTCAAACATAAAATTGAACAATAATGCATGAACACCTTTTTATAATAAACTTGAAGGGGTGGAAACATTATCGAATGACACCTTAGTTTCCTACTAAGAAAGCCTATTTTTCTCACTCCTACTATTTTGATACTTTTCTAGATAGAGATAACTTTGGTTATTATGTATCTGGATACAACAGGCTTTGATGTCCAATATGATTCTAATACAAACTGCATGTTGGTTACCACAAAAGCTACCTTAGAGTTTGCATATTCTTTGGTAGACCTTTTGCCTTTTTCTATTTTAAGTCAGGACTTCAAGCCAGCTAATCATTTCGATTATATTCTCTTGGCAAGAATACACCAAGAGTTTGAAAAGGAAGAAGCCCTTAGAAGTTGAGTCACTAAATATGGTCTATCCTGACAACTTTGGATAAGATGAAGACCCATTTGAGGACTCCTATGACCTAGTGGACAATTGGGAAGTGGCTTTATACGTGTCACACATTTCTATCTCTTCCATTATCCATAGTATATAAGGGTTAGGGTTGAATTTCATATGCTTAGTTATTTTATGTTTATGTACTTGATGTAAGAACTACTCTATTTTAATGAAAGTTATATTATTAAGTTCTTCTAATATCTCTATACTTATCGATTATGGCCTATGTTTCAAGTTTTAAGAAACAAAATTATTATTATTTTCACTTAAGTTATTTTCTAAAGTAAAGCAAAGCAAAGCATAAGTGAAATCGGTAATGATCAACATATTATAGCTTAAGAATAATGTCGTTATCACAAGGGTGTTACAAATCGTCTTCTTTTTCTAAGAGGCAAACTATCAAGGAACAATGCTACTAAATCGTCCACCGTCAACAAATGCTACCTTTTGTCATTCAGCCTAGCCTATAAATTCACACCACTAGCACCACAAATAGCTATTTAGTCTCCACACCCACTCATTCCCACTCCATCCTCCTCTCCCCCCCCCCCCTCCCAAATGTGTTAACTTTACCTCCATCCACACCTTTCATTACTTTGCCTCATCAATCAAATGGAGTTAAAGTTCCTAATTTCATCGTACTCATCGGCATCAAGGTTAATAATCAGTTTTTTGCCTCATGAGTTAGTGGAGTTTAAAATCCAAATTGTTCTCAATCAATGGAGTTAAGAAGACTTTGTACATGGTAAAAGTTTTGATTTTATTTCTATTATTGGTTATCGACATTTGAGAGAAAGATTTGATTCCTGGAAAAAAAAAAAGTGATCAAAGGGTATTATGCATCAACTTTTTTTTTTAATATTTGTATTTGGATATTTTTGCTATAACAACCATGAATAGAAAAGAGAAAAGACTTTTTTTTTTATGGGTGGTGCTCACTCAATGAAGAGAATAGCTGATGATGGATGTGATGTTGGCTGGAACACTATTTTGGATGAAAATGAATGTGTGTGTGTTGTGTTTTTTTTTTTTTTTTTTGGGGTCTAAGATAATTTTTTGGAGGATATAGATAAGGATAGAGATATGAGAAACACAAATGCAAAGATGGCGGTGATAAAGTGGAAGGTGAAGTGGGAGTCAACAATTAATCAGCATTAAAGAGGGTAATTTTATATTTCAAAAATTGTTATTATTATTAATTTTAAACTTATTATCTTATTTTAAATTTTTATATAATTATTTTATTTATAAATCTCAACTACTAAATTAAAATCTAATGGGCAGAAAATAGGGAACCATGCAATGGTCCAAAACAAGAGCCACACCAAATTATCATCCACCCTAACTATTCCTTACAAGATCCACTAGTAAATGTCCAATTTTGCAAGCATCAAAGATTGTTCTGCCAACCATATTACTTTTCTAAAGTGTTTTTTTTTTAACTTTTCTCTTTTTCAGATTTATAAAAAGAATTGAATAAATCCTCAAATCCTTGTGGGGAGATAGGGATAAAAACATGGATAAGATTCTAAATGAAGATAGGATCAGGGGATATGTCCCTGCCCCCATGGATATTCATTGTAATTTCTACACTTGGCCAACTAAGTTGCTTGTCTATTGCTTCGAGTTCGTATACTAGTCGTCCGGTCCTATATGGTTAAAACTACAATTGGAATATATATTTTTAAATTTTGAATCACACATTTACATAATGAAATCAGAAACAAATTTAGAATTACAATTTATGTACTAATTCTTAACAAAACCAAACATGTAAGCCATTAGGCTGGGCTAATGGTGAACGTTTTATATAATATAAATGAAGTCACAAATTTTAAGTCAGTTGCAATTCTAAAAGGATTTAATTTGAAATAACAATTCTAGCTGTATCGCAATAATAATCAATTTTGACGTCTAAACGGAATCTAAAAGAAATCACAGAACATCGGATCTTGATTCCCAAAAAAAAAAGTGAGAGCCTAGGCTTCCACAAAGTCAAGTCATTATGTTTTCTCCATCTTCGCAACATGTCCCAAGCTAGTTGAAAATATTTTGTTGGAGGGAAGAAATGAAACTGAAGTTCTTCACTTACATATGTCTTCATAATTTCATTCTGAGTAGTTTGAGAAGGCTTGTTGTAAGTATATAGAGATCTAAGGCAAGATAGTTATATTTGTAGAGCAAGGACGAGACACTAAGCATTAACCACTCTCTATGATTTATTGAAAATTTCTATACACTTTATACGCACTACCTCACTAGTACACTCACAAGGCACTCACTTACTATACTTCAGAATGCTCTAAACAAGCATTCTCTATCTGACTTTCTCTTAATGCACTACTGAAGCGCACACTTATAAATGCGTCTCACGCCTATTTATAGGCTTCCAATGGCTGTTGCTAGGCTCACAAGACTATTCTAGTGTAGTAATTAATTATTACATCATCTAGAATTCCTCGAATGCAAATTGCAAGAAGCTTCCCAAGAGTTTGGGATACTCAATGTATAAATTTCTAGATCCTTTTTTGATGCTTTAGTTCTTTCTAGAACTATGTGCTGTTTTTCAATATTGCTGCTGCCTCTATACTTTAGAATTTGTAAAATTTCACCCACGATTTGCATTATCAGTTAGACTAATTAAGTTAAAAAGAGCATTACTGCTCAAATAACCCTATCCGTGATGATTTTAGAATAATATTATGTGTTCAATAAAATTATACAACAAATACATACTATATATTTTATCACTATTAAATGTGATGAGTAAGTGACCACCTATGAAGCACAGACACACAGCTTGGATGTCGTGTCTATGTTTCAGACATATGTCCGTGTCAAATCTTGTATGACACACCAATACACATATTTGTATATATTCAATTTGAAATTTACTTTTTTCGTAAACTAACATAGAAAAATATAATATAAACAAAGTTATAAAAAGGAAACAATACATCATATTTTGAGTTTAAAATAAAATAAAGTATAAGTGAAGCTTATATAAATAATATTTTGAATAATGTATATTTTTCTTTAAATTTTTACGTATATATGTGTTAGGGCACGGGAGCCCAACAGGGGAAGGTACAACCAATGGACTAAATAAGAGCACCAAACACTGGGCTGGACGCTACATCTTGACCAAAAACCTTAAGACAATGAGTCATGGCTCCTCCCACATTATATACTACTCACTTAGTCCATTTTTAACCACTGTGGGACTTCACCTCTCACATTTAACCTTAATAATATGCCGTGTTCGCGTCTTGTAATTTTTCAACTTTGGTGTATCCCTCGTGTCAATGTCATGTTGTGTCCCATGTCTGTATCAATGTCTGTGCTTAATAGACCACTCATCATATCTAATGGTGATAAGATATATAATGTGCATTTGTTGCATAATTTTATTGTACACATAACATTACTCATGATTTTAACCTATGTTATGGATTTAAATGCTCATTGCATTCTTTTACACTCTCTTATCTAACATGTTTTAATTTGAACTACAAATTAAAATAACTATGAGAATTCGCTATCTAGAAAAATTACATAGCTTTAACTTAGAAGCAATTAATTTAGACTTTTGAACCTATTTTAATCTATGAAAGTTACGAAATTACGAAGCTAACCTGACCATACGGTAGTTGATCAGAATAATTCAGAAGAAACATTTTTCACACAAATTTCGGAAGTCAGACATATGATTGAAATAAGCAAGAAGTTTTTGCTGCTTTATCGTCATCTATATCTATGATCAGAGGTAACCCAGAATCATCAATTAAATATATAAAGTACTGTATATAGTTAATTTACTGTAAGTGCGCGCATATAAAAACCCCACTAAGTGTTTGAAGAGTTCAGGGGCCAAGACCTGACCTTGGCAAGATGACTGATACTGAATCCATCTAAAATTTTAGTCAACTCAAAAATTTAAAAAAAAAAAAAAACTATATACAGTAAAGTATATAATTGATATATATTAGTACCTTATTACGTTGATTATTTTCCTTCAACTGTACTCGAAGCTACCTTCTCTTGAAGACTGCAATTATTTCTATTCCCTTGTGAGAATACAGACTTCATGAAGAAAAAATTGCTAGGCTACAGTAGGCGACGAAGTTGGCTCTTCAGCTGTTTTTTTGGCATAATAACGAAATCTGGGAGAAGATTCGTGAACTTCAATCTGCAGAGAGGACAGAAAGAAATTGAAGGTCTGGATTTTGCGAATGCCTGGATTCCCCTCCCGATCTACTTCATGCCGCTGTGGCACTAGGTGTCAGGGGGTGCCATCGCAGTGGTCGATCGGTCGAAGTCTTGATGATTTTGTAGGAGCATGAGTGGATAGAATTCTTGATGTGACTGCATGAAAGATAAATACGTCGAACCGAACAGGGGGCTAGTTTCAAAGGTTTTGTTAGTTCAGCGGAATTCATCTGAAGAAAAATATATATATATATATATATATATATTCTGATAATTGGATGTTACATAAATAATCAAAATTAAAATATGAAATCATATGACTTTTTAAATAAATATGTGAATATTAATTACTATTAATTAACTTTTATACAGTCTAAATTTACTTCTTCCACTCATAATAAATTATCTCTCTTACTTGATTTGCCCCTTATATATATATAAACATAGATATCTATGGTTAATTATTTATATATTATAAATAAATTAAAAAAAAGCTTTTTATTTGATAATAATAATTAAAAAATAAAAATGTTACATTAAATAAGTTTTGAAATAATTTACAATCAAAATAAAATAGAGTTCAATAAACAAGCATGGAAAGCTAATTTTGTTTATTCAAAGTTATCAGTGATTTTTTATTTTTCCTTGTGTTAGATAACCAATCATGAAAAGACAAAAAAGAAAAAAGAAAAGGAAAAACCTAGGAAGATGGAATGGAAAGGTCTCGGCACGAAGACAAGATAAATCACATTATAAGTGGGACGGCAAAAAAAAGAAAAAAAAGTGGGAAGGCAACGGCATGCTTAAAAAAGAGAGTAGTAAGGATCCATTTTGGACTCTCAAACTGTATATGTAGTTCAATTTAATTCATGAAATAAAGAAATAATTAATTTAATTCTTAAAATTGTAAAAACTAATTTAAATTAATTCTTTTAGCTATTTAAATTATTCTCCACAAATATTAATATAAGGATCAACTTATATCACTTTTTATTATAAATTTAGGGACTAAATAAATATTTTTTTAATTTTAGAGGCAAAAATGAAGTGCATATATAATTTCAATAACCAAAATGAACTTTTAGTTTTAGAGATAAATCACTACCAATAATAATAATAATAATAATAATAAAATTTAGATATCTAAAATGATTTTTCAGAAATATATTTGAGGGTAATAAATTAAATTCTCTGAATGTGAAAATTCATGTTAATTTTCACAATAAAAAAAATGAAAAATTGATTTCGAACCATTTTTTATATTCAATCTATTAAAAAATTTTGTAAATTTTTTAGTTTAGACCGACTGAACCATGACCGATTTTCCCCAGTCTGGCGAGTTTTGATAGATTTAAATTATCTTTGATCTGTCTTCTTTTTTTTTCCCAAAACAAGCGTGGTTCTTGCACTTTAATAGCAACCCGTGCATGGATTGGTTCCCTGTTGAACCGGTCAGTCTAATCTGATTTTCCTAACAACGATATGGATTGCATGTTTAATAATATGAAAATTAACAATATTTAACAGGTGAAAATAAGAATCTCAATATACCACAAGATAGGCAGATTAATCAAGTGTATATGTATGTTAAAATAATTTTCATACAACTAAATAGTTTTTAATTACTAATTTTTTCAAGATAAAAATTTAATAATAGAATAAAATATAATTTTCTCCCTTAAGAAATAGTATTATTATTCTTTCTTTTTCTCTATTTATAAAACATACACTCACCTCCCCTATAAAATTAAGAAAGCTACACTTTAATCTATTTTAAAACTTTTATTTTTTTCTAATAATTATTAATTTATCTTTTAATAAAATATCCTCTATTAATTATACATATGAATTTTTTATCAAATAAAATATATGTACTTAAAATAATATAAAACATTGAGTCATATATATAAACCTTAAATTATTATTTCTATTAGAAAATACAAGGTGTAAAAATAATTAATAGTAACAATAATTTTTAATAATTATTTTTAAATATAAAAATTATGTATTTTTCAACTATTAATTTTAGAATATTAATGTATATAGTATTGTAACCTCACAAAATTGTTCTGTTATGTTCTTTGTGATTTGGCTTTATATATAATAGTTTTTATGTTTTATATATATTTAATATTCTAAAATAAATTTTATATTGATGTTATAAAATATTTTTTTCAACTATCAGTATTTTTTGGATTTATTTGTTTCTTTAAAATTTGAAACATATATTCTCTTATTGCAAAATATACGGTTAATTATATGTTATTATATGCAATGATTCAATAGATTTTTTTTGGAGTTACTTAACTAGAAGATTGAGCAAAGAGGAATGAGAGAGAAATAAAATGAATTTTTATTTTAATTTTTTATCTTCACTTAAAAATTAGAAATAAGTAACTTTATAAAATAAATTACAGTTGAATAAAATGAATTTATAAAGCTAATTTATAACTCATTATTTTTTATATATAATATTTTTAAATTTATGCATTTCATTTTGTTAATTATTACATTCTAAATAATTTTCGCTATAATTAATGTTGGAATTATTTTATATAACTACATGTCAATATGAATTTAACAATTTTGATATACTTATATTCTATAATCAAAATTCGACGATAAATTATTATATGACTTTAATTCCTATAAATTGAAAATATAAATTTTTTTGCACAATTATCCAATTATGGATAAATTATTATATTTTTCATAATAATTGACTCTCCTATTAATTACTTAAAAAATTATATAAATAAATGCTTTTGATTAAATGATAGTGTAAAATATTTTTACACTATCACCAGTCAAAAGTAAGCTTTTATTATAATTACTTGTACAAATATATTACACATTATTTATACTCATACATTACATGAGTTTCTATACTAGTTACGTTATATACTTGGAGAAAATCATGTGTAAATTACTGGTAATTTCAGTGTTGCACTTATGTTAAATTTGCATATGAAAATTTTTTTATAACTTAAATATTTCAACTATGTGACAAATGAATAAAGAGCGTATTTCTATTTATTATTAGTTATTTTACCATATCATATACATTCACAATAAATAGAGCTAAAATTAATTAATTCTCTTGTTATGAGCATAAATATAATTTCTTTACGTTGACTTTAGACAATCGACCTCACTTAGTGGGATAAGATTTAATTGTTATTGTACATTGACATAGGGGAGAATTTACTTGATATCGTAGATTTTATTTTAGTGTAGGAAAAATATGAATCTAGGTCATACAATCATCATGAGTAGAAAAGAAAGTCAAAGAAAATTGAAACACTTGTACAATTTGTCAAATGTCAATTTCTTAAAAGAGCCTTTAAATTATTTATTTTAGGTTAGTTGATCAGTGTAACAGTTGTGCTATACTTTGTTTCTTTCTAGGCTTAACTGCTACCATCGTAATTTTTAGAGCTGAATAAATTTGGAGCTCGTGCCTTAACTTTTATTAATAGTGTTCAAAATCTATATTTCAAATTTATTAGGTGAGGTTCGAGTCGTGTAGAAAAATTAGACTCTACTTAGTACTTAGATTGAAGACTAAATTAGTAGTTTGATTTTCAGTCTCTGAAAATTTTTAATATTATTTTAGTTTTTAAAAATACATTGGACATCACTATTCCTTGAAATTATTATTTTTTTATATCAGTTTAATTAGTTCCTAAAAAATACATATGATATCTATTTACACCACCAGAAACAAACGGATTACTGACAAAATTATCGGTAGATTAAAAATAATTTCCAACAGAAAATAATATTACTGATGGATTTATCGTCGACACCCATCAGCTAGAAATTAATGCGTTGGAAAAAAATATATAACCGATAAATATTTATCGTTTGTATTCTCAACAACTTTACTGACGGTTAATTATGTCAATAATACTGATATATTATATGAAGCCTTGCTGTTTTTTATTTTCTAAAAGTTATTACCAACGGCACTTCTGTCAATAAGGTGAAATAAATATTTATTCTTATTAACAAAATAAATATTTATTTAACGATAATAGTACCGATGGTACTTCTGTCGGAAATACTAAAAATTAAAAAATACTTTATTTTTATTTACGTCAAAAGTTACATGATTTTGTTTTTTTAAATGATTATTTTATTTTTATTTTTGTTATCATTGATCATGCATTCTTAGTTGTTGTTAACATTACCATTGTAATTAGTATTGATAAATATTTTAAAATATATAAAAATTTCATTAAAATTACAAACGAATAGAAAAGGAAAATTGCAATTGAAATGAAATTAAATAAAAATATACTAATCTCATAATGCTATTAAAAACAGGAAATTAAAGTAAATAAATGATCACAAGTAGTCATCGAGATCAATGTATAAAATACCCTCATCTAAATTATCAGATTAGAAGATGAGGAGGTGGAAATTCTCGCAGTGAAGTCAACGGTGGGGGTGAAGGAGGAGGAAGAAGAGACAAGTTGCTTACTGGTATCATCTCAGAATAATTTGCATCCGATGCATCTGTTGCTGCATTTACCTCTGGATCTTCTTCTTCTCCTTCTTCGACAATAGCTTGAACTTTTCTCTTCCCTTAGGTCTCCTTCTCCCTCCATTTATGGTCCTACTCCTTTAGCCTCTTATGCAACTTCTCATTGAGGGCATGGACTTAGGAGCAGACCATGTCCCTAGCCTCATCTATCTTAGGGATGAGGCATCTCCACTCACAAAGGCATGGACAATGAACCGCTATAATGACTCCCCATGCCATGTACGTGATCCTTGTATTATAACATTATGTGATTTCTATTAAACTAATTTATTTTAAAATATGTATTATAATCTCTTTCTTAGTTTTTATTTTCAGTTCTAAAATTGTGTAAAAGTGAACCCGTCCTTTACACTCTAACTGTGATTGTAACGTAAGGAATTAATTTTGTGATAGTTTTCTTTCGACGATATAATTAAGGTGAATTACAATTTATAGTCATGCTTAAGCAAAACAAGCTTTTGATTAAAGGGCTGTCTACGACATAGAGGGGAAAAATCACATGACATACGGGTACAATGGATAAGTGAAAAAAAGATGAAGAGAGTTAAGTGCAAGGTCAGATGAGATTCAAAACTCAGAGAAGTATATGTAAATAAGATAAGAAGGTGTGGTATAAGGGCATTTTCTCCCTTCTCCTTGTTAAAAAGTATGTGAGGTATACTCTATATTTAACCACATTTGGCTTTGGTCAAGCTACTGCGTCTAACCACATCTAAGCAGGCTAAATTTAAGATGCATTCCACGCCCTCCTTATCAAAGTGTAACCCAGCAATGACAGAATAGAAATATGAAGGGTGAAGATCATAGCGAAGTTTGTTTTGCAACGTGTGAAGAATGGGATGTGACATAGCAACTTTTCACCACGTTCAGAGAGAGTAGTTAAACGTGTTTGCGAATATGAATAGATGAACATATTTATCTTCATCCTCTCTTTTAATCGATGTAACAGTTGTGACGGTCATATTCATCTTTAACCTTGAGTTGCACATTCTTTTGAGATGCACACACATTAATAGGCACATGTCGGTAGAGCCTGAAATTTAATTAGAGTGGGGTAGGATTAAATATGTGTAAAATATAATCTATATCATCATCATCATTATATAAAGATGATTCAATTGATAACTATTTTCTATGTCTCCTAATTGAATTGGAATTCACTTTCAAGTCCATAACATATTTTATATTGAAATATATACTAATTTGTAAAAACTTTA
Organism: Dalbergia cultrata; assembly: GCA_031216105.1. Taxonomy (NCBI): domain Eukaryota; kingdom Viridiplantae; phylum Streptophyta; class Magnoliopsida; order Fabales; family Fabaceae; genus Dalbergia; species Dalbergia cultrata. The sequence continues at coordinate 58,996,386 of CM062353.1, read as the reverse complement.
CATCACTTACTCCTTTTCCACTTTGCTCCCCATGTTGCCCACCTTTTGTGGTAGTTTCCAACTTCTATTTTTTTTATTTAATGCATGATAGTTTTCCAACTTTTACTGATCGTATACACATCTCGAAATTCTTTCGCTCTTTCATTTCTTTTTTTTCCGATTTTACTCTAAGTCTTGACCATTTCTTTCCAAAATCTCTTGGAAATAATAAAAAATATAAATTTTTAAAATTAATTATATAAATACCAAAAAAATATAAAATGCCGCTAGACAAGACTTAACATTTAAAATTTGAACTTTAATTAATTATATTTAAATATTTATTTTATTGAAGTAAAATTGCCATATGTAATATTTAGTACTAATTACAATAATTTTCAAAAAATTAAAAAGGTGACTCAACAGGTATAGCAATGCTTGTCAAGTTGCTAGTTTAAATGATAATTATCGTATAACTTGGACAATGACATCCTATGCTCCTCCTCTCTTACCTTTGTTAGTTGGACCTAGTAATATCCACAAAAAGTTTCCTAAAGCAATTAACATGTTATATATCATCCACCAAAATCATAAAAATTAAACAAAAGTGAAGAATTAAAATTTGGATCAACTTCACACGTGAAATGTTGTGCATGAAATTGCAATTAACATGTTGATATGGTATCCCTTGTTGGGCAGCGAAAGCAAAAGAAATAAAAACAAACTTTCTCTCACTAGAAGAAACAACACAAGAAAAAAAAATATAAAGAAGATAAAATTTAATGTGATCTAGCCTTAACTACTTACATCCATGACCCCTATAAGGAATTCCAAATCTTTCATCATCTATAACTTTTGAACAGCCAAAGTTGCAAATATTTTATTATATGAACAACTCGTAAAAACTATCCATATGGATCACTTTGACTTTTGGAATATATCTAAACCAAGTAACCAAAGGCTCTATTTATAACCTGAACCTCACACAAGACGTCATCAACTCTTTCCAATATGGGACTTTAGGTTAAATCCCAACAAATCCTCCCCTTAATCTAAAGTCCTATCAAAAGTTGACTGCTACAACTATCTCCACAAACATTCTTCTCACAAAAACTTATATTTCTTGAGTATTTAGTTGTGTAAACAAGAGTACTCGTACATGTTCTATTCACTTGTACTGTCATTGCATATGAAACACGTTGCTTGGACTGTTGGATTTTTATGCAATCATGCGATACAGATTGCATAACGAAAATTAAAATTTTATTGCAAAACCCAAAACTGGATCCATGCAATTCAATCAGTTTGAAGGCAACAATTGAATTATGTACCTTGGAGCATACTTTACAGGTCTTGATCCTCACGTTTGGACTATAGGCACTGCTCACATGAATGTTCACGAATGGTTGTCGAGTGCTAGCTTAGTGCGATCCCAAATTGAGATTGCAGGGTTTTCTACAATTTGTTATTGATTTATGAAGTTTTGTCACACACACAAACCAAAATCCTTATCTCTTCTATTTATAGAGAGAAATGCGTTCCTAACTAATTATAAAAAGGATATTCAGTTCAAAAAAATCTTTCAGAACTTAAAAGCAAATCTTTTTAAATCTAATTTCACACATATTTCAAATTTATATTATTTGATAATATAAAACAAAATCACAAATTTAATATATAGATGATGTATCTCATATATATCCATATATTTTTAAAATTTGGATTCTTAAATAGCCCCAATCTGTTTGCTACATTCTTAGTGTGTGACCAAATAAATTTACATTACGTTGGCAGTAGATGAAATACCATATTACGCCTACAAGTTATAAGTGGTCTTTAGCAAGACATTATGACTAACCCAAGTAATATTAAATTAAAAGTCCATATTAACTTAACCAATAGAATATGTTATAGTCCTTTTGTCGCATGATACTTAATTTGAATATAAGGCATGGGCAATTTCATCCTTATATTATTCAAATATAATTTCTCGATGTCCAAGTATACTGATAAATCAAATGACATCGATGACTCCTTCAATTTATTTGAGCACGGGCATGCATTTCTTAGTCTTACTTATTGAGGGGCTAAGTAGATATTTCTCTCAAAAAAGAGAAACAAATCCCATTTTGTTTAGTCAGTATCTTCTCCATAAATTACATTATATTCAACCACAATCTTTATTATTATTCGGTTAAAGATAACCAAACGTTGCAACAAGTTTTAGTCACTACAGCGAGCTTGTGGGTCAGGGCATCATCAGAAGACAAGACATCTTCACTGTAGTGAGATATAATCGCTGCAGCTAGTCTATGAAGAAGAGCTAGAAACTGGGATTGAAGTCCAGTTCAAGCTTCGTAGCCTGAGACAAAAATTTAAATATTGCAATTTTTACCCACTTGGGCCCCTTTTTTAGCAATTTCAAGGATGATGCAAGGCTTGTAGGCTCGAGATCTAAGATAGTCATCCTTGCCATTTTAGGATAGACGCTAGGTTTTAGAGGAGGGGAGCTTTCTCTTCTCTTTTTCCTCTTGTTCTTGCACAATACTTGTTGTCATCTTTCTTTTGTTAAATTTTTCTGCTATATTTTTTAGTTTCTTTAGTTTTCATTTTTCTATTTCTTGTAACCTCCTTCATGGAGGAGTAGCTTTCTTGCTAGCTCTAGGGATTCAAGAGCTAGGGTTTATATTTTGAAACATTTTGGGTCTAAGTGAAATACTTGATATGGTTCTCTTTCCCTCTTGTTCTCTCATTCTCTTTTCATGCCTATTGATTAATATGTATGTTAAGTAAAGTATTTTTGTTATGCATGTGGTTCAAGATTTGTAAGCATGCTTGACTAAACTAGTTGATTAAATGCAATCTAATTGATTGATTGGAGGGTGTTTAATTGACTAGGAGGGTAAAGTTGATCCATGATTTGGATTAGGCCATGGTAATTGGTGTTTAAGCTAGCTCATACAATTAGGTATTGTGATAGCAATTAACTAAGTGTATGTGTTAGTTTTTTTCCCTTATTACTTGATTGACTTTAAGGAGAATTACTTGTTGATTGTATTATTGCATGATTGACAACATAGCCTCCCACCAAGTGTGTGTCTTTTGGCATATATTAGTGATAAATATTTCCTAGTTTAAGAATCCCCTAGGCTAGCTCTTTTATCATTACTATTTTCATTCATTTGCTATTTTAATTTCATATGCAACAACCCCCCCTCTCACGAACTCTAATTAATTAGCGTCGCTTCCTTGTGAAACAACTCATGTTGCACACCACTATATCAGTGCTCTTCTGTAGCTCGGTTTGGGGATTTTTTTTCCTTTTGAACTTGGTGTTGATAAGCAAGTAAAACTCACTAGGGACTATGAGCTATAAGCTTATTGAGTGTAGAGTAAATTTTTAGTTGATCTCTAATAAAAATAGTGTCTAAGTAAATTTAAATTGGTACTTTTAACTGATTTTCCTCTACCCATTACTCTCCTTTTTCTGTAATAAAGTATATAATTCGGAAAAATAATAAGTACTGTCTAAAACTCTTAAATGAACAATACGAAAAAGTAATATTTTAAAATTTTTGAACAATTATTTCTAATCTGATGGAACAATTACGGCCTCTGTTATAAAAATATTTTAGAGGGGATATATTGTATTATATCTTTGACTTTATAGAATTAAAACAACATTATTTATTTTTTTAATCTATTAGTGTCTTTTGAGCATCTCTATGAGGTAGAATAAGAAAATATTAGTAAAATGAGAAGATGATTTAGTCGAATATAATAAACTTTTCTAAGAATGAATAATTAAAAAATTAATAATAAAAAATATTGGACAAATTTTTTATAATGAAGTATTACTTATCTTTTTACCAACCTTTTAACACTGTAATAAGTATAGAAATAATAAACAAACACTATAATAAGTATTAAATCTATGTCCAGATTGAAAAAAAAAAAGGGGTATATACATGGCAAAACAACTTCGGTTTAATTATTCGGCTTTTCTTTATTGTTAGATCATCAAACGTTTTCAACGAAATTGTCGCAAATATATTAAATCAAATCACACTGTACATTCACTATTTCGGGAATCCATTGCAATATTCTCTATCACGCACTAAACAAAATGTTTGAATATTCAGGGAAAATCATTAACACATTTTAATTTCATAAAATACTTGATTTTTTAGTAAAATATCACGTTATACATGAAAAACTTTTAGGTTGCGGAAATCTAGGGCCTGTTTGCTTTGCTGGAAACAGTTTTCAATTTTCAGTTTTCAGTTTTTAGTTTTCAGTAAAGCAAACAGGCCCCTAGTTTTTTCCCTTTCGTTTATATATAATATATGCATGAGCGAATGAGTGCCAAAGCTTATATATAGAGAACAAATATAAATCAGCAATTAAAAGTTTTCATAACTAAAGTTAGGAAGTGGCTATTGCCTCTGGTAAATTGCTATAATATCATTCTTCTTATTTATTAATTACAACTATGTTTTATTTAATTTTTCTATGACATCATTCTTTTATTTATTAATTACTATGACAATTTAATATTTAATCATTGTTATCAATTATATTTTTTAAATAAATTCATTATTTTTATTTCAATGAAAAAATAATTTGTATTTATTACCAATTTGGGCTAAGTCAGGTTCGTTAGTTCCCTTTTCCTGGGGTTTACGTATTTTTCTCTTTTCATTAGCACTTAAAATGACGTTAATCATATTTTGGCTTTGTGTTCTCTTGTATTTTCCTTTGTTTGGTTGAGTTGTGCTGTTTACAATGTTGGTTATGGTTACGTAAATTTCTCTTCTTTGTTTTTTTTTTTCTTTGCATTCTTGGTTTTCTGGGTTACTATTATTATTATTATTTTGGAACTGCTTGAATTCTTTATTTACTTTGGTATTTTACTTACATGTTTCCATCACACAAACACGAAACACTTACTAAAAAGGTAAAAAAAAGTCAACTATAAATTTATTACCAATGAAAATAATTGGTAGTCAGATAAATTATTTTTTCCATTGAAATAAAAATAAAAAATTTACATAAAAATATAATAATAATAATGATAATAATAATTTAATATTTGATTATCATTATAATTGATAGATATATTTGGAGGATATTATAGAGAAATTACACAAAAAATAGTTGAATAAGAGTCACAATAGCCATTGAAGAAGTGGTAATAACCTCGCCCTGGAGTTAATAGTTTACAATCGTAGGAGGAGTGGCAAATTGTTCGCAACGTTATTGAACTTGGCCAAATAAATGATGGCCAATTAATGATTGTGTAGTTGAAGACTGAGAGTCTTTTTAGTTTTAGAAAAAGTTACTTTTTATGGTTTATTTTTATTATAATTATTTTTATTGAAGCCGAGCCTGGCTTGTTTCATTAAGCGGCAAAGGGCGGTATCAATGAACTAAAAAGTAGGCTAATTGAATGTAATGCAGCTGCTGGTATCGACCTTCAACGACTCGGATGCCTCCTTTCAACTGCCCTAATACGTACGTCAAATCCACAAAATACATCTCTCTCTCTCTCTCTCTCTCGGTTTTAATAAAATAATACAATATCTTGCCCCTTCCGATAACGTATTAGACATTATTAGGTGTGCTCCGCCAGAAAAATCACGCTATGCTATGTTAGTTATCATTGTGTGTCACCAATTATCTGTATCGGAAATAATTGTGGGAATCTATAATGACACGTATAATGATCTCCACTTTTGGTGTAATTAAGAAACTCTCATAATTCTATCCCTTTAATCACACTTCTTGTAATTAGCAACAACAGAGATTTTTATGGCCATTGTGTATAATAAACCAATCCAATCAAAATTATTATTTTAAAAATTTAACGGATAAAATGTTTGAATTGAAATTGTTCCTAATTTATACTTTAATTATTTTAAATAAAAAATTTAGTTCAATTTTAAAAACATTTAATTAACATATAAGACGTAACACATAATAGACTTAAATGGAATAACAAAAAGATAATTTGAGCATATATTCAGGCCATCAATTTTATTTCTAGTTTGTGTGAATTAACGATATATGCTATGATTCTTTCATTTTAGGAACCGCTCCTTATTTAATTTAAGATAATATGATTTTGTGCTAGCGAATAATTTGCAAGTGTAAATATTAGATAAAAGGATTTTTTTCTATTTTATACTATCATAATGTTATTATTTATTTAGTTACTCTCATCAGTCGCTAGATTCAAACTTACTTAATTACAAGTTACAACTCAGTAATAAATGATAGAATTTTACATATATTACGCCTTTTATGTTAGACAATAGTGTTGCTAGACTGTACCGGAGCCTCCTTCTTACGATGAGCCTTTATCTTGAATTCGCCTGATGTACCAAAGTATAGTTATTAGACGAATTCAACATACGATGGTCTTCCATTTCCATAAATTTCATAATACTTTCTAATAAATCTTCTTCCTTCCTTAATTATACCTAATAATTCCTCTTGGAATTAATAACAGAGGGACGGAAGTGGATACGCAAGACTCGAGGCCCTTCCACATTTAACTCTCCCCTCATAAATTAAAGTATAATATTGAATAATGATATGTGTACTATTAAATTATATAACAAATGCATCACAATATACACATTATCATTATTAAATTTGATGAATGGGTGAGATGAATGAAAATCACACATCACATCTAATGGTGATAAGTTATGTGATATATATTTATTATACAATTTATTTATACACTAAATATTATTCATAATATTAGTAACATACTAACATATTATATTCATTATATATTTCATGCTCAACAAAATTGTTCAACAACATCACCACGTCTTCTTCTCCACCTCTCCTTTTAAACCCCCCCTTCTCTTCTCCCTCTTTCCGCATCATAACATTTCTAACCTTGGAAGTTCATCCACACCCTCCTTCTTCTTCTTCTTCATCATCATCCTATAACTCTCCAATATTGTTTTTTTTTTCCTCTCTCTCTTTTTTGTGCCACATATACGGTCATGGGAGCCTTTCGCCATTTCGAACCAATCTCAAAATGCAGCACTGAAGGAAGATCAAACCAAACCGTTGCTTCAGACTTGGATGGCACCCTCCTTGTGTCTGGCAGTGCTTTCCCTTACTACATGCTCGTGGCCCTCGAAGCTGGTAGCATCCTAAGAGGCCTTATCCTCTTAGCTTCAGTCCCTTTCGTGTACTTCACTTACCTCTTCGTCTCAGAGACCGTCGCCATCAAGACTCTGATCTTCATCACCTTCGCGGGGCTGAAGATCAGGGACGTTGAGATGGTGGCAAGGTCAGTGCTGCCCAAGTTCTATGCCGAGGACGTGCATCCTGTGGCATGGAGTGTTTTCAATTCCTTTGGGAAGCGTTACATTGTCACTGCCAGCCCAAGGTTGATGGTGGAGCCGTTTGTGAAGACGTTCTTGGGTGCTGATAAGGTCCTTGGGACTGAGCTAGAGGCTACAAAATCCGGGAGGGCAACTGGGTTTGTTAAGGAACCTGGGGTGCTTGTTGGGGAGCACAAGAAAGTTGCTGTTGTCAAGGAATTTCAGTCTAGCTTGCCAGATTTGGGACTGGGAGATAGTGGAACTGATCATGACTTCATGTCAATTTGCAAGGTTGGTATATTATAATAATAATGATGATGATGATGATGATGATAATCATGTTTCTTTGACTGCTGTATATATTCTCATCATATGTTTCGAACATTCTATTAAATATGTTTTAGCATCGATAGGAACTTTTGTTTATATTCTTAATTAGTAACTTGCATGCTCCTGCTCCTGATTGTCGACGATTGTTTGTCACTTTCTAAAGTTACAGTGCTAATATATTTCATAACTCATTAATACAAAAGGTACTAAGTACGGTAGCGTAGCTATATATGTAACAGCATCATTATTCTATGATTATATTAACACAATATATTGTTTATATTTATCTTTGCTCAGTCTTCGATTTTTGGATTGGAAGCGCCAGTTTTGAGCCGTTTAATTCGGTAGCACGGTGGACCTACACGTTTAATGAAAAGATCCATTGCTAGAAAGTAGTTTTGTCCAAAATTTAATTCATGTTGGGTGAGAGCGTTAATGGCCACGACATGTTGTTTTCACCTACACAATGAGCCTCTCTCTTCCGGCTCATGTATCCGTTTATCAAATTTCTCGAGGCATACGAAAATACCCCCTCCATTGGTTGTTTCATTCCTTCGTTCTCGGTATATTTACTACCTTCAACGTGCAAGCGGTCCCCACGAGTTTCATGGCCCCCTTTTTATGGAGACACCTTGTAGCGGTTTTGAGCTGTCGATGCCTTTGCATTTTAGTTCTGACTTCTCTCTCATTTAATGATAACTCCCCTTAGCCACTTTCTAACACTAATAATTATCCGGTCCTAATTTTGTTACTTTTCCTGTATAAACCAAATTCAGTTTCTAAATTGAGGACTCGGTACACTTTCCATGATTTCCTCATGTCCAACCCACTTTTAACACAAAATAAAAGCTGTATTGTTTGTAGCTCATGTAGAAGATATGAAAAAGTACAAAACACATCTCCCTGCATATAGCTTTCCATGCACCATTTACTTAGAGAACACAATCCTTATGACATTACCTGTTGACTTACTCCACAAAATCTTAATTATGCTTACAAAATTAGTTAATCATTTGATTAATGTTAATCATGATTTAAAATTACAATTTCGGTTGTGATTACGTTGCAATACAAAATATTGCAAAAAAATGAAAAATACTGCTTAGATGGCCATAATTGTTACCATGATACGAATACAATTGTGAACTGGAATTTAAAACCATGATTTTAATCCTTAAGTAAATTCTTTCAAAGCGTAACTATTAACTGTATTTTTCCCTTGCAGGAAGGATATATGGTCCCCAGGATTAAGTGTGAGCCACTTCCAAGAAACAAGCTACTAAGCCCAATTATTTTCCATGAGGGTAGGTTTGTTCAGAGGCCAACTCCTCTATTAGCCCTCTTGACCTTCTTGTGGCTGCCAATTGGCATCATACTTTCTATCCTGAGGGTCTACCTCAACATCCCTTTGCCTGAGAGACTTGCTTGGTACAACTACAAGCTGTTGGGGATCAGAGTTACTGTGAAAGGCACCCCTCCACCCCCACCAAAGAAAGGCCAAAGTGGAGTCCTATTTGTTTGTAACCACCGTACAGTTTTAGACCCTGTGGTTACAGCAGTTGCACTGGGAAGGAAAATTAGCTGTGTCACATACAGTATCAGCAAATTCACTGAGATAATTTCACCAATCAAAGCTGTGGCCCTCTCAAGGGAAAGAGAGAAAGATGCAGCCAACATCAAGAGATTGCTTGAAGAAGGGGACTTGGTGATTTGCCCTGAAGGCACCACTTGTAGGGAGCCATTTCTTTTGAGGTTCAGTGCACTTTTTGCTGAGCTAACTGATAGGATTGTCCCAGTTGCTATAAACACAAAGCAAAGTGTGTTTTATGGGACAACAGTTCGTGGTCACAAGCTATTGGACCCTTATTTTGTGTTCATGAACCCCATGCCCACATATGAGATCACTTTCTTGAACCAGCTACCAAAAGAGCTCACATGCAGTGGAGGGAAATCTGCAATTGAGGTTGCAAATTACATTCAAAGGGTGCTTGCAGGGACTCTTGGATTTGAATGCACCAATTTGACAAGGAAGGACAAGTATGCTATGCTTGCAGGAACAGATGGGAGGGTTCCATCTAAGAAGGAGAAAGCTTGAAACATTTGGAGGGACAATAAAGCAGTTCCCATTTGATTCTGTGTATTGGTTGCCAATGTGTTCCAAAAGCGCTTAGAATTATGATAGTAATAAAAAGGGGAAAAAAAATCATTGTGACGATGCCCATTAAAAAAAATATAAAAAGAAAAAAGTTAATAACAGTTTATGTATATTTTGTTCTTCTTATATAAACAAATTATAGCTTCTGTTACTGGGTCAGTCCTGAAATCTAGTACATTTTTTTTGCCTTGAAGGTTTTACATAAATAGTCTGTGCCAGTATGAATGTGATAGTTATGGCGATGATAGGACTGATGGGGATGTGGCATGTGGGATCATAAGGAACATTGATTTTTCAATGAAGCAGTAATGACATTGCTGTAGCATCATTAACTTGCAGGCAAGTCCAGCTAGAAAGCTGACAAGCGGGTCTAAACCAAAATAAATAGCTTCATTGTATATGTCGATATGATATGATATGAGGGGTTAATCGAGTGAATCCTACGAAGTGGAGCCTAAAATTATATGCGTGTTTTGTCTTATTCTTAAATTATGATATTAATGATTTTTGTTTTTTAAATTGTAAAAACTGATTTAAATTAATCATGTTGGTAATTTAAGTTAGTCGTTATAAACTCATCTAGTGACCAAACTTAAATCATGACTTCGAAAACTAAATTATTAATTTATTGATTTTAAAAGTTAAACTGACGTACAATGTCAATGACTGAAATAAATATTCCCTCTAAATAAATCTGATCCGTGGTATGGCGAGGGGTCCTGTATAGCTGAATTGGTACGAGCCTACACAACAGATACAACAGAATTTACTCAACTCACATGGAAATTAAATAAAAGAGAAACTCTCTAATCATAGCATTGCCATGGCTGGTGTTGGGTCCAGCTACAGAGCAAAATATGCAAAGCAAGTTAATTAGCTGCGCACGATATTTTCTCACGAAGCTCACAGGGCACAAATGTGTTGAAAACAAGAAAATCCAACCATGGTTTTATACGCTAGTCATAAAACTTCTAGCCATCCATTTTTCTTTTTGTTAAATTATTTTACCAAAATAGTATGTTAGAATATCATAATGTTCGCTTGTATATGCACATTGATTCTTCATAAATTTAATGCGAATACTTTGTTCCGTGTTTGGGGTTACAGAAAACCTATTCTCAATCATGACTCACTTAAAGGGTAGGGGAAGATGATGGGTCTTTTTTTTTACATATGATTTTTGAGTAGTGTATTTACATTAATATGGTATTTTGACAAAACCATTAACGGATTCTAAACACCATATACAAGTAAATTTACCGGTTTTATCATATTAGTGTAAATCACTTATATAAACACCATATATAAATTATTTTTTCGAAGAAGATCAACTTTGCTCAAGCAAGAAAACAATTAATAAACAATTTCTAGTATGAAGTCGCAAAAATTGTTAATTTGTTTAAAATATGATTTTCCACATCAAAAGGGAATCACGGGCTTCAAGAAGAACTAGTGGCATTTCCATCTTGGATAAGCATAGATTCTCGACCGGTTTTCAATTTTAGTTGTAACTAAATTTGATAAACGAAATGGCGTGTTTGGTGAGAGAGAGAGAGAGAAAGGAAGATAGTGAAAGGGTAAGGACGAAGGACTACAATTAAGGTCACAAAGTAGCTAGCAAAGCATTCATCATACATCTATGCAAACTGGAATCATCAATGTACATTGTAATAACTGTAAAATGAATGCAGAGTCACAGTAAATATCATAACAACACTGGAAGTCTGCAACAGCAATTTAAATATCAAGATTTTATGTCATTTTCAAACGTGCAAAATACAGTGTCTGAAATCATATACATAATGGAAAGTCATTCCCGATTCAACTTAGAACAGAAAATCTGTAAGCCAATTACAAGCTGGACCTAACTTGCTAGGCAGCTATTTATGGATGAGATAATGTTTTAAAACCAAGAGGCTGTGGACCTTCCATCTTTTAAAAAAAGAGAGGATTAGGGACCATGTGGCCATCGCTTTATAATGAAACTACTATATGAGACAATTCAATAAGCATGTGGAAGTGCCAGACTGTGATCCCAGAGAGTTAATATGTGGTGTCTTGTGCTGGTACCTTGCCAAAGGGGGACTCAAAGCTCTAGAACGGTTGTGTTTGGATGTTGAGTTTCCTTACTGTTATGATATCATCAGAGTCGGGTACACCCCAAATGTAATAAACACTTTCCTGATGCGAATGCTAAGCGCTACCAAATTGAAGAGACGGAAAAATGGAGTACGGTGAATAGTAATTTACAGTGGGGCCCACGTCACTATTCACGTGAATAGTACTATGTAGTGGGACCCGCTTCACTATTTATGAATAGTACTCGTTACTATTCACACCAACAAAATAGATCAAGATAATCAGACACCAATATTTTAACGTGGAAAACCCTCCCCGTAATTTTTGAGGGAAACCACTAGCCAAACTCCGAAAAATACTCCACTATATTTAAAGAGTAATTACAATATAGTGTATCCCCAATGAGACTCTCTTCTACTACAATTAGTAGTATTACAGAGATCTAGAGAATATATCCAAACTCCCCAAAGTGTATACTCACTACACTCTTGGAATTTTCTTACACACACTCTCTATTTTTCTCTCACTACAAGAAGCCTACACTGCTTCTTCCTTTACAACTGAGGAAATGCTTCTCAGTTCGGGATTGCAAAAATCGTCTGCTTCAAGGCTCAATTTATAGATGATTTTTGAAGATTACTGTGCATGTTACTGTGCATATTTCGTGATACAATCAGATTTCACATTATCGTGCATGTACGTACATGCACTTTCTTTGATTTTAACGCTCTGTGGCTGCAAATGCACACTCACCGCCACTTTTTCTACAATTCTCCACCTTGGCTGCATTTTGCAATGTTTTCAACCTCGCAAATATTAACTAAGTCCAAGCAATGCTTAAACTTGTCAATTGGCAATGGTTTTGTCATCATCTGGCTCTCACTGTATCTATCTTCAATTGCAACAAGACCATTATTGATACATTCTCCGACAAAATGAAGTCCGACGTCAATGTGCTTTGTCCTTTCAAGGATAGACTGATTTAGCCGATGAATGGCGCTTGACTATCACAATGTACAATTGGTACATGTTGATTCAATCCAAAACTATCCAAAAGACTGCGGCACCCAAATACTCTCTTTAACAAATTTCGCTAATGCCATATACTCAGCTTCGTGAGGTTGACAATGCCATCATGATTGCAATGTCGCTTTCCAAATTAATAGTACATCCAAAGATCAGAAGATATAGCCTCGTCAATGACCTTCTTTATCCAAGTCACCTCGTGATAATCAATCTACATAACCTACAACTCCACGGTTCTTTCCGACCTTCAAATACCAAATGTACATCGGAACCTTTTAGGTACCGCATGATCCATTTCACAGCCTTCCCAAAGGTGTCTTTCGTGTTTGCTCATAACCGCTTACCACACTCAACGCATGTGAAATGTCCGGGTCTAGTGCACACCATGGCATACATGAGACCGCCAATCGCACTAGAGTAAGGTTTATGAGACATGTGCTCCACCTCTTCCTCGCCTCGGACATTCTTTCAAAGATAACTTAAATGTGCAGCCAATCTGAGTGCCAACTAGCTTGGATTGATCCATATTGAAGCTGTTGTAGCACTTTCACAATATAATTTTGTTGTGTTAAACACAACCTGCTATTATGCCGCCCCCTATGAATCTCCATTCCAAGAATCTTCCTTGCCGCACCTAAGTCCTTCATCTCAAACTCTTTTCCCAACTGAGTTTTCAACATACTAATTTCAGCCTTATTACGAGCTGCAATTAGCATATCATCTACATACAACAACAAATATATCTTCGAACCATCTGAAGTTCTTAGAGTAGATGCAATTATCATATTGGTTTCTACTATATCCAAGACTCAATCATAAATGCATCGAACCTTTGTACCACGCCTTGAGACTCGCTTCAAGCCATATAATGACTTCTTTAATAGGCAAACATGATTTTCCTTACACAAGACTTATGAACCCTCTGGTTGACTCATGTAGATCTGCTCCTCTAGCTCACCATGTAAGAACTGCCTTCACATCAAGCTGTTCTAGCTCCAAGTCAAACGTACTTACAATAGCTAATAGGATCCGAATAGAGCTAAGCTTCACCACAGGAGAGAATACTTCATGGAAGTCAACACCTCCTTCCGAGTATAACCCTTTGTTACTCAGCCTCCGCCTTGAACCTTGGAGGCTCAATGCCAGGGATTCCTTCTTTCCTTTTGTAAACCCATTTACAGCCAACTACTCTTTCCCCTTTGGAAGTTGTACCAGCTCCCACGTCTAATTTTTCTGAAGAGATCTAATCTCTCATTCATTGCTATTAGCCACTCCTTCGACTCTTACTTATTGCATCATGATAGGTACATGGTTCATCTCCAATCGCACCATCCGCCATAGCCAAAGCAAAGGCTATAGGATCTGCATCTAATGAGTCAAGTGTACAAGCAGTGTAATCCAGATATCTTTTTGGTTTCGATTTCTGCCTTTTTCTCTGCACAAGAAGAATACCGTATGGCTCGCTTCTGTTGGTTCACCGCTTCTCATAGTCGTGTTCATCTTGTTGTTCTACTTCAGTTGAGCAATCCTCAAGTACTTGGTCGATTCATTATATCATTTTCTTTGCTTCACCTTCCCACGCCAATCTCTAGCTCCACCTGGCTTAGCACCATGATCTGCCTCTCAGATCATCTAAGTTAGACTCTTCTTCGATTTAGCATTGCCGCCTCGTCCAAAAGTGACATCTGGCCGACAATGATTTTGGGTGAACTTGCCTTCTTCTATACACCACGCTTGTAGCCTTTCACCCTCGTGCATATCCTAGAAATATACACCTTCTTGCCCTTGCCTTCAAGTTTACTATCATTCACATGGGCATATGCAGACAACCAAATATCTTTAAATCGACATTAGTTTACTGGTCGAATCGGACCATACCTCTTGTGGAATCTTCTGCATTAATAGCAGCTTGATGGAGATCTGCTACTTACGATATACAAATGTATTGATCGCTTCAAAAAAATGATTTGGGAAGTGTTATGGCGTTGATTCGCATGCATCTTGCACGCCTAGAAGTGTTCTGCTCATCCGCTCGCAACTCCATTTTGTTTGTGGTGGTGTTCCCGGTACAGTGATGGTGCCTCACTATACCAAAGCATTTCAACTCTCAAATTCTTTGTGCAAAATTCCTCCGCCATTGTCGGCTCTAGTCTCTTGACCGATCACCCGGCTTTGCTTTCGACCATGGCCTTCCATTGCTTGAATTTGTCGAACACTTCTTCTTTTTTCTTTAGGAAATAAATCCAGACTTGTCTGGAATAATCATCTATCAGAGTAAGAAAATAGCGAGCTCCACCTAAAGAGTTAACAGGGTCGACCCCAAACGCCCGAGTGGACATACTCCAATATTCCTTGCTATTGTGTTTGCCGAATTGAACTTCACCCGCCGCCTAAATACACGCTACGTAAAACTAAGTTTACAATTCTTCAGGCCTTTCAACAAGCCTTTGCCAAGCCAGTATGGTCATTCCTTTCTCGCCATATGACCAAGCCGCATGTGCCACAATCGTAGCATCATCCTTTCTTTTCAGAGGATAGAACAAAGAACTTGCTCCATCGACTGGCTTCCTAGCAATAGATAGATCCCGCTCGCAGCTTTCCTTTCAATACCACCATTGAGCCTTTGAATACCTTCAAGAAGCCACCCTCTCCAGTGAACTTGTACCCCCGATTGTCAAGGGCACTCAATGAGATCAGATTTCTACCCAATTCTGGTACATGCCATGCATGAAACGTCCTTTTAGTACCATCGCCCAAATTCACTTGCACATCTCCTTCACCAAAGAATAGGAATAATTCTATTATCTCCCAATCTAACTTTTCCTCCTTTTTATAGGATGAGAAGAAGTTTCGATTATGTGTCATGTGAAAGGATGCGCTGTAATCCAGGATCCACTCATTTCCTGTCACCTCGTGAATACCGCAAGGTCGAACCAAGATCGGCATCACTATCTTCGTAACTTTCAATTGTTACGCTATGGCGAATCTCCCCGATTTCTCCTTTCTCTGGGCAATTTCTTCCGATATGTCCCGCCTGGTGACAATGAAAGCACTTCGTATTTATGCTTTCGACTTTGATCTTCTCTTGCTTTTGCTTCCCGATCCTCTTCTTGACTACGCCTTCGTCACGAACAATCCATCCGCAGGACCTTCGACATTGATCCGCTACTAACTTCGATGTTCCTTTATCATCGCGATTCTTGACATTTTTCACTAAGATATCGGATCTACCATAAAGTATGGTATCACATAAATTATCATAAGACGGAGGTAGTGAAGTCAACAAGATCATAGCTTGATCAACATCTTCTACTTTAATTCCACCGCTTCCAACATCGTAGATCATCCCGCTGAAGTCATCTATATGTTCTTGCATTGATTTTCCTCCTGAATATTTGAATGTGTACAGTCGCTTTCTCTGATAAAGCTTGTTGGACAAGGTCTTTACAGAATATTTTTCTTCCAAAGCCTTCCATAGTGAATCGGTTTTTCATCCATGACTCGCAGAACATTTGTCCGCAAGACTCAACTGTATTGTACTGCTTTGACCATCATCTCCTTCTTCTTGTCATCGTGTAATGACCCTGGTCCTCCAACGCTCCGCAAGACCTCCGACCTAGCAATGCCCGTGACTTTCAGCCTATAGCCTGAAGTCGTTGATCCACAAATTTCTCCACTTCAAATTTTGGCACCGACATCTTGGATCTTAGTCAACCTTATACCTAATCAGATACTGGAATAGTGCAACTCAGAAATCAGGCACCAAGAGGCTCTCAGAAAGAGAGGTGGGTCACAAATGGACACGCTTAAATACCAAGTCTTTCCTAGCCGTAACCTCTTCAAACCGCACTCTCACAAGATCACACCTGCTCTTCCAAAGAACAAAGAACCAAAAGGTGATCCTCAAGTATTAGGGAGAAACTCTTTCTCGATGTGGAAGATCGTACTAAGCTTCGCAACCACGAGCATACCAAGAATAAATCCCACCGATCCAAAGCTCGATACCACTTGTTATGATATCATCGTAGCTCGTACACCCCAAATGTAATAAACACTTTCCTGGATGTGAGCGGAAGCGCCCAAATTGAAGAGACGGAAAAATGGGAGTACGGTGAATAGTAATTTACAAGGGGCCCACGTCACTATTCACGTGAATAGTACTATGTAGTGGGACCCGCTCACTATTTATGAATAGTACTGCATTATTCACACCAACAAAATAGATCAAGATAACTCCAGACACCAATATTTTAACGGAAAACCCTCCTCGTAATTTTGAGGAAAACCACGGGCCAAACTCCGAAAAATACTCCACTATATTTAAAGAGTAATTACAATATAGTGTATCCCCAATGAGACTCTCTTCTACTACAATTAGTAGTATTACAGAGATCTAGAGAATATATCCAAAACCCCCCAGTGTATACTCACACTACACTCTTGGAATTTTCTTACACACACTCTCTATTTTTCTCTCACTACAAGAAGCCTACACTGCTTCTTCCTATACAACTGAGGAAATGCTTCTCAGTTTGGGATTGCAAAAATCGTCTGCTTCAAGGCTCTATTTATAGATGATTTTTGAAGATTCGTGCATGTTAATGGCATATTTTTGATACAATCAGATTCACATTACTGTGCATGTGCACAGTAATTTCTTTTTGATTTTTCAACGGTCGGTGGCTGCAAAATGCACAGCCACCGCCACTTTTTCTACACTTACTTTGTACGTGGATGGAGTGGACAACCTGGAATGGCTCCCATTGTGTGTTCAGATCAGACACACACAATTTGGAGGCTAATAAATGCGTATTTGGTCAGTTTTGCTTCTCAAAGTACACGTTGAGCACAGTTTTTAGATGTATAAACCCTAATTTTATTTTATTTTATTTATCTAATTACTTGAATCCGTAGCTTCTAGCAGATTAAGCATTCATATTGATTGTATGACAAGTCAAAACCTTCAAATATCAAAGTGTGAATGAGTCATGTCCTTAGTCCTTACTGTCCCTTTCTTTCATACAAATGTTGGATTTTAATACAAAAGAAAATATGCTTTGGCATTTGGAAAATTTTAGATTCAAAATCCCTTTTTGGGTTGACATGTTAAATATAAAAAATAAATCATGCCTCTTCAAGAAGCCATCAACTAAGAAAATGTTTCTTTCGGATTTTGCAACTCAATTAGTCTATATCTACTTCTATGTTTGGCTTTAATTTATAAAGTTTGACTACTCTATATTAATTAGTCACAAAATTTGACTTTTTTCTTCTTAATTAAGTTAATTTATCTTCGGGCAAATTAGAAAAATCTCTCATGAGGTCGGTTGATGTTACATTTGGCCCCTCTGAGATTTTAAAAGTACAAATGACTCACCTAATTATTTAAAAGTTGTTAGAGCAATATCCCTTAAATGACAAACTCCGCTTTATTTATAAAATTTATTCTAAAAGTTTCTAAATTTATGAAATTATAACATTATCCTCCTTTCCATTGCACATTGAGCAGTACATTCAAGGGATGTCAATATCACTCAAATAAATGGAGGAGAGTCAGAATAAATTTTATTAAACTTTAGGGAATATTAATGTAATTTTCTCATGATAATAAACCATTAATAATAATGCAAAAAATATTTATGCCCTTAAATGTTTATCCGATTTCTATAATATATATATAATCCACATCAAAATTAAAATTTTCTCTCACTTTCGCAAAAAAAATCCCTCATCATTCTCCCCGTGCATGAAATGTAACCAATGCTTCCACCAATAACATTACCACCACCCACATGTCACTGAAACCCAAATCCAATCAACCAAACAAAGTTTGAGAGCAAATAGAATAAATAAACCGAAGTTTGAGAGTAAATAGAAGAAATATCAATATTTTCCTCTATGTTACGTGAATGAATTAATACAATAACAATAATGTAACTAAGTCTTGTCCCACTAAGTGACGCCAGTTACACAAATTAAGCGATACCATAAAGACATCATATATTATATTCATGTTAAATCTTTTAACATTACTTTAAATCCATCATGATTATTTTCACTATAATTTTTCTCGGTCCTTCTCTCCATTTATGGTATTATTCTCTATTTGATTCACTCTCCTTAATGGGACCTTTACAAATGTCTTTCAAACATACCCAGATCACTTAAGATGAGATTCTACCATCTTTTCTATGATAGATGCTATCCCAATTTTCTTTCTAATGCATTTATTCCTTATTCTATCATGTGTTGTGCATGTGACCACTCATCTATCACAACATCCTCATATCCATCAAATGCAGCTTATTTTCATGATGACTTTTACTGCCTAATATTCATTCATATACACCAAAGCCAATCATATAATCACTATGCAATTGAATTTACCCTTTAAGCTTTAGCGGTACCGTTTTTTTTGGCAAATAAAACCCAAAGCACTTCTCCACTTTGACCATCCCATTTGAATCCTATGGTTTGCCTATCCTTTTATCTCTTTATTACTTTGAATAATAAAATCCAAATATTTGAATTTTGTGACATGTGGTTTGATATCATCCCTAAGTTTCACTTCGAAGTTAGAATATGTTTGTCTATTGCTAAATTTGCATTTCATATACTCTGTCTTAATTTTGCTTATAAGAAAACTTCTAGAGTCTTGAAACCTACATACAAACTGCATATGCTATGGCACTGAGTCTCAAATATATTCATTAAGCATATCCAAGACCATTTTGAAAAGATATGGACTTAAGTTGAACCCTTCGTGTCATTCGATATGTATAGGGATGGAAATCCCCCCTAGTACTCCATATTGAGTCACCATGCTAGTTGTGACCCTCTCATACATATATTTGATTGCTTGGATATAAGTTATCTAAACTCCATTCCTTCCTTTGAAACCTTAGCATATGTCTTTTCTAAACTAATGAAAACCTTATGTAAATACTTCTGATTTATCTAATATCTCTCCATCAATCTTTACAACAAGTAAATTGCTATAATGGTAGACTTTCCAGGCATAAAACAAAATTGGTTCTCTATGATAATAGTATCTTGTCCCAATCTTAGCTTTATTATCTTCTCTGAAAACTTCATAGTATGAATCCTAAGTTTGATCCTTTTATAATTTGCATAGTTTTGTATATCTCCATTGGTTTTGTGAATTGGAACTAAGATGCTCCTTCTCCACTTATTAAGCATTCCTTTTTACTTTATTGTCTTATCAAATTGCTTTGTGAACCATCATATGTCATTTCCTCCTAGGTATTTCCATACCTCAATTGGTATATTATTAGAATCCATCACTTTCATGTTTTCCTTTTTCTTCAAGGTCTCCTTTACTTCAAACTCTTGAATTCTATGATAGAAAGTAAAAATTTTCTCTTTCTGTTTTGTCAATAGTCTATCCATTTCTAGAGGAGTCTCATATCCTTCATTAAACAACTTCTTAAAATAGTTATTTCACCTCTCCTAAGTATCTTGTTCAATAGCCAACACTATACTATTTTCATCCTTTTTATATTTCACTTGATCTAGATCTTCTGTCCTTCTTTGCCATTATTTTATCAATCTATAACTTTTTTCCCATCTTTAATGCCTAATGATTGGTATAGCCCCTCAAACGCTTTAGTTTTGGCCTCACTCATCACCTTCTTTGTTTCTCTCCTACCTATCTTATATCTTTCCTAAGTGTCAACATTTTTATCAAAATTCCATGCTTTAAAGCTCTCTTTCTTACATTTAATTTTATCCTGCAAGTTTTTGCATGACCACTAAGATTACTTACCTTTTAGACCAAAACCGCTAGCGTCTCCAAGGGTTTCTTTTACTATCTTCATAATTCCTTTTGCCATCTTGTCCTATATTTCTTTCACATTTTCCTATGTTTCCCAACCTAATTCTTCTCTGATCCTTCTTTGAAATGTTTCTTGCTTTCCGTGTTTTAGATGTCATTACCTAATCCTTGGAGTTTTCTTTTGGTCCTTGCTCTTCCCTCATCCTATAAACTGTACATCCACCAGTAAGATCCTATATTGAGCAATCAAGGATTTCCCCTAGAATAACCTTGCAATTCGTGTAAAGTTTTCTATCTGATTTTATTATAAAAAATAAACTAATTTAAGAGCATAATTGCCCACTTTGATAGGTGATAAGATGCTCTTACCATTTCTAAAAACAAGTGTTAGCTATAGTAAAATTCAAAGCTACAGTGAAGCCCAAAATATAGTTTTATCATCTTCATTCAAATGCATATCCTCAATGTAGCTGCTCATATTAACTAGCTTTATTTGTTACCTACATGTCCATTTAGATCTCTTCCTAAGAAAATCTTTTCTCCTAAAGCTATGCTTGGATTAAACCTTTAGAATTCTTCCAAAATTTTATTTTGTGGTGCTCTTCTAAACCAACTTGTGGTGCTCTTCTAAACCAACTTGTGGTGCATAAGCACTAACGACATTGAAGGTGTCTCCTCGAACTACCAATTTTAGTGCTATAAAACCCATCTAGATTTTGCTTTATGTACCGGTGTACGACAACTTATAAAACCCAAAGTATATAACTTCTTGGCCTTTTCTCCCACCCATTTTGTTTCTTGTAGACACGTAAAATTTATCATCCTCTGAGTCATAGTATCAACTATGTCCATCAATTTACCTACAAGTGTGCCTACGTTCCAAGTCCCAAAACGTAACTTATCATTGAATTACTAACTTATTTACCCACATTGCTAATGAAAATGTGGGCCCTTGCTTATTTTTCTCTACATCCAAGTACTGATGCAGCAATTATTACTCATTTGACATTGCACTAGAGCAATATAGCATGTTGTTTCCGGGTAACAACCTAGCATTGATGTCATTTCGTATTTGATCTATTCCATAAAGATTCGACAAAAATTGTACATTAGTTGTCAATGGCCTAATACAACTCTCCTCCTTTACCTAGACTAGGAACGGCTAAGTAAATGGATTTTAAATAAAACACAACATTTATAGAGTTTTTGTTGATTTGGTGGCTTTGAATTTTAAGCCAAAATTAAGAAATTAAACTTGATGGCTTTGAATGAAGAAACCAAGTTGGACAAAATGTCCAAGCATTCAACAACACAAGTTGGAAGATTCAAAGTTGTTCAACAATCCAAGATTTGGTTTGAAATAATGATACAAGGCAACAAATTGGTGGTTGCAAATTTTCAAATGGTGCACTTAAATGGTAGAAATTAAGCACCAAACTCATTGACAATCTTGGCACCAAGAACTCCATAAATAGAGTTTGGTTCTTCAAGCTCTAGACACCAACAAGAATCCATTCCTCTCCTCCTCCTTTCTAAGCATTTAGAGAGTTATTTATTTACTTTGTTTTCTCTCTATATTATGAGTTAAGAGTATATATTAGTGAGACAAATATTATGAGTTATTCTGGGTGTATTTGGGATTTGGGTTGAGTAGAGTGTGAAACACTTTTGTATCTTCATTATATTTCTATACTGAACTATTTGATTATCACATTTACCCATGGATGTAGACTTTAAGCCGAATCACGTAATTCCTGGTGTCATTTAGCATTACACTTTAGCATATTTATTTTACGCCACTCTATTTCTACCTTTTGGGCTTGCCATTTCACAACAGTTATAAGGTAGGAGAAATTTGTTTTAATGAGGTTGAGTCTTTTGCATCATGTTGGTATCAAAGTTTGCTAAATTTAGCGCTGAATTTCTTTTAGAGGGCTTAAGAGGATGATGGTGTTCACAAATAATTATTTTGTCAGGAGCCGTTAATTATAGCAAACAACAACAATATTGTTTAGCCATGTTTAAAACTAGATAGAAAAAAAAAAAATTATAAGGACTATTATAGGTTATGTGCACTTTGATCCTTAATCACAAAAATGGAGCAATTTTTAAACTTTTCTGAATGTCCATTTTAGTCCTTTTGGTAATTAAGTTTTTGTTGATTTTTAGTAGAAAACAAGTGCACTTTACGTACCTCCCTAAACTTTTTGTCATGTACACTTTAGTCTCTAAAATAATAATATAAAAATGAGCACAACCTTGTCCCTTATACTTTCTTAAACATGCAATGATTTTGTTAATAATTGACAAAAATTTAACAAATTGACTAAAATTATTTAGAAAAATTCAGGGATTATGTTGCACATTTTTTTACTTCAAGGACTCAAGTGCACATGACCTATAATTATAATTATATATAAAAAAAATTGTTTGCACTCTTAGAAGCTTACAATATTGGCAACCTTATTTAGTCAATTATTTAGGGAGGAAAGGAGTTTGAGGCAAGTGTGAAAGGAATGCATGGAACTCAATTGAATTAAAATTGGGCTTTCAAATTTCTTGTTGTATAAGGATTAACCTAAATTGTTTTCTATGAATTTTGGATGGTTTTCAATTGAATTAGTTAGCGAATTAATGTGGTTTGACAATTAAGGTGTTAAACAAAATCTCAGAAACCCAATTTCCAATTATAAATTTGTTCTTCTCCTCAAACAAACATACAATTAAGAACAATACATTAAAATTACATTACCATCACAATTTTGAAAATTAGAAATTAGGATATAACCGAACAATTTAGAAATGGAAGGAGAAGAGAAGAAACTAAAATATGATTAATGACGAAAACATGACCTCAAGATCTTAACCCAAGAGATTTTCAAAGCCTGGATTATTAGTTCAAGAAACTTAGCGTAGCATGTTGGGAAATAAACCCAAAAAATGAAGAACAAAAGAGGGAAACGAAAGCTCTAGTGTTTAATCCCAAAACTCACGAACTCAAGTCTATCTTCTTGTTTCTGTTTTCAGCTTCTGAAGACTCAATCTAGCCTCCATATGTTTTGCCTTCCTCTGGCTAAATTCAGAAGGTGCGTAAGTTAACTTCTAAATGACTTTGCTTCCAAGCAATTTGGACCCAAATTGAGTGAGCTATGACCTAATTAATACAACCCAAAGGTCAACAATACCTCTAATCTAAATTCGATAGTTTGATTGGCCTTCAAAATGATGGAATTAGCTTCAGATGTCTTCATAACAATTATAGGCCATTGAGTTAGCTTTTATACCAAAAAAAAAAAAGAAAGGTTTAATATTAATCAGACATCTAAAACTCCAGATATAGCAATTTATTTAAACAATGTAAAGGCTCAAAAGTGTTAGAGAAAACCATTAAAGTAAGCAATAAGCCCAGTTTATTTGTTTTGCCCAAAACAAATTAATTTAATCATTTGAAAGCCCAAAACACTAAATGTAAAAGGTTAATTGAAGTATCGAAATGCTAATTATCAAATTCTCCCAAACTTATCTTTTGCAAGTCGCGAGCAAACCATGAATTCAAAACTAGGCGGGGGTAAGGAAACACAAGATAAGCAAAGATTAGAATATTTCAAGGAAACTTAAACTTCAATAATGCATAAGTTCATCAGTAAACCATTAAGATAAAAAAATTCAAGGAATCATGAAATATTTTTTTTCCTTCTACCCAAACTAACAAATTAGGCAACTTCCAAAGATTGTGGTAAATTAAGAATGGCAGTCCCACAAGACACAACAATATGTTTAAATGGTACGTGTTTCACTCAAATATTCATCCCAAGATAGTTGCACTACCATATACTTTCTTATTATCTACATCTCCATTTCTAAAGAATCATTCATACATAATTCAAAAGGACTTATTCAAGGTTGTAATGAGGTTTAGGCAAGGAGAGCATGTAATTTGGGAATAAGAAGTTAATTACCAAGTAAAACAAGAGAGCATTGATCCAAAATTTAAACATCAAGCAAATATAGGCCGGGGTTCACCCAAACATGCAATTAATTGGAATTGCAACACTAATTCTCTTACAAAGAACTCTCGAGTTTCTTTTATTTTCCTGTAATTTTTTTATAGGGTAAAATACATTTTACCTTCTAACCTTTAGGTCGTGTGCAATTTACTTTCTGACTTTTTAAAATGTGCATGTCGACACCCTGGACTTTCCAAACAGTGCAAAATAGTCATCATCATAATTTTAATAAGTGGTGAAAGCAAGATTTATGTGCACTTAACCTCCCTAATGTTTATAATTTGTGCAACATGACACCTTGTTTTGAATTCTCATGGGCACTTAACCCCTTGATTTTTTTATTGTGTGCAATTCAACAACCAGTCTTTGTTTTAAAGTTTTGCACTATTTGGAAGTTTAGGGATGTTTTGCACTGTTCAAAAAGCTTATGGTGTTATGATGTATATTTTGGAAAGTTAGGGGGAAACAGCACACGCCTAAAATTTAAGGTGTAAAATGCCTTTTACCTCTTTTTAAAAGCCTTTACAATTTTTCATCTTTTTTTTATTTCATTAATTCTTTTTATTCATCATCATTTTTTTAATCCAAACTTCATTCTGGACACTTAAAGTTTCATTCTGGACACTTAAAGTTTGCATGTCTTAGGCAAACCCCCAGACTAGAATTTTGATTATATCCTCAAGCAACAATAAGAACATGAAAACTAATGCTCCTCTAGCTAATCTCCAAGGCAATAAGTGTAGGCAAAACAAAGGGCATCAGAAGGAAGAATTGAATTGTGCTCTTTTAAAAGAAATACTCTTAAGTTGTCAAACTTAGAGAAGTAGAAGCAATGTTAGTTCTTCTGAAAGGTGAATTTTCATAATAAAGTCAGAGAAAGTGTAACGCCCCGGTTTTTCTATTTGAGCACAAATGACCGAAATGCCCCTAAGGTCATTTTTACCCGAAAATCCGAGGATGGCCGACCTGACAGTCCTCGAAGGGTCAACTCCATATTTGAAGGGGATTATATATGTTGTGATGGATAACAAAGATGAAAATCTCATTTTCTGAATTTTCGGCTCAAAATGACGAAGTACCCCTGTAGCGTTTTATGCAGGTATTAGTGCCGTTTGAGCTCGGAATCTCTCCCGAGAGTTCGGAATGATAATTATATGTGTTGAATGATATTTGTTTTGATCTGAGTGGTCCTGGGCAGTGTTAGTGCAAAATTACCATTTTGCCCTTGAAATAGTGTATTTCGGGCCTAACAGCATAATTAAGGAAACCTAAGTAATATTAGACTCTAATCAAAGATTAATTAATTTTAATAATTAATCTAGAGTTAAAATAATTTATTAAGGTTAATTAGAACCTAAGATTGCTTAGATACAACTTAATATCTTTTTATAAATATAGAGTCATGGAATCTTGAATAGTATTTTCTCTCTCCTATTCCTTAAATTAAAAAATTATGTTTGTGGATAATCATATCATAAAATGAGTTTTTATTTTGCTAATGAAGCAAGACCACTCTTAATCATGTCTCACCATTCCTAATTACCTTTTATCTCACCTAAACACTTACTTACAAACTCCTAACCAAAAGCTTAATAAAAAATACACCTAAACATATCACTAAATCACAATAAGATGAAACAAATCTCCTCCCCCATGGGCATATAGGAACCGGCCACACCCTCCCCCACATATATCACATGTTATTTTTCATCACACTCTAGGACCATGCTTGCACCATATTTGACCCATACCTTGGACCATGCTTCAAACAATACCTAGCCATACTTCCAACCATGCCTTTGAATGACCACATTTAGGAGATATTTTTCCCCCATTTCTTTGATGAAGTCTACGGCCTCCTTCCCTCCATTCATCCTCTCATATTTCATTTTCTATAAATTACAATCTAAAAAGAACTTGGTTCCATTTTACACATTTACTTGTTGTTGCCTTGAAAGTTTATCTTGTTTTCTTTCTTTTCTCTCAAAGAACTCTTGAGCTCTTTTCTTCTCATCCTTTTCATCTTCTTCATCCTCTTCTAAGACCACCCTCTTGCAACCTCAAACCACCACACCACCACCATAAATCATCATCCAAACACCAAAGCTTCCTTCTCAAACACAAAGCTCACATAAAACACAACTCCTTCCTTTTCTCCTTCACTTGGCTGAATCACCATCATCACTTGGAGGAGAGTTTTTCTTCTCAATCCTTTACAAGATCAAGCTCATTTTTCCTTCCAAAGGAAAAAATACCAGTTGGTAGGGGTTGTGTTTTCAAAAACTTTTTCTTTTATATTAATGTGTTAGTATGAAAAGTTCTAGTTTCTCTTGGTTCAAACTCTTTTCCTCTCTTTGTGATTTTTGCTACGAGGCTTGGTTTGAAAAGAAATCTTTAGCTTAATGATGAGGTTTTAAGATAATGGTCTTGTGATTATCATTTGAGAAACCTCTAAAGCTTAAAACTTGTTCTTGATCTTGATGCATTTTGGTTTTTCCTTCCTTTCTCTTTCTTTTATAGTTTCGTTTTCCTTTCCTTTTCTTTTTTCAAAGTTTGATGAAAATGTGAGGTAGCTCACTAAAGGTGTTACTTAAGAAAATATATCACTTGGTTTTCAAAGAGCCCAAAGCTTACCCTTGTCAACCTTAAAGTTGGCTGGCACGTTCTAGAGTTCACTCTATATAGGAGCTATTGGCCATAAAATAAAGAATATGGTGTGGTTCTCTTTATACTTTGTTTCAAGACTTGTATTTTTATGATACCCTTGGAAGGAAATGTTAATCTCAAGAATGTAAATAAAGTTTACTGTAGGTGTTGCCATTGTTTTTGGAGTATTATTTATATTCCTTGAAAGTCTTGAATGAGCTCTAGTAAAGTTAAAAATGAACCTTGCATCATGTTTCAGTTTATCCCTTGCATAGCATATTTATTTTTCCTTATCATCACTAAAATCTCAAGAATAAAGAAATGAACTTGCATTCTCATGTTTAGATTTCAAGCTTTGCATTTCATGTTCATATTTCAAGTCATCACCTAAAGATCCTAGAGTTCAAAGACTTGCCCTTTTTATCTCAAGTGAAGCTTGGAAATGGAAGCATTTTTATGAATGCTATTTTCAGCCATGTGATGAGGATGAGTTTAGCATAAGTTTCATCTAGTCACAAGGACCAACAGACTATGTTTTAAGTTTTTTTTCTTTCTTAAGCATAGAAAAGCTCAAAGAATACCTTGAGTGTGATTTTTTATGGTTTAAAACTGTTTCAAGAGTGATTTGAAATAGCTACTGCCTTAGCCTTATATTTTTATAATTTTAATGAAATAAATTAGTTTCTAAAAGAGTTTTGAGGTTCTAAAATGATTCCAGGAGAAAACTAGTAACTTATATGCACTTGAAATATGATTTTATGAGATTATGTGAGTTATATGTTTCGGCCACTGCCCTGGATTTATGGCCCTTATATGATGCTGTTTTATTGAGTTAGAATGTGTAAAAATTATGCTTGAGTGAAGCAAAAATTATTTTATGAGTGTTAAAGACAACTAGTAAGTGGAAAGAATGAAAAATGAGAGTTTTAGATCCCTTATAATTTAAAATATAGCCACTATTTTAGGATGAGTAAAATCTGAAATAATATTGTTTTAGAAGTATAGGTTTAACTTCTAAAAGTGGTAGTAATTAGTATTAGTGCCTTAAGAAAAGCTGAAACTTATAAAGGGTCAAAGACGTGACTCCTAGACATCCGTAATTGAGCAATGTAGATTCTGCCCATTCTACACTATGTTGTTTGGTGTTGATCATAATCATTATAATTAGAAAGA
Organism: Dalbergia cultrata; assembly: GCA_031216105.1. Taxonomy (NCBI): domain Eukaryota; kingdom Viridiplantae; phylum Streptophyta; class Magnoliopsida; order Fabales; family Fabaceae; genus Dalbergia; species Dalbergia cultrata. The sequence continues at coordinate 58,967,847 of CM062353.1, read as the reverse complement.
ATTATTGGTAATGATCCCATAGGTGCATAAAAGACCTAATTTGGATACTAAGATTAACTAGATTGGAAGTTTAAGACCCGTAAAGGTCAAAAGCATAAAATACTGTAAGATAGGAGAGGCATTTGAGAGTTAGTATTTCAAGTGTATGTCTAGTTGTTTATTAATATGGGTTGTTATGCATAGCATTTGTACTAGCTGAGCCCAGTCCCTTATTTTGGCATTCTGGGTAGGAGCATGTTTATTGCTTTGCTAAAGTACTGATGTTATGTGCATATGAATGTATAAACTTGGGATATGAGTGTTGTGTACATTGTGGCATGCTATGATGATTTGCATGATTTGATGAGCATGAAATATTGAATGAAATGCCATGATGATATTTGAGAACTTGTGTTTATGTTGCATTCTTGCATAGCATACCGAGACGCATTTCTCTTGCTATGGTGAGGAGATAACAAAATCATGAGGGTATGGTAGATGCAACCTGCCAAAGCAGACAAATTTACTATGCACTGGGTGCAAGTAGATGCATTTCGAAGAAGGAGATAATCCTAACCCGCACTTCGGGAGTTAGGATTTATTTATACTTACCTGGGATAAGTTGGAAACTAGTGACGACTAGTTAGGTATGAGCTCATAACCTAGATGTTTTTAGGGTGGCCCCTATGAGACAGAGAACTGATGATGCAAGTAATGACACATAAACCAAATGCATTCATAAGGAAGGTTGTTCTGTTGATATCATGTGCATGAGCATGTTCCTTTATGTTGTTGATAATTGCATAAGTTCCTGCCATGCATTCATACCGTTATATGCTGCATTCATGACATCAATATTCTTCCTAAATTGAATGGACCTTGGATAATTATGTTTTGAGAACCTAATAATGAACTCTATGCATGCCCATCTTTTATAATAAACTCGAGGTTCCTGGAGACGTAGATGATGACACTAGGATAGGAGGTTTTCCCTACTGAGATTCTTTATCAAGATTTTTACTCCTTCTATCTTTCTTTCTTTCCGTTACGTCTTTAGAGGACGATGACATCGTTCGTGATTTTTGTTGACACGCTAGTTTGGGAGGTGCATTACGACCCGGACCACCGTTCCTACCACTTCGAGGGTCAATGCGCTATGCGTATTTTTGTGTACATGGGATGTCCTTTTGCATACCCAGTGTCCAGCTTCATATTCATTCCCACTTCTCCTTACGACGATGATCTGATCTTTGAGCGCACCCACCCCTGCGATGAGTAGACTTGTTGGGCTCGCCCGACCGCCTTGGCAGTTCGCGACTACCCTGATTATGTTCTTCGCTTGAGGCTATCAAAGACTGATTCGTCCGAGGATTACCCTACTCACATCTACTCAGAGGGTTCTGCCTCGACGGTGACTTAGCCCCACCTAGCTCGACGACCGGAGATGCGTCCACGCTGTGGAGGCCATGTCCATCCCCTGTTCCGCCTGCACACACCCGAGGAGCTTGCGCAGTTCATTGGCTACACACCCCCATCGCCGGAGGATCAACGCCGCTAGTAGATTCCAACAGAGGACCTGCTCGAGTGCCTGAGCTGTCATGAGGATCCCCTTTTTATGTAGTTTCTTTTGCTAGGGGTATCTTAGTTTAGCACTCATAGGATTAGTGTGAGGGAGTTGTAGCTGGCTTTAATTTCGACGTTTTATGTACTTTTTGTTTCCATGTACTTTTTTACTTTCCATGTATTTACTGTTTTCTTGTTCTTTCTTTTATTTCCATGTATTGAAAGCTCAGCCCATTATATAAGGGTGTGACTTTGTTTCTACTGTATTATTAATTATGTTATTTAATGAAGTTGTGTTCAAAGAATGATGTGCTGCTGGATATGTGTATGACTTGCTTATTCTATTTACGCTATTTTTGTTTAAATGCTCGAGTTATGTTAGTGCGCATGGCTCATGTTTTGTTTTAAGTTTCAAAAACAAAATTTACCCTATTTTCTGCTAAGTATTTTGATTAAAAGATGAAACAAGAGAGTAATAACTAATAATTAACTGTAATACGTCCTAGGCGTATTGAGTTAAATATTAGGGTATACATAAAGTAAAGTAAACTTAAGACGAAGAAAGCACAAGCAATATAACAAAGAAAAATAGAAAGATAGAGAATTACACAAAGCAATTTATACTGGGCCTCCAAAACAATGCCTACATCAAGTCCTCAACTTCCCAAGTTAAGAGTTCCACTAAATCAAGTAGTCTTGTACAAGCCTTTTCAAGCTTCTAGTAAAATATTCTTTCTCTAGCCTTCACAGGCTACCCAACAAGTAGTATTGTCCTACCCTCTCTAAGCTAACTTATGGTGACCATTAATGGGTCAAGGTTACAAGTCTAAGACCAAAAAGTGATGTTTAAAGAGGGTTCTCACTTTACATCCACAGGAAGGATCGCTATAGCAGTTAGGTAGTTTTGGTTTCATGTGCACCAGTCTCTAAAGACCACTATAGCAGTCCAGGAGTGCTATAGCAGTCAATTGTGTATATGTGGTTAGTCCTTCCCACATCAACTACTATAGCGGTGACCCTGATATCAATTTGTGCCAAAAGAATGTGGTTTTATTAAGACACCCCCAACACTATATAAACTTATCCCCAAGCTCGGGTTAGACAACCTAGCCACCGCCAACATTCTCTATGCCTCCCTCTCACATTTTCCTTCCATTTTTCCTCCTTCCCAAGCTTTAAGTAAGTGACTTACATGGATTTTAGCCAGTTTTCTTCCTCTTTTTATCTAGTTTATGAGTCAAGGCATTATCGGGCATAGTTTTCTCACAACAATTCTTCCTCCCTATCATTCCAAATTCAATTCTTGGCAATAATTCCAATTGCTTATGTTTTCATTATATTAGTTGGCAGTTATCAGTGTCATTCCTACTCCTTAGAGTCAAGTTGTCAGTGAAAGTGCTTTCTCGGCTACAAATCGTGAATGAGTTTAAGCTCATGACCATACTTTTGGTCATTATTAGTACTTTTCCAGCATTATGAAAATTGTTTATGAAATTCTAGAATTGAATTATGCAAAACACATGCTTTTGTGGATTATAGAAAATTTTAAAAAGTTATTTTCACAATTATCATGAAAAATTATGATTTTAGAAAACTCATGGGACCATACTTGTTGTATGCATGATTTAGAATTATTTTATTAGTTGGAAAATTACATGAACCCTAAGTTAGTATAAACAACATGAATAGCTAATTATTTTGTATATTAGTTTTCAGCCAATAATTAGTGAGAAATATAATAGTACGTTAATGGCTATAAGATCGTTAACCTTATTAGTACCAAGAGGTCTGCTAGAGGACTAACTCAACCCCAGTTACAATAATGAACCCAATGTGGTGTCTGCCCATGGGACCTACTAGTTAGGTGCCCATTAGTTTCAACTATCAGCTCAATACTATTTTATTAATTTCAACTCTTGTTTCTCTACTAATTGTTGTTATGAATTCAGTTGAGTTATTACTTTTAGTACAATCATATGTATTTAAATATATAAAAAATGGTTTTTTGCTAGCTGCGTGTATATTTATGTATTATTTTTGTTGTCCCATGTGGGTTGTGAGTGGAGACCCACTCACTAAATTTTGATGAATCCATACTTCTCTTTTCCTCCCACTACAAATATAGCTACACGTTTAATTGCACCATAGGACCCTCCACAATAGTGTTATGGCATCTTTTGGTGAGCTTCGGTTCAGAATGAAACTTATAATAGGTTCATGTAGTTAAAGTAGTGTTCTGGTAATTGTGTAGGCAGGATCCTAGACATGCATATTATTATGTTATTTATTTTCTAGATTTTGGCTATTAATTATGTTTGGCGATGGCCTAGATTATTACTATTATACAGTTTCATATTCTGGATTTATGTTTTGAAAGTATTCCATGATTTTGAAATTCAGTTGAAATTAAATTATTTGGATTACATATTTTTATTATTTATGTATATTAGCCAATCATGTTACCAAAGACTTTTGTGGAGACCTAATCCCTCACATGTTGGTCACGTTCCCTAGGCTGGTCATGACAGATGATTTTGGAGCATGAATAATACTTGTTTGTTTTGGAGCTTCTTATTGGCTAGGAACAAGAGTTTCTTCAAGATTCAGATTGTCAAAATCATCTTCTAGCACCTCAACTATTTCTCTAAATCCACGACCAAAAAGGTAAATTATGGCAGCTATTTTGATTAATTGCGGCAATTATAGCCACCATTTTTTTTACAATAATGGCAGTTTAAGAAACCGCCATAATTACCAATGCCATTCGGTTAATTACGGCGGTTGTCAATGAATCGCCACTACATACGTAAATTAGGGCGCTCCTAAACCGCCACAATCAACCACAATGATCGCCACTACATAGGTAAATTAGGGCGATCCTAAACGCCCACAATTTTCATTACAGTTTAAAAAAAAATATTACTACTGTGATTTAAAACTGCCACAATATGCCTTATATTTTCAGAAAAAATATTTGGTGTTTCTAGCAATTCAAAACCGCCGTAATGTTTGCTGCAGCAAGAAAAAAATATCATCACAAGTAAAGCATAATTAAAAACCAATTCACAATTTTACATTCCTCTGTAACATAGTATTAATCTTGAGACAAATACAATAGGAAAAAAAATACTACTAATGGGCATGTCTTAATATCTACCAATGACATAAAAATTCAAAATAAACTAATGAAAAGTCAATTGTCTATAATAATAGGCGCCATTGAATGCCTCAGTTTTCGTCTAGAGGAATTGGAGCCACTGAATACCTCTACTCTTCTTCATGGCCTCCTTCACATTTAGGCTAAATGTAACCAACCCCACCCATACCTAGCTAATCAATGAAAGAAAAGGTAATGAGAAACAATAAATTCCCTATGAATGAAACTTTTATCAGGCAGTCACAATGTAACAAAACAAAAGATAAGGGATATAGTTATAATAAATCAAAACAAGAGATCCAAAATTACCACAGGTTTGGCTTGGTTTTTCCAAACAAGAGAGAAATGTTTTCCAAGGTACTGGAGATATAGATTGTTCAGGTAGCAAATGGTGGGCAGTATCTTGCAAAAAGAACAAGTCTAATGCACAGGCAATGGCCAAGTTTGCAACAAAACTGAAATTAGCTTGGTGGCAACACTTGCTAGAAGCCTCATCAAACTCAGTAATTATGAGTGAAACAAATATTTGAATTGTTAATTCTCAGTATTCTAGAAAGAGAAATTATAACTAGTGTATATTTTAAGGATTGACTTCTTTTTTTGTTTTTTAGGTAAACCAAATCTACCACAAAGTACAAGTGTTAGTGTCACTAAGATTGATTCCTATAATTGAACTCAGTCCTTATTCACACTGTTCCATTATGCAGACTCAATATCAACTTGAAAACTTATGCCTTTTAAACTCTCATGGCTAAACTCAATGTCATACAGAGAATTATTGATTCCAAGAGAAAACAAAATCCAAAGTTGAACTAAGACTATATAGATACCTACAATCTTTGGATTCATTCCAAGCCCCAAAATTTTAATGGTAGCATGGTGCCTTATATTCTTGTTTTGACTTTCAAATGCTTCATGGTCGACCCATTTACTTCCTATTGCATTTATAATTTTAGCTTTATATGCTACTTGATTGCAAGAAAGTAATATTGTCAATTCTCATATGTTGAAAATATTATTTGTTCGATTAGCTAGTTCTAAACAGATCATGTTGTGGTGTGTTTACCAACATTATTTTTCTTAAATAACCAATATGAAATATCACACTTGTATCTCATTTTCATTTTCTTTGAAGATCTTTGCAGCATCAAACATGAGCATCATGACCACATCCATGCATCTTTCCAGGTACTTTGCTCTTGTGCTCCCACTCCACCATTTCCTAAGGTTAGGCAAATCAATAAATCAATGAAATATAGAAGAGATAGAACCCAAAAACAAGAAATAAAGAAGTTAAATAAGAAGGAAACTCAAAATTTGTCCTGTGACACATTAATTCTTAAAAACATTTATGTAGACCCAATTCGAGCTGAAGCCGAGTGCTTGCTGGGGATTGCAGATAAGCTTCTCCAATCTTGTGATCTGAAAGGCTCTTGTGAGCTCTCCATTCTTGCACAGGAAACTGAGCCCCTTCTAGAAGGTTCCGACTAGATCTTCACCATCGTCGACGTCCTCTTCGCCGTCGCTGCCACCCACTACCACCACCAACAACTCGACTGGTATGTTGTCCTCCAAGTCGATCGCTGCACCAACGACCTTGACCTCATCAAGCGCCACTACCACTGTTGTTGTTGTTGGTGGTGTTGTCGAGCTTGGGGCGCTTCCGTCGAGGGGAGGGGGAGGAGCATCGCTAACGAGGTGAGCGGCGAGCTCCTAGGCACGTCACGGAGCAGGGGCAGAGCCATCACGGAGTAGAGACAATGGCAGCAGTGTTTGGGAGAGAAGATAAGATGAGAAGTATGAAGGGAGAGAAGCCTGGTAACCCTATTCCTCTCTTTTTGTTTTTAAATTTAATTTTTTTTGAAAGGGCTAAAATGACCACTTACCGTTATGTGCCCTCCAACCGCCTTTTTTTCACCAAAATTATGGCGGTTGACAAAATCACCTTAATTCACGTACATTATGGTGGTTCCACAAAATCACCCTAATTCAACTGCCACAATTTACCTATTTTTTTTTTGTAGTGATCATTCTCCAATTCATTCAATATGATGTGAATAGTTTCTTCAACTACTTTGGTCCTCTTGTTGTATAACATGTAAGCTTTAGAAACTAAAAAGTAACCTAGAAAGATTATGTTATTAGATTTGGGATAAAACTCAGCAAGCTTGTTCCTCATGTTGAGTATAAAACATTCACTTCCAAAGATGTGAAAGCCTGATATATTGGGTTTCTTTCTTTCTCAAAGCTCATATGGTGTTTTCTTGAGGATAGACCTTATTCTAAGTTGAAAGTAACATGAGAAAGGGGTTGAATCATGCTTTAACTTCCTTTTTAGATTTTGAAATGCTAAACAAAGTCTATTAAGTTTTTCACTTGAAGGCAGCAAAAATTTATATTAGTATGTTTGAAAAATTTAATTTCTAAAATAAGTGAAAAATTCAAAAACTATTTTGAAAAGGCTTTCCAGAAAAGTATAACACATTTAAACACAATTGCTAAATATAAAAGAGATGAAGAGAAATAGAGAGATAATACACAATGATTTTTATATTAGTTCAACCAACCTACCTACATACAATTCTCAACATCATGTTGAGTTCCACTAATAACCCTTTCTTAACCCTGAGAAAGTGAGATAGCCTTTGGATAACCTTCTCAAGCTATATCCAGTGAGTAGCAGTTCCAATTCACTCTCATTCCAACTAGTCTTTTAACTACCTTCTTCAAGCTAATCTCATAATGATCACTATTGTATCAGGACACAAGTGTGTATGTTTAGTTGATACACTCCAACTAATAAGCACTCGAGTTTTCTAGGAATAAAACATTGCATGAACTGAAAACTATGAGTGACTTCTTTGTAAAGTTCTTCCTAAGAAGAAAATGTTAGATAATGAAAGGTAGAAAGAATATTTTTACAGAAACTAATTACAAGAAGTAATGACTTTTAGATAAAAGAGAGGGATTAGCATGAAGGCCTTTCAACAAGAGTTCTGGGCAAAGTTTTTTGGTCTAAAAAAGTTCTCCTCTTGCATGAAGGTCACCTCCTTTTATACTTAGTTTTTGGATTAGACCATTGTCCATTGATTCCCTTTCCCTTTGACATGTGTTGATATTCTTTTGTGTCCGAGGAGTTGTCTTCTAGCAAAGTAGCATGATTGTGTTAGAGCCATTTTTGCAGTTGTGGAAATCCATTGTCAAATATGGTTTCTGAATGCATATTTAGAAATTGCTTTTTACTTTTGTAGCATTTGTCATATCTGGGTGCACTACATATCGCTATCTCCAATGTGAGTATAACACCTAGTATCTAGATATTGTCTGCTTTGGGGCCTAACTCGGTACCCCTCACATATTTGTTCTTCTTAAAGGGAAAATGCGTCTGCATGGGGGAGGTATCCACACCCTTATAAGGCATGCTTCATTCCCCTTCCCAATAAATGTGAGACTAGTTCCACCCTTCCTAGTTGGGGCCTAGCATTCTCGCTAGCTGGCATATCGATCCTGAAACTGGTTCTGATACCATGTGTAACATTTGTCACATCCGGATGCACTGCTTATTGCCATCTCTAGTGTGAGTGTAACACTTGGCTTGGAGATATTGTCCACTTTGAGGGTTAACTGGACCCCTCTCACAGATTTGTTCTTCCCCCCTCTCAAAGGGAAAACATGACAGATGTTACAACTTTTTGGACATAGTTTTTGAACTTTCTTTTTTAGAAGCTGGGGTACTTCACTAAGTACAAAAGTAACATATCACTATCAGTGCTTTTTGAGAGTTACTTTATTTTGAATTTTCCCTCATTTTCTATAAAGTCAGCATAATTTCTGAATACATGTACTTTCTATTGAGCTTCCTCAGTTTTTTACGTTTCTGTTGTTCTTCTTTGCTTCAGTCTGATCTTAATAGGGATATTCCCATCATGATTGAAGACTATGATAGTCCTTCTAAATGCGTGAACCACTTTTCTGAAGATATCAACTTGGTTTCTGATGCATGCTAGTACTTCCTTGAGTCTCTAACATACATTAATTCATTTTTTGTACTATTTTTCACATCATTTTAGCTTTGAATCTCTTTGAATGAGATTATAATTATGTTAACATAGGATGTTGTGAAAAATATGGCATCCATTGAATTTATATGTAACAAGAACAGTCATGTCTAAGTGCTACAGAAACTCAATTGAAACATTAGTCCTTTCTATAAAATATTTTAGCAAAATTTGCTTTTTTGTCACTCAAAACTCGAGCTATAAAGATTTCTGAAGGATTCTGGATCTAACACTCATGCAACCCGATTTTCAATATAGTAAGATATGTTTATAGCCTCTATCCAAAAAACTTTTGATAGTCTATCCATTTTTTGCAGTGATGTATTCTTCCTTTAAACAACCCCATTTTGTTGAGGTGTTAAAGGATATCAGAAAGATTGAGAAATACCATTTTCATTGTAGAAATTTTCAAAAGCATGATTTTCAAATTCACGCCATGATATGATCTAATGGAGATGATTGAAATACCTTTTCCATATTGAACTATCTTTGAAAAGGTTTTGAAGGCATCTCAAGCATTATCCTTATGCGCAAGGAATATATAAATCTTGTGTAATTATCCACAATGACTAAGCCATATTTCTTACTACCTAAACTAGCAATTCTTTTTAGTCTAAATAGATGAATTTGTAAAAGCTCAAGTGGTCTAGTACTTGAAACTACATTTTTTACTGTGGAATATTGAGATTTTCTTTTGTTTGCTTTTTTCACAGAACACATAGGTTGAGTCCCTGCCATAGCTAATTTTTGGAAAACCTCTAACCAGTTCTTTTTGAGAAATCTCAGATATCAATTTCATATGAGCATGACCCAAGCTTCTTATGCTACATCCACTTCTCATCCAGAAAAGATGCCAAGCACTTTACATCTTAATGTAATAGATCACTTAAGTACAACACATAGGTGTTGTTATGCTTGTTTCCAATAAAATGATCTTGCCAAAAATGAGATTTAACACTTTTCAACCTTTAGATTCAAACTCAACATTATATCCTTGCTCATAAATTTGACTAATGCTAAGAAGGTTATGAGCAAATCCTTCAACCAAAAGAACATATGAAATAGTGTGGGAGTCATCATTACCAACATCACATTTAACAATTGTTTTAGCTTTGACACTATTTGCAAACTACACTAATCCTCCATTCTTTAGCTTGATCTTTCTAAAGCATTTTTTATTTCTAGTTATGTATCTTGAGCATCCATTGTTCATGTACCATCTTCCATCTTTTTGCACTTGTGTATTAATTCTCTTATTCAAGAGATAATTGTTGAAAGCTTTTCTTTAGAGAAGTATATTGGGTGGTGAGGATTTTAGAGTTTTCAAGAAATTCATCATACATTTTTAAGATATCATCATAAGAAAAAGTTCAGAATCTTGTTTAGGGAGTTTTACCCTGGTTTCTTCTTCAGATGTATAATCTAGCATGGAGCACAAATTTGCAATTTCCTCCATTTCATCTTGATATATAAGTCATCTCTTTCTTGTTTTGAATCATCCTATGTTACTAGCATAGCTTTCTTCTTTGGAAAGGATTTCTTTTGAACTTTTTTCAACTTGTGACGATGAGTCTTGATAATGTTTTCAGGTTTTATCTTTCCTTTTCTATCTTTTCTGAAGGTTGATCCTTTTTTCTTGATTCTATCTTTCTAGGCTTGATTTATTTTTCTCACAACGAAGGACATTTTATCATCAAAATCTTGTTCTGATCCTTTTTCATCCTCAGATTCCTCAAAGGCTATCAAGGATTTCCTAAGTTTGCATTTTATGAGAGGACTTCAGGGCCATTGATTTGTTTCTCTTTGTAGAATTTCCATGAGCATCATTTAGCTCCACCTTATGAGTTTTTAGGGAGCCAATAAGAGCATCTAAACTCGTTTTTTTTCATATTTTTGGCTTCTATAATGGTAGTGACTTTGGGAAATTATCTAGGAGGTAAGCTCCTAAGAATTTGTTTTTACCATCACAGCATTTGTGTACCTTTTGCCAAGGCCTTTTAGCAAATTTACGATATGCATAAATCTAGTAGTCATTTTATTAATATTTTCATGCTCAGGCATTTTGAGCATTTCATATTGATGAACCGGTATGCTGATTTTGGTTTTATTTTACATGTTGATTCCTTCATGAAGCATTTCAAGTTTGTCCCATTTTTCTTTAGTAGTATCACAAACAATGATCTTGTCATACTCGGTTTTGTTCAAAGCACAAGTTAGAAGATACTTGGCTTTGGAATTTAATTGAACATTGATCTTTTGTTGGTCTGTCCACTGATGTTTAGGAATCACTGGCATCATGGGTGGACCAAGTTCATCTTTAACAAAGACATTGTGTTGAACTTCCTCTGTTTGAGTACTATAGTCACCATTTTGGATAATGTCCCATATATCCAAGCTAGTTGGCTCAATGAACAACTTTATTGTATCCTTCCAATAGTGATGGTCATCTCCACTAAAATATGGAGGACGCTTGATGGAGTGACCTTCAACAATGTGCATAGTTTGTTAGGCCATTTCGTTTAAAGATCTTCATTTACTCCATAACTATTAGCTTGTTTTCCTTTTGAAAACCTGGCTCTAGTGCAAATGTAGGTGAAACAAATGGCATGGGAAAGGGATTGAATCATACTCTTTTAGAAAGCTTTTTCTAAATTTTAAAGCAAATACTCTTAAGTTGTTTAAACTTAGAGAACAATGTTAGCTCTTCAAAAAGATGAGCTTTCTGAACAAAGTTATAGAAAGTAAACTTAAGACAAAGAAAGCACATGCAATATAGTAAAGTAAAAGATAATGATAGAGAATCACACAAAGTAATTTATGCGTGTTAGGCCAAAACAATGCCTACATCCAGTCCTCAACTTCCCAAGTTAAGAGTTCCACTAAATTAAGTAGTCTTGTAAAAGCCTTTTCAAGTTTACAATAGATATTCTTTCTCTAGCCTTCACAGGCAACCCAATAAGTAATATTGTGCCAATTCTCCAAGCTAACTTACAATTACCACTAATGGGTCAAGGTTACAAGTTTGAGAAAAGAAGGTGATGTTTAAAGAAGGCTCTCACCAAGGAGATGATTTCACTCAAGCTCTCAAGATATTAATGAAGTGACTTCTTACTATGTAACTCACGAATGAGAGTATTTTCTAAACTAAGCATAGTAAGAAGATTTATAGCATAGTAAGAAGATTTATAAATATTCTTTTTGAAAAGAACTTTTTAAAGCTTTCTGAATTTGAAGTTTTGTACATTTTTCTCTAAAAAAATTCAACAGCTTTCAATCTTCAGATAAGGATTCTTTTATAGTTAGTTGTCATGGCGATGAAGATAACCATTATTCCTTAATGGTTGGATCACTCTACATGTGTCCCTTTTTAAAGTCGTTGTAAGGAAAAAGGACTTTTGAACCATTTTGCTTGCAAGCTCTATTTTTACAATTGGCACTATACTTTTGACAACTATAATAATGCATGTTTGTCCTTTCAAATATATGATGTGGCATACACTTGCTTCTATTATGATTCTTGAAAGAATAAAAAAAAGACTGAGTTTGATTTAAGTTTCTTTGATGCTGAAGAAGCTTTCTTGAGACATTGAGTTTCAATCTTGATTAGCAGCATTTACTTGCTAATGAAATTGTTTCTTTCTAAAGGTCCTTACTGATAATGTCTTTATACTTTCTGAAGTGCATTCTTTCTTTTAGATACCTTCAACTACTTTCTGAGATATGCTATCCATTAAACTCATCCAAGACTTATCAGAGCAATGTGTTTTGCACAAGTTTATGGAAGTAAATTGCATTTTAATATTCTCATTAAGCTTATCGAAGAATTTGATCGTGAGGTATGTGATATTGTTCTAAACTTAATAGAGGACACTCAATTGCACAATTAGTCATCTTTCTCAAGTGATTCCTTCAAACTTTGCTTTGTTGTCGCTCAAAACCATGCTATACCAAACTTTTTCCAAAGTTTTGGAGTTTACGATAGGGACAACATGGTTTTCCACTAGCTAGGCTTGTAATGAGCTACAAACAAAGGATGACATATAGACATCAAAGGGTTAAAAAAGGGAAAAATTGTATAAGGGTGGTTATTTTACAAAGTAGCTAAAATATTAAGATAGAATGCACTGATCATATTTATACATGCATATGCAAAATATAGGGCCTGTTTGAAAATGTTTTTGTGCTTTTATTTTATAAAACTATTTTAGAAAACAAGTTTAAATTCAACTTTAAAAGAGTAAATACCTAAGTTGGTTCTTGACAATTTCATTGATAGACATATTAGTTGCTAACAAAAAAAATATTAGTGTTGAAGTCCCTCACAATTGTAAAAATAGGATATTATAGGTCCCTTACAAATTCATTGATGGACAAATTGGTTGCTAACAAAAAATATTAATGTTGACATCCCTCACACAATTGCAAAATAGGACACTATATATCCATGACATTTTTGTTTTGATGGACAAAATGGTCCTTGACAAAAAAATATATATTAGTGTTTAGGTCTCTCACAATTGCAAAAACAGGACCCTATTATGTTGTTTTGTAATATGCAATCATTGTGCTCTTTTGGGAAAATGATTATGAATTTATGATGTTAGTATTATAGTACCTCAGAATAAGGTAATAAAGCATAAGTAATTCAATTTCAAATCTTATTCCTTTCTTAGAATGGTAAGCTATGGGCCAAGGGTTTCATTTTTAATAATGGATATGGTGAAATATTGAAATGTTTAGGGGAAGAATTTACAAAAAACAAAAATAATAAAAATAAACATAAAATGGTGTGTTTTAGTTAGTGTTGATTAGGATTAATGGTGTCATATAAATAAATAATTAAAGTTCACGAATGTATTTAACATTTTCTAGGTGAGTCAAGGACCTATATGTTCTATTTTTATAATTGTAAGGAATCTCAATACTAATTTTTATTGTTAGGAACCAATTTAATTTGTTCAACAATGAAATTATCAGGAGCCTATATTATCCTATTTGTGCAATTGTAAGGGACTTCAACATTAATATATTTTTTTTTTGTTAAAGACTAATTTGTCCATCAATGAAATTATCAGAGACCAATTTGGGTACCAAAAAATCTATTTGATAATTTTACTCTCAAAACCATTTATAAAAAAACAAAAATCTATTTGGACAATTATTTTAAAAATAATAGAACAACAAACTTGTTAGGAAAACTTACAAAATTGTTCCCTACAAAATTGAATAATAAGCCAAATTAGTCCTTCTGACAAGTTAGGTAAGGAGGACTAACTTGTTTGATAATTCATTTTTGCCAGGATTAATTTGAGAGATTGTTTTATAGGGATTAATTTATCTAACTATTCAATTTTGCAGGGACCAATTTGAGATTCTCTCTTCTTCTTTTCTTTTTTTTTTTTACAGGGACCAATTTGGTCGATGTGAAATTTTAGATTGGACGAATTTGGTAGTTTTGTCTAATTTGTTTGTTATTTTCACTAGCATACCTGTTAAAAAAGTTTTTGTGATTGTCATATGTGCAAAAGTGTTGCGGTTCTCACACTCAATCAAATTAAAAATTTTAATTAAAAATCAAATTGCAAAGAAAATGTAGCACAATGAAGCAACTCGAGTTATCTCACATAGATTTTCTATCGCAATTTAGTTAGGACTACAAGGAAAATTAAAATTAGGGGTTTTATTCTTATGAGAGAAAGGCAGTTAAGAAAAGAAACTAATAACTACAAATAACCAAAACAGACAGTAGCTCAAGGATTTCCATTGGTCAAAGGCATTATCTATCACCAATGCACAAATAATCAAACACATGGAGTACTACTAATTTAAGTTATCAATTTAACTGCTACTAACAACTCTTTAATTCACTTAAACAATTGCCAAGTCTTTTACCAGCTATACTTCCAATGTGGCTTTCGTGGCATTCATGAAAGTTGTAGATGATCTTCTTAACTTCCTTACAAGCCATAGAACACAATCTTTGGTGGTCTACCACTCCAGTTCTGATCAAAATACAAAAATAGTGCAAGAAACACAATCATGCAACAATTCTCATTAATGCTCAAATTTATGTCCAAACTCAAATATGACACATAGTAAGTATAAAAGAGAACTAGGATACTAAGAATACAATACAAAATAGCCTGCCTAAAAAAGAGCTAGGACAATAAGAATAGACTATAAAATATGTATACAATGAATACTTATCATCAACTAGCCAATAAGAACCATATTTTTTTTTTTTAGAGAATATCCAATAACAGTTTCCATTGAATGAATAATAGATCTAGATCTTAATAACAACAATGCTTTTGAAAGCATGAATAATCAAATGAAATAGAGTGATTCTATAAGAGCCCATACCTAGAGCTAACATCTTATTACCGAATTGAGGCATTGTAGAATAGGTCAAATTTCTCTTTATATCATTTTGAGCAATAGTTAAAGTAGCTTCCAATACCAATGTTATTATACCCATGAAATATTCTATTCATTAGGGGGCATTGCTATGAAAAGTGGAAGAAGTCGAGCTACATGAAAAATGTCAGCCACTATACAACACCGTAAGCACTTGTCTCAAAATCTATTAACACATAATTTGTGACCATTCAAGCGTGCATTATTTTTGGGACATAAAGCACACATGTTATCAACATCAAAATCAATACATGAAAAATAAATAAAATCAACAAGGTTCGCTAACCTAGAGAACTTTGCATATAGATTTAAGGGATCATCTGCTTGACTAGTAGACATATCTATATATAAAGTTGAAAGCTCCTCCACGAGTCATCTAACTATATCAAAGATGCTAAATCAAACCATTTGGTCTCCAAATTCCATGGTATGAACTCCAACATGCATAATATTCACCGCCTTCACTATCGTGAGGAATGGTGTATCTAAGATAATAGAAAGTTTACTACTAAGATACTCTCCTTCCATCTTAATAATGTAAAACCTAGCATGAAAATTCAACTCATTTTTACTAACTAGGACATCCTTAATTAATCTAGTAGGGCGTGCATCATTCTTATTTGCTAATTGAATGACAGTACTCAAAGGTCCAAGTCCAAGACAATTATAACCAAATATGGAAGGTGGGCAAGATTGGGATGCCTTGATAAAATGCATCATTCCAACTTCCTTGCTCATTAGTTAGTTGGAAGATGAAAGAGAACAAAGTGTTTATGCCCAAAAATTGCTGAAAGTTGTGAGACGGGTTTAGCTTACATTTGAGAGTAACTAGCCAAAGAGCAAGGATAAATGATATTCAATAAACGATAACTAATGGCCATCAAATGGCAATTGATAGTCAACAAGTGATCAATAATAGCTAAGAGAAATGTTTGGTATATAATATTTCTTTACAACAACTTTACACCTCTAGTGTATAGAGGCACATAGACCTCACACTTGTTTTGTCTTCATGTACTTCTATACACTAGAGTTGTAAAGTTGTTGTAAAGAAATATTGTACAGTAAAAATTCCTCAATAGCTAGTACTCAACATGTAACAATCAACAACTGATAGTCGATAGTTGACAACCGACAATCATTGACTAATAGCTGATAAATGGCTTTAATCAAAGTCAAAGGAATGAGCCTCCTGGTGGGCCTTGGGCCATAACCTCAAACTAGTTTTGGGCATTGATTGAAGGAGAAGCACGTTTTAGCACTGAATAGTACTATTTGAACATCCAAATAGTGAGATGAGTGGGGATCATTTTATCGCCATTAGATGTGATATAAAAGTGAGATGAGTGGGGACCATTACCAAATCCAAGGATGATAAAATGGATATCTAAATGGGATATCTATTTTTAGATGTTCAAATATCATTTTCCTTTACCATTTGTAGAGAGGGAAGTATTGACTATAAAATAGGATGCACAGTTAAGCCATGAGGTAATGATATTGAATCTAGATAAAATTGTAGGATAGGCTAGCCGAGACAATTTTATTTATTGCTTAATGTTGTTGACCATTAAGTTTAACGTGATTATAGGTTTGAGAAGAGTAGTATTATGTGTACAATAAGACTACACAATAAATATACACTGCACACCTTATCATCATTAGATGTGATGAGTGAGTGAAATGAGTGGGGGCCACTCATCACATCTAATGGTGTTAATTTGTTGTACAATTTTATTGTACACATAACATTGTTGATCTAAGAATATGGTTACTTGGGTTTAATGCTCAATAAATATAATGTTTTTGGTAACAATAAATAGTCTTGTATGTTACTTGTAAGGACATCAATAAAACACAATATTTTACACATACTTGCTCTGTTGCAAAATATCTATCAAATTTGAATAAATAAAGATATTAAGAAATGCGATAAATGATATGATAATAGAGTGTTTCTTTATAAAATTATGGTGTACAAACTAATATACCCATATGAATTCTCCAACCAAATTTTTTAATACACTAATGCTCATTAATTGTGGTCATTAATACTAAGGGTACTATCGAAATAAAAGAATTATACTTACATTGAAATGCGAAATTGATAAATATTTTGAAAGATGATTTTGTCTTAAAGTGGACAAGTATTATGAAATGGAGAGAGCATCTTTGGAAAGGGATCCTCTTAAGTTGATTTTTAAGATAAGATAGTCATGTTTTGATCTTGACCCTTGATTGAATTGGGAAAAAAGTTGATGATATATGAAAGAGATAGAAGACGGTGGGTAAAAATTTAACATGACCTTATTATGTCAAAAAATAACATGAGAGGATCCCCTCCCATATGCCTTTATGCTTTCTGCACTTAAATATTGTCTTTACAATTCAACCTTAACCTCGGTTAGTTGTTTTGCATTCTTTATCTTTAATTTTAGGAAGAACTATCATTTTAACCCCTAAAAGATTATGTTGTGACAAATTAAAATAGCCCTTAAAAGATCCATCCTGTTTGACAAATTTATCACACGTCAATTGGTCTTGATTTTTATTAACAGAATTGATTATGTTTAATGTTTTAAACCAAATTTACATGTAGAACCATTATTTTAGTCTCAAAAGATGATATATTTAACAAATAGCCCATTTTATGCAAAGTTGGTATTGTAAAAAAAGTACTTTAACCCCTCAAAAGATCATCTTTTTTATAAATAGCCTCTAGAAGAATCACTTTTATGAATGAAAATGGAGTTCAACTGACATTTGAGTGAATTTGTCAAATGAATTGGATATTTGAAGGGTCACAAACAAGTATAGTTTCTTTTATGGATTATTTGTTAGTAATCTGATCTTCTAATGGCTAAAATGATGGTTCCCCTTAGTTTTAACACTTTATAATCTTTCTTTACCTCATTTGATTTAGTATCTTTCATTTACTTTTAGCTTTTGTGATTGGCAATCCATCTTATTGGCCTTCAGTTGTTTGTCAATATTTCTTTTTGTGATATCATCAGCTGATTAACTATTGGCTAAGTAAGCTCTAGTTGATCTGCCTACCAAGCACTTTCTCTAGCAGCTTGAGAACAACTGAGAAAAAGATTCGCTTTCAGCCATTGCCTAATACTTGAAACCAACCATGTTCTGCACAGCGAAATAGCCAAACTATTCAGTTAACCTTAATTTAGCTATTTCTTATAGTAGTTTTCTGGCACGCCCAGAGGCAACTAAATTACTGCAAGCCAAAACGCAAAACATCCTGCTAGTTGCTTTAAGTCATTTCATCGATGTGATTGCTCAAAATGTTATTCCTGGAGTAGCTTAAAGCTTGTGTATGTGATAGATGCTGACCAAGCATAGTTCTTTTGTGCTATGCTCGATCTTATAGAAATTTTTTCCTTACC
Organism: Dalbergia cultrata; assembly: GCA_031216105.1. Classification (NCBI taxonomy): domain Eukaryota; kingdom Viridiplantae; phylum Streptophyta; class Magnoliopsida; order Fabales; family Fabaceae; genus Dalbergia; species Dalbergia cultrata. The sequence goes on along the minus strand of CM062353.1, from coordinate 58,949,272 downwards.
CTATGCCTCGGTTCTTTTTAAAAATCAGGATAAAAAAATGATTGGGCCGTAGTACTATATTCTCTTAAAAGATATATATGCGAACCCCTGGTTAACAGCAAGGCATTTTTTCTTCGAGTACCAAGAATATCTTTTTTCTTATTTTGTCGTGTAGTGGCATTAGCATCCCCACGAAGCCTGGCACCCCCACACTCGAAGCCCCCTTTGCTTTTCTCTTAATTATCTGCACGTGTGATTGTTTTCAACCCGTCGGTATATATAAGTGCCACATCCTTATCTTAATTTGCCGGAAATTGTTATGAATATATATATCAACAATTTGTAAAAGCTCGCTTCCTTGTCCTTTCTATTTCCAGAATTAAAATCATTTATTAGATCTTCAATAATATACCTTATTGGTAGAAGTGACTCAAGCCAACCCGTAAGCTATTTCTAGCCCAACTCAATAATACCTCAATAAATTGAGCTCATGAGTTTATAAGATTAGTTATGAGTTTTATCTCGTTTAATAAATGAGCCAGATACTCTGTTCGAATCAATAGTTACTAACTGAATGTTATTTGTGTTTATATTTATATATGTATAATCATGTATATTGTTATATTTTTGGTACATATATAGTAATAGATTGTAATTACTACTTAGACTATGCTTTTATAACTAAATATTATAATTTATCAAGTCGAAGAGGTTTAATTTGCATTTAACTTGAACTATCTCATTAAATTTGAGTGACTGAATAAGTTTTTAATGAGCTGATCTCGAGCGAAGAAATTAGGGTCGCTTCTTATTGAGTCTGTGTTCGAGCAAGCCTATTATTTTAACGAGCCGAGCTTGAAACTTCTCACCTCGACTCACTTCCATCCTTCCATTACTTCATTATTATACTATGACATATATACATGCTTCCTCTCTCTTTATTACATTATTCTTTTAGTATTCATCTTTCTACCTTCTCCAGTTTTCATGTGGGCTTGAGAGTTAAGTTTTCTTTGTTTATTTTCCCTTATTCATCTGTTTACATCTTACTGATAGATTTTGAATGTTGCAGAAACCAAAAGTCAGCATGTCTTCCCTCTTTAGAATGGGCGGTAGTTGGTTTATTTTGACATTGTCGCATTTACTTCTATGCTTACATATGTGGCAAAAGCCTGAAAGACAATTCCATTTTTCTTCGTTTCAGTTGTGAACTCCGCTTCTGTTTTTGCACTGTGTATTCTTGACGTGATGGTCACATATTTAACCGATGTTTGGAACCTTAGCTTGACACATGCTGCTGCTGTCATTAATGTATTCGTCGGTGGACGAGACATGTTGCTTGTTGTGATGGTCTTCATTGTCGATGCTTTTCTGGGTTATCATCACTTGTTCATCATTTCACTTGTTCTAATTTCCACAGTATGTGCTAAATTACCAACACCACAAATTTCATTATATGTATTTCTGTCTGGATGGAGCAGTTGCAATGCCAAAGAACACCACCCCTTTGAATTGCTACTGCTTGATTTAAAATGTGTTTGATTGGGAGCGTAGGAAATCTCAGATAACAATTATTTAACACATATTTATGATATTTTGAAAAATAAGTGTGAATATTTTGAAAAATTACATATACATCTTTTTAAGATTTATTATGTTATTAGTGTAAATTTTTTTTTCACATGGGTATACGTTATCAAATTAGGATTGTTTAATAGTTTAAAAAATTATACTAATAATATATCAAACTAATGATTCTGCATAACAAAAGTTATCAAATAGTTTTAAAGTTTAATTTTGATAGACTAATGGTGGAAAATTATTTTACATTATCATCCAATCAAAATATTTTATTTGAATGACTTTTTAATTAGTGAGTGTGAAAATCAACTATTATGAATTATGTAGCAATACATAATTAGATGGTTGTAAAAAAAGTTTACATTATGAGTGCATATAAATTAAATCTATGCCTAATCATCATAACAAGTTAGTTATATAATTCTTCAATTTCATGATTCTGCCTTAGCATTTGAATGGATGAACAAATTTAACACAATGTGGTGTACATGCCATCAATTGTAGGGTATGAGCTTGTTGTCCCTATCTGCTCCACCTTTACTCGCTAAGACGGTAGGCATTCCCCAAAAGTGCATGTATTATACTGCCTTACCCCTTCTAGCCATCGGGTTCGCCGGAGAAACAGCTTCTAGCCAAAGGCTTGTGGAGTCACGACTTGATATCCATATCACTTAGCAAAAGTTGTGGACCATCATCTATATTGCACTAAAGAATATGGCTGAAATTTGTTGTGATTACCGACGCCTAATAAGGTCTTTTAAGCTTCTGCTTGGTGCCACCATTTTTTTCCTCACATATGCTGGTGGATATGCAATTCAGTTCGTAAAGTCATGGGCACTTCGTTTCGGCATTTCCACGATACTGATCATATTGGCTGCACTCCTGTACTTGACCGGGATAGGTTCTTACAGTAAAGGCATTCCAAAAGGAAGCCCTTTCACAACGTTCTTTAGAGTCTTGGTGGCATCTACTTCCAAGAGGTCTTATGCCCTCCCTACAGATCCAAATGAGCTTAACCAAGAAAATGCCGTTAGCAGCATCCCTCATACGAATAAGTTCAGGTTGCTCTCATATCCTCTCTTGGCTGCAAGAAAAATGAATACTTTTAAGTTTGTAACGGTTCCTGACATTTAAAGTTTTAATAGAAATTCTTTTAAGAAAAGTAATTTTGACATGAAATAATTATTGAAAATTAAAAATATTTATAAATTTTTATCTGTAATTAGTACATGTTAAAATATTTGAAGATTGAAAAAAATCCTTTTATAGATACTTTAAATGTTAAGAACAGTTCAAAACATTCATTTTCCTTGTTTTCTTTCATCATTTTATTATTTTGTACAAGGGGAATAGTTATTCTTATATAAATAAAAATCTATAATGTCTCACATATATTTGTCCACATTTACCATAAAATTGGTGTGCAGGTGCCTGGACAAGGCAGCCATTATAGATCCAAATTCAAGCCTTGAAGAACAGAAAGGCAACAGATGGAAGCTCTGCACTGTAACTGAAGTGGAGGAAACCAAGATCTTTCTATACATGATACCCCTTTGGTTTACATTCACAATGTGTGGGGTTGTTAGTTCCGTTGGGAGCACATACTTTGTGGAGCAAGGAAACCAAATGAACCCATATCTTGGGAAACTGAAGCTCCCTCTTTTCACACTATTGGTCTTTCACAAGTTGGGAGAGGAGCTGATATCCTTTCTCTGTGGCACAGTTAGAGACATGTTCCCTAAAAAGCTGAAAAAATTTGTGCCCCCAATTGGGATGTTAGTGGCCATGTTTTGCTCCGTACTGTGCTGCATTAGTGCTGCTGCAGTTGAGAGAAGGAGATTGGATATTGTGAAGAGCCATGGACTAATGGAAAGACCCAAAGACAAAGGAAAGATACCAATGACCATGTTTTGGCTGATTCCACAATATCTTTTCCTCAGTGCCCTTAATGGAATATCAAATTATAGCTCTGCTTGTTTCTTCAATGATCAATTCCCAGAGTCACTGATAGATTACTTGGTGGACATCTCATTAGGTGTAACTGGAGCAGGAATCATGGGGAGTGCTATCATAGCTTATGGAGTTGGCAAGGCTAGTGAAATTGGAGGAAACTCAAGTTGGTTTCAGGACACTATAAATAAAAGTCGCCTAGACAATTATTATTGGTCACTGGCTGCGTTAAGTTCTGTAAATTTGGTGTTATACTCGCTGGCGGCACTTCAATTTCCATACAGAGATCCACCGGAAAAGCCGGATTACGATCCTCCTGGAGAGGACAATGTTATTGATGATCCCAGAATTTTGGGGGCAGGGAGTTAACTGGTTCGTGCCAAACTGCCAATATAAAAATGTTACAATATGATTCCTTATTTTCATTTGGTTCCTATAAAAAAAAATGTTTCTGTTATATGATTCCCTATTTTTAGTTTGGTTTCTATTAAAAAAAAAAAATTTATATATTTATAATTTTTTTTTATTTTGTCATTGTCATATTTTGTTACTAGCTATTACATTCTTGAGCTAGCATATATCAAGCTGTTGCAAAGTATATGGATGTTATTTTTTCTTTCAGTCAACGAAAGAGGGTATATGGAGTTTTTTCTTGGGACGTATGTCGATATAATTGAAAACAAATGCTGCATTGTTGGCACCACATTTGGGTCAATTGTAGCCGACGAAGACTAGCAACATTACACACACCCAACTTAGCCCAAACAAAAAAAAAATGGAGCACTTAGTGTTGACAAAAAACAAAAGGAGCATGCTGCGACTTGCGAAGCTAAGGAAAAAGCTCCCGCACAACCCTACCGCAATCGATTTTCTCTCTCCCCTTCCTCTTTTGTGCACAGCCTCCTCCTGCTCAGCGTTTTGTTTGAGAGGTTTCTAGCCCCACGGAGTGGATCACCCCTTCTATGGGGTCTGAACCACTCCTCTTGTTTTTTTTTAGTTTCTTCTCTTTGCATTTTTATTTGTCCCACCTCCTCGTTGAGAACTGATTTGTTCAATTTTTCTATCTGTCGTGTCTCTTTTGATACTAATTGTGCTCGGATAAATAGAAAGGATATATGTAGTTGCTAATTTTGTGTGTCTTCTCATGATTGTCGTTTATGCATACAGTGTTGGAGAACTGCATTTTGTACAATTTACAAATCAACAACATTCTTCAATGGTGGATGGGAGAGGATTTTATTGTTTCTAATTTTGTTTGTGTGTGTTTTTCACACTTATTGTTGTGGTGATGTGTTGCAAGCATACAAAATGTAGTACTCAGTATGGGATATGTAGTGCAGGCTAAAGAGGATATGCTTGATGCTAAAAATATATGTTTCCTCGGTATTAATATGGTTTGGAATGTATACATTTATAGGTGTAATGTTTAATTTATTTATTTAACAAAATATCAAGCCGCATCTTCCATTCCTAAGCAACCTTGGTACCGAGGTTGTTTTAGATTCAAGACTAAAACCCCAAATAAGTCCCTCAGATTTGTAATGGGGGACAAATTAGTCCCTTAAATTTAGAAAATCTCATATGTTAGTCCTTCAAACTTTATAAAAGAGGACAAGTTAGACCCTTCGTCAAATTATTGTCTGAACTGTTATTAAAAATGTCTATGTACTCTATTAACTTGCTTACGTATACTGTTAATTTTCATAGCGAGTCATAACTTGCCTTATTTCTCTATTCTGTGCAGAACAAATGCCAACTTAAAGTCAAAATCTTTCTTCTATGGTGAAATAGAAGATGAAAAAAAATATGTCTAAATGAATTCATTTAGAAGAGTGAGATAAGTTAGGATCTACCATGAAAGTTAATAGTACATGTAAACAATTTAACAATAAACAAAAGTGAGTTAACAGGATACAGCTTTATAAAAATTTTACAGAGAAATTAAGCTATCCCTTTTATAAAATTTGAAAGACTAATATATCCCCCATTATAAACTTGAGGGACTGATTTGGGGTTTTAGTTTGGATTCAAATTAGAGAATTTACGAGCTCATAGTTGATTTATGTGTGATTTCAAGCTTTTTGCAAAGTTAGAAGAAATGCAGTTGATTTAACCCAAGTATACAATGGAAGATTAATCGCAGGAAAACTTTAAGAGTTCCTGCAAAGCAGGTCAAAACTTGTATGCATCGATCATCCTACTAGAGTGAAATCATTGGATGAAGCTTGATTTGGTTGTTAGTTGGTTGTTCTTGTATCACTTAGCATGTAATGGTTTTCTTTAGCCATTAAGTCTTAACCAATTGTGGGCCGATCTTAAAATTCTAATGTTTTATCCTATAGGTAGTTTGCATGTTAAGTGAGTGGATAATATATAGTTTGTTTGAAAAAAAAAAAGGCTGAGGAAAAGTATTATTATTAGCCAAGATAGAGTGTTCAATTTGGTTGCTCAGCTAAAATGATTTTCCTTCAGGTCATGTATTTAGGTGACAGATTTAGAGGTGACCTCGACTCGACTAATTTTCTCTTAAATATATGCTTGTCAATGCAAGGAGCTTGCACATTGTTAAGGTCAAGGCCTTAATCCTAATTAATCTAGAGAAAATACAATACAACTTATTCACCTAGGAGTCCAAGTCTTTAGCCGAGGTGGGAGCATAGGTAATAGTAACTTGATTGACGGTTGCTTACCTGAAGACCCCCTTGCACAGGGATTCTCCAATCAACAAATGCACTACCCTTTTACTTATTTTATTTGTCTTTTTTGGCAGGATTTTATTAGTCTTTTCACTTTATTTAGCCTTTTACTCACCTTTTGTACCTTAAATCCTTGTTTACAGATTTTATTTATTAGTTCCATTCGTCATCCTTTCGTATTTAGAATATATGTGATTACTTACCAAAAAGAATCTATATGATTTCCATGTACCTTGTACTTATATTCAAGTATTAGTAAAATTCAGCCGTTACAAATCCAATTGGTCTCTCTTTACTTTGTTGATTGATTAAGTAATGCAAGAACCCAGGAACCCATATCAAAATAGTAGAGTTTGTTCAATCTTTTGAGTGATCGTTTGGGACTTGGAATCAAAGGACTTTTGAGGCTAGCATACTGCAAGGTCCAACATGCTTGCAGCCTCACATTGACACCAAACCTAGCTAAAAGTTGCCCGACATGCAATAAAAAGGAAAATTACATTAACTTTTTCTAAGATTAGTTAATATTACATTTGACCCTTGTAATTTTTTAAAGTTACATTTATGTCCTTTATCTTTACACAATTTTCAAAATTTCAAAATTATTCACTATGTTGTTTGAATTGAGTACATATACTTTACTTGTGAGTTTTTTAGCCTCTTGATTGGTTTGGACTATCATATTTCACACTTGTTTATTCATGTCTGCTTTCCTCTTTGAATTTGCATTCTAGAACTTGTTTAGAGTCTTATTTGAAAATAGGTTCTCATGTGCATGCTTGAAGGTAATTAAGGCATTTTTCTTGTTTTTACCCATTAGACCATATAGCCAATCATTGCATATGTTGATTTGGTGGCTTTGAATTTTAAGCCAAAATTAAAAAATCAAATTTGATGGCTTTGAATGAAGAAAACAAGTTGGACAAAATGTCCAAGCATTCAACAACACAGGTTGGAAGATTCAAAGTTGTTCAACAACTTACGATTTCATTTAAAATAATGATACAAGGCAACAAATTGGTGGTTGCAAATTTTCAAAAGGTCACCTAAATGGTAGAAATTAAGCAACAAACTCATTGACAATCTTGGCACCAAGAACTCTATAAATAGAGCTTGGTTCTTCAAGCTCTAGACACCCAACAAGAATCCATTCATCTTCTCCTCCTTTCAAAGCATTTAGAGAGTCATTTGTTTACTTTGTCTTCTCTCTATATTGTGAGTTGAGAGTATACACTAGTGAGACAAATACTATTAGGTATTCTGAATGTATTTGGGATTTGGGTATTGAATGAAGTGAGTTCACCTTTTGTATCTTCATCATATTTCTATAGTGAAATATCCTTTGCCCGTGGACGTAGGCTTTGAGCCGAACCACATAAATTCCTGGTGTCATTTTGCATTACACTTCCACATATTTATTTTGCGTTACTCTATTTGTGCTTTTGGGCTTGTCATTTAACAACATCATATTATCATGCATGATCTAACCCATTTGAGCCTTGTTGCCCTCTTTTTTTTTCAGCACATCGTTAGCTAAAAGTTTAAAACCATGAAGTATCCAAAACTTTTAGGCTTAGGAGAGCATTTATCTGTTTCACTATGTGTTTGAGCATAAAGGTGAGGGAAAGCATGAGGATATGCCCCCAATTTAAATGTGGGGAAGAGACAATGTGTATCTGTAAGTGACCAAAATTTTTTCATCAAGTGGCACACCAAGAAAGCAAGAAAAAGAAGCAAAAGTGATTGAAAAAAAACTGCAAAAAGAAAAAACAAAGATTGAAAAAGTTTGGATGAAGGTGTGCTATGTTGTAAATCAAAGGCTTGTGAATGTGTTAAATTGGACAAAATGTATCCTTTGGCACTTGTGCTCTTGGTATAGGAATTTGCTCTCCTTTGGCTAGATGTTTACCTCTATTGGCCTATATATTTACCCATCTTCATATAAGCCTTACTACAACCCAAAGCAAGTCCGGTTAATTTACTATACATGTGTGTGTGACAAATGCAGAATGAGACCTGTAGTAAGCCTATGGTAATGCATTTTCATCTGTAGTATCCCAAAATACTTGAGTGAATGAGTGGCAAACACTAACCTTTGGAAGATTTTTGTACTTGGTTCATGCATTATGTATGTGGATTGTACCTTGTGTACTATGTTCTTGTTCATTCTTTCCTTGTTAAAGCCTATTTGAATGTTGGTGTGGTTGCTTATTGTTTGTACCTCTAGATTCACATTGGATTGTTATATTGTTGTTTTTCATGCATCTTGCATTTTTAGAGTTAGTAGAGTTAGGTGTCTAGTTTCCTTGTTACTGCATCTAAGTTCTTGCAAGAAGACGTGTAATTGTTTAAGTGTAGGGAAGTTTGACGGGTTCCATTTATGGACCCCTTTTCCTTTATAACTCTAGGCATATTACATCATTTTGTATGCTATAATGATTGGCATTTAGTTTATTTGTGTTTGGTCCTCATTATGTGCCATTGAATAACATCATGGTTAATTACACCATTTTAATGAATAAATATAGTTTGAAGTTTCCTGTGCTATTAATAATCTTTTGTTAGTGTTATTTCCTTACAAGGACGTCCTATGTTTGTGCATAAAGCTTGGAATAGTGTTCAATTTGGGAGAATTTGGAGAGCTAAATAGAAGAGTTCTGTAGCTCATTTAAGCACATTTGATAGAAGTATTGTAATGAAAAATTCATATCTATCTTTATAGAGATTGGATTGAGATACATAAATGTTTTGGAAATCTCAATAAGTCCTCTATAACCTTCATGATCAGCTCAAAACCCAATTCTAAGAACCTATTGGTAAAAATCGAGTTTCAAGATTAAAATTGTTAATGTTATGATGTTGCCCCTCTAATTGGTTTTTTGCTAATATTTGGAGCTATAGATGTTCAATCGAGGTGATTCTTGCAATGTTGAAAATTATGTTCAAATGGGGTACAACTTTTATTTCAAGGTCAAAGAGCTAATCTGAACGTTTTGGGGCCCAAAACAGGCTTGGAAGTATGTGTAGCAATATCTGAGCAAATACTAGACTACTATAGCAGTCTATAGGGGGTCAATAAGGGAGCAACTCGTGGTAGTAGCAATAGCTAAACTGTTATAATAGTCACCAAAGGGGAATTTTTGGGTGTAATAACAATGAGACCACTATGGTGAATTATGACTATTATCGTGGTCATGTGGGGGGTGCAAATTCATTGTTAGCGGCCCATTTTTTTAATAATAGATGGGCCCCAATTTTTTAGCATGCAATCAATACACTATAAATTGTTTTCACATTAGAATATTGAGGAGATCTTCCAGACTCAGTTTAGGGTTACCTCCACACTCTCTACTTTCTCTCTAACCTTTCTAGGATTTTTGGCTATTTCAGTCTCCATTTGAGTTCTCATTTGAGATTTTCATTACTTTAGCCGTAATCCTCCATCCATGTAGGAGTAGTTTCTTTGTCTAGTGCAAGGATTATCAAGGATTGAAGGATTATGTTTGAGATTATTTTATTTTAATTCAATTTATGATTTGGCTTTTCAATTCTCCTTCTTCTTCCCTCCCTCTTATGTTTTTGTGTTGGTTGATTCAATTATATTTTTGAGCGCCAACTTTAATTATGTGTGGTATGCAATTTTCAATGTCATGCATGTTTAAGGTTCCAATTAGGCATAATTTAACTGATAGTTTAAAGTATGTTTAATTGGTAAGGAGAATTGAAATTAATTTTGATAAGAATAATTAGCTTATTATGATTGGTATTTAAGTTAATGTAAGCATTTAGGATTGTAATTGTAATTTCCTGGAGTTCACATTAGCCAACCCTTAGCCAATTGTGCGATTGTGTAATTGCCAAGTAGAATTACATTACTAATTATCTTGATTAAGCCAATGATAATATAATCTTAGATCTGCAAGACTCCTTGTGCAGGTCGCTTTTATTTATTGAATTTTTTCATTTAATTCACTTTCTATAATTTCTCAACAAAACCCTCAATCCCTTAATTAATAGGTAACCTTTCTTTGTGGGACAACTTGAGTTTTGTTTTTTACTATATTTTTTTTACAACTTAACATTAAATAATTTTTAATTTATTTGTGAGTCATAGCGGCTCGTATCAACAGGTTTGCCATTTTTACCCTCCAACAACTCACCTACTCTCTCCATCCCCACCATCCTCCTTTTCAACTCTTACCTAATCGGTGGCTGAGTTTTACCTCTATCATGGCCTTCTTGTGACCCCCACCGTCACCACCACATCCTTGCCTTCACCTCGTCGTCACACCTCCTTTCACTACAGCCTCCTTCGTGTCATAACTGTGAGGTTGCTGCGGCCAGGTTCGCCTTTTTGTTGCACCTCGACGCCGTCATAGACCATCACACAGTCATCCTTGTCAACTACCACTAGAAGGTCATTTAGTTGTGTCCTTTGCTATCGGAATTGCTATCACATCGTGACATTCGTTCAGATCCTTCCATCACCATCATGGCTAGCCACATCACACCACCCCAGTTGCATAACCCATCATAGCCTTTGCATCCTCCGCCCAATCAGAAGTGTGATAAATAAATTTCACCATACTGCTTGAGGCATTTAGCCACACTTACTGAATATGATTATACTTCGGTACATAATCCATTCTATCTTACCCAATGCATGAAATACTTGTATTTTGTTTTTACATGAATGCATGAGACACTTGTCCCAATTTATATGCTTGGTCATCATACATCACGAAATGCTAAGCTCAATTTTATTGTACATATCAAATCCAAAAAAAAGGAGTGAACACCCGATTTAGGCCATCAAGATTTTTCCATCTCGGAGTATTTAATCCTCCAAGAAAAGAAATTGATTTTGTCGTCCTTCAAGATTGAAAATGATAGACATATCAATCCTCCTATTAGTTCTCCATTAGTAGACTTACAAATATGGCACAGTACAATGATAACTTGCTATATTAAAACGTAGGATGCAAGCAAAATGATACCGTTTTGGAATATATTGCACTCTTTTGTGTCTAAAATCACACATGACGAATTAGTTTATGGCTTGTAATAGAGATTTAAATTACTCATTTTGTGTAATGGTAAACACTAAAATGAGTTATTTTAAATTTCATTCAACACTAGATGATGCACATGCCACTTAACGTCTTGTTAACGGATCACATGTGTAAATCTGTTAGTATTTAAAGGATCAAATATACATATGGACTAATGTGTCTTATTATTAAAATCTTAAGGAATTGTAAGTTTAATTTCAAGTTTTGAAGAACTAAATTGACTTGTGAAATTTTCTTAAGAGATTACCTTTATTTTAATGGCTATATTCTTTTTCTTTTTTTCCTTGTGTTCGTGATGCATGGAATGGCTATAGTCTCATGAATTAGCAAGTGACTATTCTTCACGTGGGTTTAGTAGTGGATTGTTGGAAGGCCCCGATAATATGTACAAAATTAGTATATATATCCCATCTCTTGCTTGAGGGGATCCAAGCGGGTATGATTCTAATCGCTCAAATCCCGTACCTAAAGTTGTTAGGGAAGCATATCAGAGCTTGGATCCTGTGCAGCCCCCTATTACCCCTCCATTCGAGAGTTCAAAAGATTTTCCAGTCTAGGAATCCAAGAACTAGAATATCTCTCATTGGATTGTTGATCAGCATGCCATGCATTGTTTATTCATTGAGCCATATGGGATTTTTATTTGTTTTCTCTTATCACGACACAACGAAAGTATGAATAATCGAAGTACGAATAATACGTATCCATCGGATATTTGTGTTTGTGTCAAATACTATGATATTATACAATGTAGTATCAATGTGTACTTACACGTATTTAATGTCATTAATACAATAGTTAATTTCTTTAATTCTTAAATGACAGAATACGAGATATAAATAAGCTAGCCTATTTAAAATCTAATTAAAAGTAACATATAAAGATTACTTTTATCACAATATTTTGAGTAATTTACTAATAATGAAAATAAAAATCAAATTGAAATGTATATTTAATATTATTAATTATGGTAATTTATAAATATTGCTACTGTGTAACTTATAGTTTAATGACTAAAACCCCAAATCAGTTACTCAAATTTATAATGGGGGACAAATTAGTCCCTCAAATTTTATAAAAGGAGACAAGTTAATCCCTCCATCAAATTATTGTCTAAACTATTAACAAAAATGTTAACGTATTCTGTTAACTTACTTACGTGTATTGTTAATTTTTACAGTGAGTCATAACTTGTCTTATTTCTCTTTTCTGCGTAGAACAAATGTCAACTTAAAGTCAAAATCTTTCTTCTCAGTAGAGAGCTAATGTGAGATAGCAAATGAAAAAAAAAAAAGGTCCAAACGACTTCGTTTAGAGAAGTGAAACAAGTTAGGATCCACTATGAAATTTAACAGTACATGTAAATAAGTTAACAATATACATAAGTAAGTTAATAGTACACAACTCATATGATAACTTTATAGAGGGACTAACTTATCCCCTTTTATAAAATTTGATGAACTAATATGAGATTTTCTAAATCTGAGGGACTAATTTGTCCCCCATTATAAATTTGAGAGACTGATTTGGGGTTTTAGTCTAGTTTTAAAGATTTAATGATCTAGTGCATCTTTCATGTTTATATGGTGAAGAAATTAATTTTGATGTATCATCTACTCATGTATTGTTACATCAATGAAGTAGTGATTCTTATATCCAAGCCACTATTGGATGCATCTTATGAAAGGTAGGAGCATATAACCCAAAAAAAAAAATGAACATTTTTATTAATTATATGTTATTATATGTATTTTTGTCCCTATTATATTATTATGTTTGATCTCACACTAATTTTAAATGAGGCAAAATATATAAGAAGGTAGATGTCACCATATATCTTATTATACTTATATTATTACTTCCATATTAAAATTTCCTGGATATCTGTTATTACACTATTTCAATAAAGTCTGATATATAATAACAAGTAATTGGATGATATTAAAAAAAAAAAATCCTCTCGAGGGATAAAAATCATAAACACGAGTTTTGCTTCTGGCCAAGAAACATTCTTCACACATACCATTATGGATCCAACCTTGACTAGATGGTTAAAAAATCTGGCTAGCTACTAATTCTGTTAGGCCTTATTAACTTTTTTTCTATACTAACAATATAAAAGTTGTATGCTAACAATATAATATAAAACTATTTTCCATGGATAATGCATCAAAATTATATCCATACTGTAGAATGTTGTGTCTAGCTAGATAGAGTAAGTTTAACAAATTATGTTATCTTAGGATTTCCTATGAATGAAAATTGAGTCATTTTCATTTCCACATCTCACCATGGAAATGTAAGATTATCATGGGAAAAGAATGCTTCTACAAATGTAAAAAGACTAAATTGGCATTAACCCTAAATCATCATAATTGTTGTTGCAGCACTGTTGCCATCATCAGACAACTGTCGTCGATGTACGCCACCACGGTAAAGCTAGACCATCGCCAATGCCAAATCGTAGCTGCATGTTGTTGGAGCACTATCGACAACGGATCCTCACCAATCGCTCGACCACCATTGCCGTCAATCCCTGGAGGTTGGACCACAACCACCGGTCATTGGACCATTATCGATGATGACACAATATCGTCATGGTTGCTAGACTACCATCACCGATAGCTGGACCATTGCAGTACGTTGACAAAACTTGCCGCTAGTCTATGGACCCTTGTTTCCAAATGATGGGTCACTGCTATCAGTCATGAGACCAGCATTGCTGTTACTACCATTTTGGGCCTGTGAGAAGATTGTTAGCTTCAAAAGTCAAGTGATGAGTGGCTCCACTATAAGGGTTCCATTCTTTATCTATAACTGAAGTTGGGGTAGCAATAAAGGCTTGAGATGCTAAGCTATGGAAGCATGAATTGAAGCTATGAAAAGAAGATGAAAGAGGGGGTTCGTATTAATATATGGCAGTTTGATTAGGATTTTGAAAAGGCTAATCGAATCTATGGTAACAATGCCATAACACATGACTAACTTTACCACAAAGTTGACACATTATGGTCTTCCATCACCATAGTTTCTACCACTAACTCTAAATCCTCTTATTTAGCTCTTCTTACACATTTGCTAGCCTGCTTAGGAGGATTCCTTCTAGTATCATGCATTGACATCTGAGCAAGATTTTCTTAAACTAACATGAGATTATTCTTTTAAAATCTTTGTGAAATTTTTTATCGAGGTAATAATTGTCTTCAATTTCATCCACATTGTATGGATCAAATCATGAAATTACAATAGCTATGAAAGGTGCATGTTTTGAATTCAAGCCATCCAATATGGCTTTAATGTGCTCCTTAGTGGTAATAGAAGCACTCACTGTTGTAAATGTATTTATGATATTTTTAATATTGAGAAGGTAGGCAAACATTAGTTTTTCCTTTTTCATATATTTGAGTTGAACTCAAAGCTCTCTCACCTATGCTCCAATCTTCAATGGAAAATAGGTCTCAATACCCAAAGGCACAGAACGAGTAGTGCAAAATAAATATGCAGAAGCATAAAAATAAATTACATAAAGATATTAACATGGTTCGGAAAATAGTATATATCCACGAGCAATTGTGACAACCAAATATTTCACTATAGAAATATGATGGAGATACAAAAGGTAAACACACTCCACTCAACCCAAATCCCAAATATACCCGAAGTACCTCAATATTTTTTCACTGGTGTATACTCTCAGCTCACAAAAGAAAAGAATTTGGAAGGAACAAATAATTCTACACTATCACTAAAATGAGGAAAGGATTTGGTTTCTCCATTGATGTCTTAAATGCTAGAAACAAACTAGTATTAGAGCTCTTATAGAGTGTAGGGATAATTTGTTTTCAACTGTCTACTGCAAAATTTAATATTCAGCAATTTAATAGGCGCAATAATTTTTGAATGTGGAAGGTTCATATGATGGCTATTCTCATACAGTAAGGTGTAAAAAGAGCACTTTTTTGTAAAGAAAAAAGCCCAAGACAATAAAGGATTCTAAATGAGAAGATGCCGATCAAAAGGCTCTTTCTATTATTTAATTATGCATTACAGACAATGCACTGCCGACGGTCTTTCTAGATAGTAGAATTGCTATAGACCAAGTTGAGATCATTATATATGACTAAGATGGTAGCCAACCATCTTGTGTTTTGCAATATTTGTATATCCATCATATGGCAGAAAGGATATTAATCCGATTTCACATAGTTGGGGTCATATCACTCATCATTAATTTGAGAAATGTGGATGATATATTTTCAAGAGAGAAAAGGTAATGCTGTTGCTTTATTCCTTACCTTCTTTATCCAAGCACTTTCATAAAACGCTCATATATGTGGTTGTGAAAGCCTCAAAATTGGTGAGGTTAAATTTGCACTTTTAAGTCGTGACAAAATAAAGCACAATATTGATAGTCATGATTATATTGCATCTGGTTTGGTTGCTAGAGGGAGGTCAAAGGATATTGGATCAAATAGTAGGAAAGAAAAGTTTAGATCTAAGTCTAGATTTCATAAAGGCATGTGTCAATAACACAAGAAAGAAAGGCGCTAGAGAGCAGAATGTTCGAGGCTCAAAGACAAAAAAGACAAAGATTCAAGTAATGTAGCAAGTGTTGCTAAAAGTATTGATAATATTATCGTAGTATCAACCAATTCAATTCGTAATGCTTCGATGCTTGATTCAAGATGATCCTACCACATGTGTCAAAATCGAAATTCATTTACAACTTATCATTCAATTAATGATGGGATTGTCCTTAAGGGAAATGAGACACCCTATAAGGTCATTGGCATTGAAATAGACCAAAACAAGATGCATGATGGAGTTATGAGAACACTGATTGATGTTCGGTGCATATCAGACTAAAAGAAAAATCTTATATATTTGGGCATCTTCAATTCTCAATGTTATAAGTATTTTGTTGAATATGCGGTTTTAAAAATTTGCAAAGGTGCTCTTATTGTGATTAAAGGAAAGTTGGTCAATAGTCTTATTCATTTTAAGAAAGTACAATTATTGGCACTATCTCAATATCATCTTAATTCGATTCAGATTCAGATACTACTTGTTTGTGCATATGCATCTAGGGCATATGAGTGAAACAAGAGTGTCTATTTTAGCAAGGCCAACTTGCTAGGTGATCATAAAATTGGGAAACTTGACTTTTGTGAACACTATGCCTATGAGAAGTAGACCAGAGTCAAGTTTAGCACTGCCATCCACAAGACTAAGGGCACAATAGATTACATCCACTCTAACTATAGGGCATTGTGCCTATTCTGTCAAAAGGTGGTGCTAGATACCTATTATTGTTCATTGATGATTTCTCAAGCAAGGTATGGTTTCTATTTTCTAAAACACAAGAATGATGTGCTCTATAATTTCAAGAAATGAAAAGCACTTGCTAAGGACCAGACGAGCAAGAAAATCAAGCGCCTCCAAATAAATAATGGTTTGGAGTTCTTTGAAGGTTAGTTCAACAAGTTCTGGGAAAATGAAGGCATAGTAAGACAACGTACTGTATGAAAGACTCCACAACAAAATGGAATGGCAGAGCGTATGAACTGAACTCTTTTGGAGAAGACTTGCTGCATGCTCTCTAATGCCAGTTTGTCTAAACAATTTTAGGTTGAAACTGTCAGTATGGCTTGCTATTTGGTAAATCGGTCTTCATCAACTGTGATCGATTTGAAGACTTCTTTTGAGATATAGCTGTTGCTCCTACTAATTATTCAAATATGGGAATTGTTAGTTGTCCTGCATATGCTCATATTGATGATGGAAAACTTAAGCGAATGGCACTAAAATGCATAAATCTCATATATGCAACTTGGGTAAAAGGTTATAGATTGTGGTGTACTAACCTAAGTCATCCAAATTCATAATCAACAAAGATGTCATGTTCAATGAATCATCCATACTTCATCCAGGTTGTCGATGCAAAAAAAAAACCAGGATGTTAGTAAGCAGGTGGAGTTTGAAGCTAAACCACCAAAGATTATACAAGAAGATACCTTTGATCACCCGATTCAAGAAGAAAGACAGGATACTATTGACGTTGTAGATGCATGACAACAGCTCTAGTAATATAACTTCACCAAAGACAGAAAAAAAAGGCAAATAAAACCACTATAGAGGTATGGTCATGCAAACATAATCTCATTTGTATTATCGATGACAGAGGATATGAAACACAAGATCCTATCAAATACCACGAGACTATCTCAAGTGATGAGTCTATACAATGGATTACTGTGATGAATGAAAAGATGGATTGTCTTACAAGAACCAGCCTTGGGAGTTGGGGAAACCACCTAAAGGACATAAATTCATTAGTTGCAAATGAATCTTTAAGAAAACGAAGGATTTCCTAGAGTTGAATCGGCTCTAGTACTAGTTTATTGTGACATGGCAAGCCCAAAGGCACAGACAAAGTAATGCACAATCAATATGTCGAAGCATAAAAATAAATGACACAAAAATATTAACGTGATTCGCTAAATAGCCCACGTCCACAGGCAAAAGTGACAACCAAATATTTCACTATGGAAATATGATAGAAATACAAAAGGTAGACACACTCCATCCAACCCAAATCCAAGATACACTCAAAGTACCTCATAGTATTTTCTCACTGGTGTATATTCTTTGCTCACAAAAGAAAAGAATTTAGAAGGAACAAATAATTCTACACTATCACTAAAATGAGGAAAATATTTGGTTTCTCCATTGATGCCTAAAATGCTGCAAACAAACTAGTATCAGAGCTCCTGTAGAGCATAGGGATAATTTGTTTTCAAATGCTTACTGCCAAATTTGATATTCAGCAATTTGATGGGCGCATTAATTTTTGAATGTGGAAAGTTCGTATGATGGCAATTCTCGTACAACAAAGTGTAAAAATAGTACTTTTCTCACTAATGTATGCTCTCAACTCACAAAAGAAAATAATTTAGAAGGAACAAATAATTCTACACTATCACTAAAATGAGGAAAAGATTTGGTTTCTCTATTGATGCCTAAAATGCTGCAAACAAACTAGTATCAGAGCTCCTGTAGAGGGTAGGGATAATTTGTTTTCAAATGCTTACTGCCAAATTTTATATTCAGCAATTTGATGGGCATATTAATTTTTGAATGTGGAAAGTTCGTATGATGGCAATTCTCGTACAACAAAGTGTAAAAATAGTACTTTTCTCACCAATGTATGCTCTCAACTCACAAAAGAAAATAATTTAGAAGGAATAAATAATTCTATTCTATCACTAAAATGAGGATAGGATTTGGTTTCTCCATTGATGCCTAAAGTGCTACAACACCCTAGCACTTGACTGGTAAAGGTTGTATCCATCAATGCAAGATGCCAAGTTGTAACACCTTCCTACTATAGTGTTATGTTCAAGTCATAACATTACAGTAAGTAATCGTTACCCATAACTTACCTTACTGATTTTATCCATATTAACCATATGAATTATATACATATGTGTTGTAATAAATACGAGCCTTATACTAAAAGCTATACTAATTTTTACCTTTTCGCAATCCTTTCAACGTAATAATCAATGCATAGAAATAACGGGAATATAATGCGCATCCTAGGAAGTTGGTCACACGATAATTTACATTTTATATCACATCCATAGTAAGTTAAGTTATATAGATATACTTTATACATTCACACCTAATTACATAAGTATCATAAACAACCCTACCCTAGCCCTCGCAGTGACCACTAATCTGGGTTAGGGCCTAACAAAATACAATTAACTATAGATAGATAAACCTAATTCCCTTAGTCAGTGGCTCATCAAAAGGTTAGACATAAGAGCCTATGATAGTCAGATAATATGAGGGATTCTAAGTCATACTACATCTGTCAACAAGTTGAATACCCGTAGTCAGTCAAGCAAGTGTGGAGTAGTGCCCATTAGGCACATCAGATAGGTAACCCTGCTAGTCCTCATTACCTCCGGAAGGGGTAGAGGAACTAGAAGATGTCTCATCATAAGGATCAGACTCAGCATTAACAACAGGCTGTGGTGGATGAGTCATATACAGTGAAAAAGCAGGAAAAGGAAACTCTGGATCAAAAGTAGGACTCATAACAGTAGTAGCAAACAAGCGAGCAAACAGTACGTAAATATGGATATGAGACTCAGCGACCAGGTACAGTGACCCCAACACCGAGCCATAATGCCACTGCAAGTCAGGCATCTCGAGAAAGAACATGATCGAGCCCATCTATATAAAATACATCATACATCAGTAATGAGAATCAATAATTCCCGTTAGGAAAAACACCAGTCTATTACTTAATGATATTCAACTAAATGCAAAAATAAGCAATGTATCTTCAGTTGTTTGTATAATAGTCTCATTAGTTAGTGTCATTATTTCTTATGACTTAATTTTGTTAGAAAATTTTAAAACTTAATGGTAAAACTCATAGGACTCTTCTGATATACTTCTCTTTAGATCGTACTGTCAATGATGTAACATCATCACGTTACAACCTGATATAGTTCACTAGATGGAGTATGTCTACTACATTTCATCTCAATAGCCGCGCTATCCTCAGTACATCCCTTTTCCTAATAACGATGTAACGTCATCACGATTACAACCTGATATAGTTCTAAGGGCGTGGCATGTCTACTACTACCCGTGAATCCATGAGCTTACCACTAAGCAATTTACATTATATAAGGTTTATTTTCTTAAGTTCCCTTCTTTCGGGTGCATCTTTATCTATTGTATTAAAAAAAAAAAAAAACTCTTATGGTTGTTGAGTAAGATTTCTTTAAAAGTGCTATTTTCATACTTTATTTTTTGAAATTTTCCTGTTAATGGTTATTACTTACATTACATATATATTAACTGGTTATGTGTTAATATTACACTTTTTGTTATATATATATTTATTCATCTACTACATTTAGCATTCTAGTTATGACATTTTATTCTTATTTTTCATTATTCATGTAAACCTACTAGGCTTTTAATAGATTTTTATGCCATCTGAAAATTCTATTACAATTCGTAGTTAGTAATAATTCTTGTAAATTTTCCAACAATTGAACCAAGTTCCTGCGATCGATTTTCAAACTATTTCTACTATGAATTAACATCAATTAAATCCCTTTAATTCTTTTATAATAGTTGTTGTAAGGTTTTTCTAATCTTTCACTAGCTTTTACACCATCAAAATTTCAGCCACATTCTTAGGGTAATAATTGCTCCTAAATTTTAAAAAACTACAAGCCAAGTCTTACTACCACTTTTCAAGCTTTGATTATCATATATAGCAAGATCATACTAACTAAGGATTAATGCTGTAAAAATTCCAGCACATAAAATTTTCAGCACATACCCACTTAGAGCACCTCTTATACCACTAGCAAGATCATACAAACCTTGGACTAATGTTGTAAAAATTCCAGCATATAAAATTTCCAGCACATACCCACCTAGAGTACCTCTTATACCACTATCAAGATCATACAAACCAATGACTAATGCTGTAAAAATTCCACCACATACCATTTCCAGCAACTTGGTCATTCCTTCACAATTCCAAGAATTTAAACCATGTTTCTTACAAATTCTGAAATTAGACTCAAGCTCCAATACATAATATTTCATAATAATCCAAGCACTTTTAAATTCTGAAAATTAGAGTTCATATTTGGTAAGAATAATTCAACATGGTTCAAGCACTTATCTTAGCAAATAGCCAATTAATCATAAAGTAAGAGACTAGAACTTTTCCTACCTCCCTCTAAGCTTTTTCCCTTTCAAATCAACCTTAACCCCCTTTGTTTTCAGCTTCTTGTACATTGCTATGAAGTCCAAAAAGCAAGGAAAAACAAGGTCTTTAATTGACCTTGATGTAGAGAAGATGTCTCTTGAAGTGGTTTAGATGTATACCTAAGAGGTTGCTTTGTAGATATGGTGATTTATGGAGTTTCTTCAAAGAGAACAAAAATGAAAAGTTGCAAGAAAGAAGCTTGAACGGACCTGTACGAAAAGGAAGAATTCTTTCTTCATTTTTGAGTTTTATAATTAACGTTACTTGGAGAGCAAGTTTAAGATTTCTTTTTTGCAGATCAAATTACCTTGTATCAATACTAAAAATATCTATATTTATATGATCATTCTAAGTAAAAAATTATTTAAGATATGATAATGTGAATTAATTGGACCAATCTCAATGTTTCGGTATACCAGTTATTACCATTTTGGTGTACCATTTCTTATCATTTCAGTACTCGATTGACATAAAAAAAATTTACCGAGTAAAATTATCCTTTTAGCCTTATTCTAATTTTTTTAATATCCTAATGTCATTTATAAGATCTCATCCTATATTACTGATTAAAATATTATTATTCTAATTTTTTATTAATATTTAATTAATTTTCATTTTTTTTACCGAATCCTTATATTGTTTCGATCCTAACTGTGTCTGTCAAAATTTTTAAAATCCCTACCGATTACTCCCAATTAATTACTTTATCAGAAAAATACAAATAGGAGAGTCGTTACACAAGTAACTATGAAGTGGTCTTGAGCTTCCCAATCAAGAAATTCTTGGCTCTCTACATCATCTTCTACATCTTGTAAAGTGCCATATATACCTATTCTTCATCTTTTCTTTCAACAAATGGTGCTCTAATTTGTGAGCTTTGATGGTTGTCAAAGCTTGATGTTTTCATGGTCAGAAGCTATATCTTCATTTAGCCTGAATGATATTGGATTTTAGAAAGCCTTTGGGAAAGCTTCATTACTTGTGTTAGTAGCAAAATTTGCCATTGTGCTCTCCATGGATCTTGTAGCTCTTATACCAGGAAAGGTATCAGGCCTAAAATGTAAATAAGGTAAACAAGTGAAAGAAGAAAGAAGGAACATAATATGGATGGATATGATCTCAATTGATTGAGTGATGAACACATCAGTAGTTACTTATGTAGCCACACTTATAGTAATGATATTACACATCCTTGCACTAACTCATATAATAGAAAGGTCTAACAGATTAAGCAATTCACTAATCACAAAACTAACTCACATGCTCTATACTCCTCTCAAGTGGTGAAAACCTATGTTAGTTAAAAATGAATTAAGTGTAGAATAAAATGAGAAGACCCATAGACATATTGTCTTTAGGTTTTTGATCAAAATATAGTGTCCAATCTACCATTGTAGGTTGTTAAATATTTTAGGCTATGTTTGGTTATGGAGTAAAAATGAAAATAAATTTTTGTGTGAATAAGTTTCATGTGTTATTTAACATATTAAGCTATCATCTATAATCTATAATGTTAACATTTCTGACTCTAATAAGGGAAACTTTTACAAGTGTCGCTTTGAGAGTGATTTAAGGGCCACAATTTTCATTTTGGAATTTCGATTCTTAATCTATATCCATCACACTTAATTAATAAATATCAATCACATTAACCATAATTGATTATTAATTATGAGGTATCAATTATAAATCATAATCTCACTCTCACTCCACAACCCAATTTCAAAACCCATCATTATCAAATATTGCAATATCACTTCTCCTTTAAATTCTTGATTATTTTTTCTCCTATATCATCCACCCTATTCTTATTCAATTCTTATTTCTAATTTTCATTTTTATTTGAGAAGAGTTTTAATGTTTGTCTTTACTAATTCTTTCATCTCATCCATTTTGTTCTTATTCATTTTTTTATTATTATTGTAATGGGTCTTAACCATTTTATTGCCTCCTACTTTTTTATTTTCAACCTTTTAAATCTATGTGATTAAACTTGATTTTCTCTATCCAAGGGAGGGCATTCATAGAATAGGGATTATTGAATTACTACTGCTTCAAGTGGTCATTTTCTGCATACATCGAATACCTAGTTATTAAACTCAATATACTACTCTACTTGCATCTCAATTTTCTGCCACGTGTTAAAACAATGGATGGATAATGATTGGTTGATTTTATTTTTTGTTTTTTTGTGCACACAACTGATTTTATAAGTTGATATCATTTTTTTCTTTCGTGTAATGGCCCTTTGTTAGGAGGTGCGTTCTCATGTTCTGTATTATAACTTTGCAAATATTTTTTTTGTTGGTTGACTTTGGAAATTTTTACTTTGTATTTTAAATTTATGAAATAATTTTTTTTCATTATAATATATTTCAAATTGCTTTTCATGATTATATTATTTGCCTTATTTATCAAAAGATTATTTGGCTTAATATATAGTCATGGTTTTCTTTCAAATGCATTATATAAAGTTCTACATGAAACACATGATTTATATATTAACAATGAATGCATGATTTAAAATTAACTTATATGATATTTTTCAATCAATATAATCAATTTATAATTAATGTAATATATCATAATGATATCAATCATAAATAATAGATGAATATTTTAAAATTATATATTTTATTTGAAACCATGCCTATTGAGATAAATAAATTAAAATCTTCTGGAATAAATTCAATACTGATTTAAATAATTTCATTTACCTTTTGAAATATATTTTTACTTTTAAAAATATAAAATACTTACTATGATATATTTATTTTGACTTAAATTTAGTAATTTTCTTTATTTAATGCTTGATCATTTTTTAAAACTCACATGTACTCTATTATTATTCAACTTTAATATGAAATTTTCAAGTATGGTAGTTATTCACTTATTTTAAATGGGACTTGTGACTTTTTTAGGGTTTTTAATATGGTTTAAATATGATATTCTTTTTGCTCTATTATATTAAAAAACATTTAAATATGATAATTAGCAGTTGAATGCTTTAACTTTATATAATTAAATATATGTGTAAAATATCTTTTTACACTAACAATGCATTAAAATTAAATCCTTAGAACAATATATTGTAAAAATTAATGAGATATATTTCTTTTAATCATAATTTATGTTAGCTTCAGACATATTCATGAATTTACAAAAGAGATGTCAAATAGATATTCTTGAGTCAATCTTAAATTTGTGCTATCATTGACATAGTAGTTATATTAATTTAAAATTATTTTATTAATTAAAATCACAGCAAATATTATCATGATCAACAAAATTATAACTAATAAATATTGCAAATTAATTATAAATATGATTAATCATTCATTCTCTAATTAATTTATCACTGTCAAATGTAAATTAAAATTTTAAAGAATAATATTAATTACATGTCATTTTATTTTTTCATGTTAGATTTAATTAGTACAATATATAAAATTTGCCAATTACACTGGAATGATATCAACAATAAAGACATAATAATACACGCTATACTATATTAATTTTTATTTTTTAATAAACTTAATATCATAGTTAACATATTTTCTAAGGATTTAATGTAATCTATAATCTATCTATAATATTAAGATTTAAGATTCATTACATGGACAGTTTTCTATGTATCATTCATATAAACAATTATACCCCACCATTTTCATAATCTTAATATTTAAAATAAGTTTTTGGATTTAATTTACCTTCTAATTATTAAATTTTTTTCCAATCATACCTTCATATCTCTCTTCAATTAAAATTATAAAGTATTATAATTATAATAATTAATGATAACAAGAAAATCTTAGCACATTTATTTTTTGAATTATCTTTATTGGATTTGTATTATGTATATATTTATATTTTTAATTTGAATTATGTTGCATTAATGGTATGTATTATTATGGATATCTGTGTTTCAAATTTCAAAGTATTTTGAAAATTTTCTCTTTTTAAAATTTTTTTAATAAACTCATGAATACTTGTAGGGATTCAAATTTTCACGAGAAAAGAGAAATGAAGACTCGTGGTGAGGATAAGCATGGAGATGAGAGGTGAAATTCTAAATGAGGATGGCATCACAGGTAAAGGGAAGTTTATAACTTCAAATCTAGAGATTTTGAAAATCCTTATATATATATATATATATATATATAATAACTACATATCTTTCTATACCATATTTAATTTTTTTTGCAATTGAAACATTTCAACTTATCAAATCAACAATTGTTTCATATTAGTTTTTTTCACGAAAAGACTTCAACTTTTCAAGATTAAAATGTTTTAAAAAAATCGATTCGGCAATTTACAGTTTTTTTGATAATGACACTAATTATTTATTAATTCTTTCAAAAAAATTAAATAATTACATAACTTTTTGTTGAAAATAATTGTGTAATTGATATACTACTTCAATAATTGAGATGGCATAAATTAGGATTATATGTATCTTTTTACTAATTATAACACATTAATTATAACATATATTTTAAAATTGATATTTTAATTTACTAAAAAAATTTACAAGGAAATGATGTGTAATTGAAATCACATAAATTAAATTTATTCATTATCTTTTATTAATTAGAAAAAATATTTTTATGTTTTTATAAATTAAATACTTCATCATATTAAAAAGATGTAATTGGCTAGGGATAACAAAAAAAAATGAGTGGGTACATGCGGAACAGGATTACCGGCAATGAGAATGAGAATAGGGATGGGTTTTATCTCTATGGGGATGGCCAGCCTAGAGTCCCCATTTGTTAAATGAGGTAGGGACATGGATAGCACACTTTCAACTTTTCAATCATCTATGCTGAATTTATATTATGTATGTATTTTTAATATGGATTATGTTGTACTAGTAGTATTTGTTATTATGGATATTTATGTTTCAAATTTCAAAATGTTTTTAAAATTTTCTATTTTTAGAATTATTTTAGTAAACCCATGAATATGTGTAGGGATTTAAACTCCCACAGAAAATGAGGAATGAGGACCTGTTATGGTGATGAGGATGGGGATGGGAGACAATTCTAAACAAAAACGTAAGCATGGGACATGTTCTCTCTCATGGATATGGGACATGTTCTCTCTCATGGATATTCATTGTCATACCTATAAATATCTCATGATACAATAAAATTATTCACTTATTCTTTTCCATTATTCGACAATTTCAATTTTTGAAATGTGAAAAATTTTGATAAAATCAACTCTTTATTGTTAGCTATAAGTAATTTATCAATATTTTTTCAACTTTATAAACATGATATTCAAATAAGATATAAAATAGAATGACACATTTATATTTTATCAATTTATTTAATTATTTAAATATTAACTTATTTTTAAAATAAATTTATATACTCAATTTTCTATATGATATATTCAAATAAATTATTTATTTTCAGTAATGGTCAATAAACTATTTTTATTATCGCCCTATGCATCATACTAGTCAAACGACTAATATATATAAAATTTATCTTCATGTTTAATTTTCAACCAAATAAACCCTTAGTATGATCATAAATCTAACATTAGTTAACAATTAACTAAGTGAAAAATATATAAAATAGACTAATAATTGCATTATCTTAACATTTGTGTCACGTGACTTTCAATCCACAATATATTGTAATTTCTTACTTAACGTGTTAATTTAAATCTCCTCAAATTTTAAACTGCCCTTACCACCTCTTCCAGCATTTTTGATACTTCAACACCATAATATAATGATCTCATGTTGGCCAAACAATAATAAAATATGGATAACAGAAAATCTAATTTAAGATTTAACTTTATCTTTTATTTTTTGGTGCTGAATTTTATCTTTTATTTTATTTTCTAATAAATTATTCTTGCAACAATTTTTAAGTGATCAATTCTCTTATATAATGGATTTGAGAAAGATGTACCAACAGCACCCGCGACAAGAGTACACATCAAAACACCAAAGCCCAAGTTGCTGAACAGACAAACAGATCAAAATACCACAAAGCAAGAGTAGCCCAAAACTAAAACTCGATCCGAGCTTCATATTCATCACATGATTAGTGAATTGATAACTATATATCAACATATATGTGAACATTTAACACTTCCTTTTCTGCTCGTACCATCATTGCCTGCATGGCGAGTCTTTTTGTGTCACGATTAATCTTTTAAATGGATGCAAATTGTTTTACAGATAATCGTCCAAGCATGTTACTGATCCACTGGATGATGCTGGTGATGTTACTGTTGCTTTAGTGAAATTCTTTCGACGAAAACAAGGCAAAAAACGACAAGATAAATATGTTGTGTCACTAGGAAACAATTGTTGGGTCAATTCTTTGGTTCTACTTTTCATTCGGTACCATTGCAGAAGAAATGTCCTTGTGGTAGGGAACAAGCTTTACATGCTTTTTCATGTGATCAAATTTGATTTTAGATAATATACACTCTCATTTGTCTATTTTCACTCCTTATTTATTATCATCATATCTAATATTCCTAAAATGTTTCTAATTTTATTTTTGATAGATAACAGAGCTCAAACTCCATTTCAGTTGGGGGAGCTACAGGTAATGCCTTTTCATTGTTATTAGCTTAAAAAAATAAGATACAGGATATAAGAGGGAAATAGCCAACGGAATCTTATCTATGAAAAGTGGAAATCCACCAATCAATGATGGCACAAAAGTTTTGGAACATCAGTCATAAAAATAGATTCTTCTATACCCTGAATTATGAAAATGTTAATTGGATTAATTTTGAAAATATAAATTCTATTTATCTGAATTTGGATTCGTCCAGAATGGAAAATGATCCTCATCTCTACTATTAAGTGAGAACAAATATTCAAATTAATAGATTTTCAAATGAAACTATCTTAATACAAAGTTATAAAGTGAGAAAATAAATGGAGAATAAATCTTTATATATATACTTCATGTACTTTTTTAAAGGCTGTTTCACGTATTTTATATATAAAGTTGGTGCTAAATATATGAAATCTTTTTTTAATTTTGATGTAAACAGTAAATAAGCAGTGGCTTTTTTTCAAAAAAAAAAATCTCTTACTTTCGTTATGGTTGATCCATCAATTATTAGAAATACCAACAAAGCTTGGCACATTTGGTGAGATGACTAGGTCCTTTAAGCATATGTCAGGGGTTCGACTTCTACCATGTGATAGAAAGGGGCTTTGTTGGGAGAAGCAAAACCCACTTCGGTGATCTCCACGCCTCGAAGGGATTAGTTTTCAGCTACTGGCAGGGAATACCCTTGAGCAATAAAAAAGAAATCAATTATTAGAAATTGTAAATCAATCAATATCTATAATTAATAAACAAAATCAATCAATGAAGATTATTGTAATCAAAGCTTTCAATTTTAAAATAAACAATCGGTAAATTCTGATTTAATTAATTATGTAAATTTGATTCTAATAGAAAATTAATTACATAATTTTGATTCAATTAATTCCATAAATTTGATTCAATTAATTCGATTATTTTCCATAAATTCTGATTCAATTAATTACATAAATTTGATTCAGAAAAATAACTCCATAAATTCCGATTCAATTAATTATAAAGACTTCAATAAAGTTTTAATTCAATCAATATTTTGAACCACAATTAATTATTTACTAATCGGACTGAAATATGGCTTCTGAAATCAAGTTTACTTTGAGATTTCCCTAATTGATCTTAATCTTTAAATGAAGAAGATATCACGTCACAAAAAGAAAAAAGTGAAACGTAGCAGCAAAGGAATTGACCACATCTATGATTCAGTCAATCAATAATTTAGACCAAATCAATGTTGCTGAAATCATATTTTACCAAATCAAGACAAATAGGAAAGGTATTAAAAGTTTTTAAACCACTTTGGTTATACTTAAAAAAATAAGGACTAAAACCCTAATTTACTCCCTCATATTTATAATGGGAGATAAATTAACCCATCAGATATGAAAAATTTGATTGTGGTCCCTAAAATTTTATAAATAGGGATAAATTAATCCCTCTATCAAATTATTATCTAAGTTGTACTATGTTAACTTGTTTACATGTACTGTTAATTTTCATAGTGGATCCTAATAACTTGTCTTAATTCTCTAAACGATGTTATTTAGACATTTTTTTTCATCTTCTCTCTTGTCATATCTCTCTACTTAGATAAAAGATTTTGACTTTAAGTCGTCTTTCATTTTATTCAGAATAAATAAGTGAGACAAATTAGGACCCACTATAAAAATTAGTATTATACTAAGCAAATTAATAGAATATATGAACATTTCTACTAACAGTTCATACCGCAATTTGACTAAGGACTATCTCATTTGTCAAATTTGAAGGATTGGGATGAGACTTTTTCAATCTAAAGGACTAATTTATCCCCATTATAAATCTAAAAGAGGTTTTAGTCGAATAATAAATGTATATCTTTGAAAATAAATTATATTTTTTATGAGTTATTATATGAAATTCAATTTTGTATTTTTTTTATTTAAAGGAAAACTTCATTATGAGGTAAAGAATGGATGGGGACAAAGAAATATAATGTACTTTTTATTGCCACTAAATTTTAAATGTTTTTATATTTTTAAATTTATTCTCCAATAATTTAAAAAAATAAAAAAAGATAGGAAAATAAATTAAAATTTTATTTGTTTGATCATTAATTTAAAAATGAAATTAACTGTTTGTGTATAACAAATTACATTCCTAGTAAATAGTTATATTGAGTTGATTTATACAATTTATTTTTACCGGAGGAAACGGGAGTATAAAAAAAGGAAGGAGAGGGTTGAATTTCTTAATTATAAAATAATTCGAAGTATGTGTTTTTGAGTCATATGTGGAATCCTTACTTCAAGATCAATAAAATGGGGTGGTGAAAAATATACATTGCACAAACATTTTTCCTATGACGAGGTATTAGTCCCAAAAGAATTTAGTCATAAAATATTTTCATTTAATATTTATTTTAGGCATTGATTCTTTTTCTAATATTGGTACCTAATAACAGATATTAGATATATATTGTACAAACATTTTTTTTCACAACAACACTTTAGCCTCAGATTAAAATAGGCCAATATTTTTTTATATGACAGATGAAATTAATCATAAACTGATTTATTTATTAATATTGATACCTAATAAGTAATATTAGACATATATATTACACAAATATTTTTTTAACGGGGCTCTAAGCCAAAAATAGGTTAATAATTTTTTTATATAATAAAATAAATTAGTCATAAAATGAGATATTAGACATATATATTGCACACAAAAAAAGTTGTAAAATGAATTTTTTTATTAATATTAATACCTAACAAGTTATGTCTCTCTCTCTCTCTCTCTCTCTCTCTCTCACACACACACACACACACACACTATATATATATATATTACATTATACATTACATTACAACAGGACTCTAGCCTCAAAGGTTAAAAAGTATGTCATCATACAAGTAATGGTTTACATACCATATGATTATTTTCAATTTATATTATGCCTTTTCATTTTATTCCATATGAAACTTTTTAGATTTTTTTTTCCATTACTGAAGAAGAAAACATGGGATGGATGATAATTTTTGTTATTGTTATTTGTTACGTAAAAAATTTGTTTCAATAATATATTTTCATCATTTTGTACCAATATATTTTAGTAATAAAATCAGTATTTTAATGATTATTATTTAAAATTTATTTCACATATCTAATATTAGATATTAGATAAATGTTATTATTTATAGAAATATTATAATACTCTATTATTCATGTTGGTCAATTTGTTAACATTGTAATGCTCTATTTTCTTTTGTTGCTTCGATTTAAAATTATTATTTATTAGAAAATACTCTATTATTCTATTATTAAACATTTTTAGAGAATATTTCTCTTAAACATTATATAATGTGATTTTTTATCATATCCTTTACTCAAGAAGAAAAGGGGTGAGCATGGGCGAGAGAATAATGAGTTTGTTGTCATTATTATTATTTGTTATTGTTATTTGTTGTTCGCAAAACATGTTTTACTAATAAATTTATAATTTTTTAGCAATTTATTTTGATAATATTATTTTTTGTTAGTTTTAATGCAAAATTTATTATTTTTATATATGATTTTATATATGAATAAACATTTAAACATGTACTTTTTCTATACATTTAAATTGAATGTTTTGATTCTATATGCTTTCAATCATTTGCTTAAAAAAAGTGCAACATTACACATGACTTATTTTATACTCTTCATTTTTCATGTTGAGAAAGTACAAATGGAGCAAGTTGTTTATATTTATGTTCATACCTATCAATTGATTATTATTTGTTGGATATAGTATGTTGTTAAATGTTCATTTACTATTCCACTTCTAGTTTCATTTAATTATTTGATCACAATATTTCTTCATAATGCATATCATATGTGTCAAATCAATAATTCCTATGATTTCAAATGTGTTAGCATATAAAAAATATATTAGCAAACAAACTAATAGCCTTCGTGAATCGCACGAGCACTGCACAAGTTTAAAGTATATTGACATCTATGTTTCTTCTTTTTGAGACTTTGAGAATCCTTTTAAAGAAAGTTTTTATAATTGTGTGTTTTATTATTTGGGAATCCTGTATTGTTTATTTTTTATATATTTTAATTTTTGAGATTAATGTCACATCATACTTTTTTTAGTGTGTCTTCTAATTAATTTAAGCAAGCTTCTCAATATTTTTACTTTTATACTTTTTTTTTTTGTGTTGTAGTAACAAATATTGCGGTTGTAGAGTTTCGATGATTTTTTTAATTAAAAAATTAAAATATTTGGATCTAATATTTTTGTATAAATAGGATGTGGACAAAAGATATACTTTTTCATTTGATCAACTTTGATAAGTTGTTTAGATTTTATGTTGCTATACTTTTAAATTCAAGTTTAGAAGAGTAATAATTTGCCCAAAATTTAAAATATCATAATAGCAATTAATTATAGATATAAATAACTATTTTTTAAGAAACATATTGATTTATACGTGTTTAATTTAAAGTACTTAAAAATATAATAAAAAAACATAATAAATAGAAAAAATTCTACCACACAAAAACAAATTTAATTTTGAAGATTAAAAACTAGCTAAATATAAACCAATCTTTTTTTAAAGATATTTTAGGAATGTTAAAAAAATTAATGAGAAATGGAAATAAATAAATGGGAGTGGCAACAGTCACTATCTACTCTGTAAATACAATAGATATTTAATAAAAATATAGAATTATTATATTCAATGCTATCAAACTTGAGAGTTAGGTAAACTCTTAAAGTCATGGCAATCTCGAATTGCAAACTCAATTTGTAGACTTAGAGTTTGCATATTTAAAAAATATTACTTAAGAAATTTATCTTAATAATTAAGTATAATTAGATAAATTTTTCATGACTAATATTGAAGAATTTTAATACTATAACAACATAAACGAATGAAATATACTAAAATATAGCCCAATACATGTCATAAATTTCATACCATACTTTATTTCTTATGCATAATATTTTCTAGTTAATAACGCATAATCAAATAATAGCAAATAGATAAAATAAGCTAAATAAAATATATGAATATTAGACTATAAAACAATTTATGTACCTCTATATATCAGTCTAAATTTTTTAAAGGGATAATTTTATAATATAGTATCAAAGCACCACTAAGTAGACAGGATTCGGTCTTTGTTATCCACCGATGTGGGAATGACACATATCATTTTTCAATGCTACTAACCAGCTTTTATTCATGAAAGGAAATGGCATGGAACTCCCCCTAACATCCTTTCATGTTACACTTACCTCTATTTCTAATTTTTTTTTTCTAATTATGTACCCTATACATAAATTAAAAAAAAAAAACTTTCCCGTACTTTCTTCTTACTCCCATTGCCTCTCATCATGCAGCCACCGCCTCCAAAGCATTTCCCATCTTCATCTTCACATAACAAATTTGCATGATGATCACAATTCACATTTTACAATAATTAGATAGAACTGAAAAATGAATGAACACCAAAGTAAGCTAGTAGGAACTAAGAATGAAGTGATCCTAATACCCCCAATGCAACCAAGAAAACCGTTGAAGCTGAAATCATGGATGGTGTCGAACAATTTACTTTCACCCTGGATGTGAGGATCAGCATACGGATCTCTCTCAGCTCCTTCAATGGCAATTTTAAAAACTCGTCGGTTTATAGTTTTTATTGTGAAAATTGCTCCGATTTTGACAACATCAGGTCTGGAAGCTCCTTGGAGAGGATAGACCCAGCGGGCTCGTGCCGTTCCATCCCTTCAACGAACGCAACGCAGTGACAGGTGGAGGTGGGAGGGAGTGATGGTCAGTCATGATAAGGGCACAAGAGTCGTCTGGGAGGTCATTATAATATTAAATTAAGATATCGTAAAACACAAAACTGATTTAATATTATATAAAATATTACAAAATACATGTATACAATCAATACATTTTGGTTTTAGTCAATTGTAGAAAATAAAATATAAGACCAAACTGAACCATCCGATTTTTAAGCAACAAGAATTAATTTAAACCTTTTCAAATTTTAATCGACTTTAATTTTTTAAATTAATTTTGATAAACTAACCATGTAAAATTATTTTATACTATCATCTAATCAAATTCTTTCATTTGAATGACATTTTTAATAGTGAGAAAGCCAACAATCATGACTGATGTGACAATACATATTAGATAATTGTCTGAAAAAATATTTTATATTGTCAGTGTATAGAAATTAAATTATTATTTTTTTATAATGGTGTTTTGCACAAAAATCTTGGCTAGTCAAAGAATGAATGAGAGATGTGCTAGGAAACTATTCTAAGAGTGAATCACTAGACTCAATTGGTGCAAAATATCAAGGATTCCCCAAACTCAAACGATTTCACAAAGAAATTGACTATGTTTTTCCGTTATGGGTTTCCAAACAACTTCAAAAAGCATTTGATTGTGATATGAAGAAATTTCCTAACAAAACTAATGTTGGAATAATAATAATACTAAAGGGCAAAATGGAAAAGATAAGTGTAAAGGGAAATTGTCATTGATTCATTGTGTATGGTGATGTCTTTTTCAATTACATACAAGATAATTTGTCTATATAATATGGTTGTTTATTTAACTCTAGCTAAACTAGCATTATTCCTAAATGTGGCCGTAACATCTAGCACTAAACAAGATTGCATTGGCTAACTTCGATGACCACTTAGCCACTTTGGTAACAACATTGGCTAATTAAGCTTGGTTGTTAGCTAACTTTTCGCCACATTTCCTATTTTGTAAGGAACACTTCCCACATTTTTCTCTAACCTCCCTCCCACAACCTTTAGCTAACAATTTCTCCATATATTTGAATTAGAAACTACTTTCCTCAACTGCCCTTATTTTCATAGAATAGGTTGGAGAGTTGGTTAAAGCTCCTTTATTCACATTTTGAAGCCTTCAACCAATGTCCAAATGTAATTCGTGGGTAGCGAGCTATCATGAGGGCCAAGGCTCATTGTGGGAACCATTCCTTCAGTTAATTACTAACGATTTTAGAAGGATAACTATTCACAGCTGACAGATACTCAACCAATGTCAACCGTTATTAGTCATCAAGCTTTAAGAACAGTTTATATAGGTAGCAAAATATCTTCAAAGTCTTAAAAAGATATCCTAATTAGCACTTGACTAATTTTTACATAGTAAAAATATTAAAAAAAAAAACTAAAATGCCCTTTTTAAGTCAACTCTAGTTTTCACATCGAAGCCCTCATCCTAAGCTTTTCATCGGTATGTATTTATAGTCATTTTGACAACCATAACTCAACCACCGACCAAATGAAGCCATGATAAGGATCTTATACTTTTGTGATTGTTTCAGGTTAGTTTTTCATTGGTCATATCTTTCATGTAAGTATTATAATACCCTTCCTATCATAAAGCTATGCTTAAGCTATAACCTTATAGTAAGTAGTTGTTACTTGTTAACTTTGCTTAACTTTAGAGGTGTATATACAATATTAAATACGAGCCAGCTTTTGTGACAAAAATAAAACTCTTTCTCTTTGAGTAATAAATAATATATCGAGAATACATAATTATATTACCCGATGACCAATCAATAGTGTCCATAAATATTGTGAACCCTTACCCTGGTTCATGCAAGAACCTTCTAGTCTGGGCAGGGTACTACTGAAATTTCACTAAAAGAAAATAGAGATATTGACTAAAATCCTCTATCAACGGTTCATCAAAAGGTTTGGACCATGACTACCAACACCAGCTAGGAATCTCCACAAAATAATCATCATCATTGCAATCTAAAAAAATGATAACAACAGGAATGAGAATCAAAGATTCCCAGTAGGAAAAGCACCAGTCTATTACTCAATGATATTCAACTTAATGCAAAATAAGCAATATATCTTAGATGTTTACATAAAGGTCTCATCAGTTGTGTAATCTCAAAATTGATAATTAGAGTCT
Source organism: Dalbergia cultrata (assembly GCA_031216105.1). NCBI lineage: Eukaryota > Viridiplantae > Streptophyta > Magnoliopsida > Fabales > Fabaceae > Dalbergia > Dalbergia cultrata. Next base: position 58,913,626 of record CM062353.1, on the reverse strand, counting down.
CTTTTTAATATTTCTATTTCTCATACTTTTGCTTTGAAATTTCTTTGATATTTCCTCAAATCTTATGAGATATTCTTTTCTGAGTCTCTTGAATTGTTGTGAGACTCTTCCCTTAAAAATCCCCTGGAACTTTTTTGAGATTTTCTCTGTTAAGACTTCTGAATTTCTCATGAGATATTCTCTTCAGAATCTTCTTAATTCTTATGAGAAATTCTATTAAAAAAATATTTTAACTTCTCATGGCATTTCTCCGCTGAATTTCTCTTTGATTTTTATGAGATTTATTAGAAAGTTTAGGCTTAATGGTAAAACTCATAGGACTCTTCTAATATACTTCTCTCTAAATTGTACTATCAACTATGTAACCCTGTTGCGATTACATTCTGATATAGTTCACTAGATGGAGTAGGTCTACTACATCTCATCAAGATAGCCTCGCTATCCTCGCTATCCTCAGTATATCCCGTTTCTCATGAATGATGCAATGCCGTCACATTTACACCCTGATATAGTCCTAAGGGTGTAACACGTCTACTAATACCCGTGAATCCATGAACTACCACTAAGCAATTGATTATTACATAAAGCTTATTTTCTTGAATTCCCTCTCTTTGTGTGAGGCTTGTTTTCTTACGTTCCCTCTTTTCTTGAAGTTCGATTTTCTTATACTCTTCTTTAAGATTTCCTTGAAATCTTTTTAAACTCTTATGAGATTTTCTCTTTGAATCTTTGGAATTCTTATGAGATGTTTTTGTATGTGTTCTCTTAAAAATCTTCTAAAGTCTAGTGAAGTTTTATGAGATATTCTATTAAAAATCTTCTGGAGTATTATGAAATATTCTATTAAAAATCTTCTAAAGTATTATGAGATATTCATATTCTATTTCAAAGGTCTCTCTTTAATTTTTATGAGATTTTCTGAAAACAAACAAATAAATATTTTATGGGAATTTCTATAAAATCTAGTAGATTTTTATGAGATGTTTCCTATAAAATCTGGTACACTATTATGAGATTTTCTGTAAAATCTACTAGTCTTTTAGGAGACTTATTCAGTATAGAAACTTATAAGATTTCTTACTTAGTAATTCTTAAAACGTTCAGAAAATTAAACCAACTGTCTTTCTTAGAGTTTAGAGCTTTTCTTCTATAGGTCAAAATCTCATACTTTTCATGAAACTTTAGCATCATACCTCAAAATATCAATTTTTTAGATTTTTCAAAACTATTTCTATTAATATTCTGGTTAAATTTCCAAATTTTGCAATCATTTTAAAGAACCAAAAATCTCTTTGGTTACTTCATAAATCTCTTAAATCTATTAACTTAATCCTTAAGACTTTTATTGAGAGCATCCTTTACATCTATCAAACTCATGTATATGAATATGAGAGAATAAATTCAGATTTCATCAACAAAATTTCAAACATATTTCAAGAGTCTATATTAGCAAATTAGCCAAATAATCACAAAGTAATAGACTATAATCTTTCCTACCTTTCTTCCAAACTTTTGCTACACTTTCTCTAGTTTTTTGTTCTCTAAATCAAGTCCTAAACCCATTTTCCAGCCACCCTATATGCTGCTGTTTCGACAGATTTGATGATGAAAAATAAAGTTTTGGATTGAGTTTATTGTAGATAAAGTGTTTTTGAACTAGTTTATAGGTTTATCTAAGTGTATCATTAAAGAACTTGAAGGTTTTGTGGAGTTTCAAAGTGAAAGAATGGAAGATGGTGAAGAGAAATGAAAAGCAACGTGAAGTCTGGAAACAACCCAAGAAGAAATGTCAATTTGCTCTCCTTTTTCCTTTTTATAATAAATATTACTTGGAGACAAAGTAAGTAATACAACCATTGTCAGATGAATTTTTCTTGTATCTATATTGAAAGTGTCTATGTTTATTTAATTGTCCTAACTAAAAATTAGTTGAGGTTTGACAATATCCGTTATTTTCACTAGTTTCGGTGTTTTGGTGTACCGATTATTACCACTTTTGTGTACCAATTATTATTGTTTTGGTACCCGATTGCTACCTATATAATTTTATCGAGTTAAAAAGATTCATTCAATGTTATCATTATTTTTTCTATGTCTTTATACTAATTATAATTTTTCATTCTATATTCCCGATTAAAAAATTATTATATTAAATTTTTAATAATAATTTTTTTTTTACAGAATGCTTATATTAATGTGATCATATTTGTGTTTGTTAGATTTTTCAAAATCTCTATAGATTGTTCATAATTAATTATTTTATCATAATAATATTAAAAAGACGAGTCGTTACAAGTATTATCAAGCACAACCCCTTATTAGTCAAATATTCAACCGAAGACTAGCTTTGACCCTTATTCTTTTCTTACTTGATTATTTTCCCCTTTGCCATCGTCCATTCTAAAAAATCTACTATTTTGTGCTCCAACAATTAGTTTTTAAACTTTTAATTTGAGTTAAATTGATTAACTTTTTGCAATAAACAATGGACACATTACAATAAATTCAAAAGTATTATTTAAACACTTAAAAAGTGGATATCTTTTAGGATACTAACTTATTAATTATTAAATATACTGGTAGATCCCACACATTCCATCAATTATATCATCAATTATATCATGACTAATAGTTATTATATGAGTATCTCATTAGATATTCACTTTTTATATGTTTAAACAACACCACTCTAATAAAATTTTATACTCTGGTTAAAGTCTTCTTGTAAAGTGGGTATCACTTGCTTGTCTATTCTCTGATTTGCAGGATATGACAGTGGCTTTTTAGGTTTTCAACCGGATACGAGAAACCTAAATGCACGTCCTCTAAAGTGACTAGATATACGAGTGTGGGGGACTATTTATTGTCTCATATGTAACAAGATATTTCAGCAACTTGAGGTTTTAAACTCATCTCGGGGCTTGTATCTAATGAAATTTCCCGTGTTCTATTTATTCTAATTATTAGTCATGAAACTCTATAAAAGATTATTTCTTTTACAGTGCTTCTTAATTAAGAGAAACTACTTGACTCGTTTATTTTTTTCAATTTTCTTTGAAAAAAAAAAAAAGAGTCCTCTGGGGGAGTTGTTATGGAGTGTGATACATTCACACATGAAGTTAGAGTAGGGATCCTCTCAAATAAAATTTCACAGGATTATGTTGTGAGGATTTTACCATTAATTAATAAGGTGGGCTCCATTTTGGGTTCCACGAGATAGTGTAATCAATAATAAAATTCACACGATATAATCATGTGAAATTTTTATATGAGAAGATCTATTTTCGCATTCAGTCTGACAAATTATGACATATACACACAAAACTCTAATTTTTCACATCCGATATGTGCGTGGGTACTCACCATCATATTTCACGGAATATAAGAGTGTTGAATATAGGATTAACTGCATTTTTATAAATCATGAATTTCAAATGTGATTTGGCTAAATTTATAGTATAATTTACTCTTTTTTTTTGGTTTAATTTATCCATCTTTTCGTATTAATAAAGAACATCAGACACATACAATTAAGCCGATTATTTCATACTCTGTTACATGAATAATTTTGTTGTGCTACTACTTGCGAGCAATAGTGTAGTAAAATTGCAGTGTGTTTAGTTTTAGGAAATAATTTTCTGTTTTCATTTTCTATTTTAAATTAGCCTTTCCTTTTTTGAATACAATAAAAAACTACTAACATTCAAATTTTAGGTTTCATTTTCAATTTTCACTACATCGTCATAAGATTCTAGAAATAGAAAAACAAGAAATAAAAATTATTTTCTGAAATCGAACTCAAACTCACCTTAGTAGTTAGAAAAGTACAATAGCCCATTGAAGAAATTCTGAAGAAATGTGACGAATCTATCTGTGAGTAGCCTTTTTTCCGCAAAATAAGAAGATGATGATGGAGGACAAGAGGGCACTAATCATATCAGGATTATAATGGCCAAGAAGGCAAGAACTAAATGAAAACGAATAACCAAGAACAAGGCGAAGTATATCAGAATGGCAGATAATGTATTCTAATTAAAGCAACACTGCAATTTGCACTTCTAACTATGAACTAGGCCAGCGCTTGTATCAGAATCCCCACTACAACACCATGGCAAGAGTGGCACACTGCATGAAACATTAACCTCTCTTTCCTACTGTTAATTGAAATCAATAAACTACCAAGTACCATTTTTCTCTAATATACATCACATACAAGTAGCATAACCTTACAAAACCTGGAGAAATTGATGAGAGACTCAACTCAGCTTGGTCTTTCCCTAGATGAAGAAGAATGTAAGAAAATGATGCAATCTTCTACAGCTTCAGCTCGATGTGAATCAGTGTGGTCTGATAATGAGTAAGACCTGACCAAAGTGGATGAAGAAGAAACCTTCCTAGAGGAACTCTGCTTCCTCATAGAAACATCTCTTATGGCACTTGCCACCTTTGCTCCTAGCTGCATAAGGAGTCTCACTGGAGACAATCTTGGGTCTTTAGGCAATCTGAAAGCAGAGCTTCCAGTGATCCTCTTCTTGTTTCCAAAAACTCTGCCACCACTTCCATGATGGCTGAGAAACATGGTTGGTTTGTCATTGACATCAGGACTAAAGCACACCCTTTTGCTTATTCTTGACATTTGAACACTTCCAGATGCAAAGAAGAATGCTACTTCAATTTCCTAATATTTTTTTAATGGAGAGGCACAGAGGAACAGTCAAACAGATTCAGAAAAGAGGAGAGGAGAGGCAGAGGTAGTACCAAGAGGGGACAGTTGCGTAAAAGGGGTATATATATAGATGAATCAATTTAAGGTAACTAGCAACCTAGTAAACATGGAAAGATGATACTAGGATTAAAATTAATTCTGTCTTATATATTAGTGTGCCACCATAATTGTATAATTCATTGTCTTTCATTATTATACTAAAAATTATTAGCAATAACAAGTTGGATTAATTTTGAAAAAAATGTCAATGTAATGATTTTTATATCATCAATTAACATATAATCATATATATGATTTTTAAAGTAACTGAATTAATTATTTTTTTAAATGGGGATAATTGGTTAATACTGAAAAAAAAAACTTAATTTTATAGTGATAATGTATAAAAATTAAATGGTTAAAAAATGAAAAAAAAATGTAGTTAAAAGTGAAAATAATCGCAGTTCACATAAATATTAAACCCAAGGAGTATTGTTTGAAGAGAATTTAAAGACATATAGACATATTTAACTCAGAGCTCATCCTGATCTGAGATCAAGCAAGGCTCTTACACGTGCACTAAGACATGCATACATGGGCTTGGTGTGGCATTAACAAATTCCATCTGAAAAAAGTTTCATATACAGCACAATTCTAAGGATTTTTTCTTAGATACAGTTATACAAAAATTAGTAGGACCTATATATAAGTAAATATACTATGCATAAAGTTGATGAGAGTACTCACTTTTATTGTGAGTGTGTTTAAAAATTATGTGCTAGATTTATGTATATTCAAGAATTTCTCATTCCATTAACGAGGGAGGCCTAACATTAGTAAGTTAATGGTGGAGGTGGGCATTGTTGAAAGAAAGAAAGCAAGCATGAATGAACAGCATAGGAAGATTGAGTGAGAATTTCTCACAGACCAAGAAGAATTAAAAAAGAAGGAATTTTGGTCAAAAGACAAAGTGGTGGAACAGTGAAGACTTGAGAGGGAGACAGAGAGTAACAGTTTTATGCTGAGAAAAGAAGGTAACAGAGACAGAGACAGAGAGGAGAGTAAATACTCTTCCAAAGTTCCAATCAGCGTTGCTTTTGAGGTGGTATTGCAGGGCCTACTCATGCTTTTTGTCACCCCCTTTGTTTCTGTTTCTGAAATCAGAAATTGAGATGTCATGGCCCCCAATTGTTGTGCAACAAGAGAAGACAGAGAGATATGGGGTTACGTGAACATTAGGGAATTCGCTAACCGTAAGTTTTTCTAAAGTGACAAATTAATCTATGCTTCTTTGTACACAAGGAAATTCAAAGGGAGAAAAGAAAGTTACCTCTATTATTGTGGCCTTTTTGGTTTCGTTTACTGGGGCATGCTTTTTGACGTATTGAATGCACTCTATTGTGTCTCAGCTTGGCAATTGCAAAGCCATGTTGGTTTCAATGCAAAGGTTTGTTGAAGGAGAAAAATTGATGAGATAGAAAAGAATTATAGAAGAAACTCAAGTTGGTCATTCTTAAATTCTGCATTTGAAAAATTGATCCCTTTACCCCAAAAAACAAAAAAATCTAACGGAAAATAGAGCAGACATGAATGAGTTATGAGCGAATTATCGCATATAATAGAGCAGAAATAAGTGAGTTATTATTTTTCAAAGTTAAATCATTTTTTTTGTTGAGTATGAAACTGAGCTATACTATTCAAGAAAATTTTTATCTCTGGCTATACAAGGTCAAAAATTTAGAAACTAACTTTGTCGAAAAAGCTAACACAGAGAAGAACAAAGTCGTAAATAATGTCGAGACTCTTTCTATATTGGGCCCAATTTGCTGCAAAAGTCACATGTTTAGTCTCTAGGCCCAACCCCGAACAACCTGAACAAAGGGTAAAACTGAAATTTTCTTACATAATCTTTATTTTGACAAAATTACCCTTGTTAGAAATTGTGAGGAATCCGAATTTAAAATTTGGGACTAAAATGATAAAAGATGGAATTTTAATGACATTTTCAATTTCAAATGTCAAATTTGTCCAGAAAAGTTATTACTATAAAAATATCAAGTATAAGCCAAATAATCTCCTAGGTAAATTATTTTCATAATAATTTTACTATCTAAATGGGGTTAAGAAAACTAAGGAGCACATAATGAAACAATACTTTCATTTAAAACGGATCAAAATAGTATAATTTAGAATTAATAATCTAAATTAAATAAGAGAAATGTTATTTTGACTCACACTTTGTGGGATACCGTGTCGATACACTCACATTCACCATTGGATTGGGTGCAGGAGCCAAACTGAGTGGGATCTACACTCAATCCAATGGTGGATATGAGTGTGTCGGCACGGTGTCCCACAAAGTGTGAGTTAAAATAACATTACTCATTAAATAATGATATTCCTTGTGTAACACATCGACAAAAATATACCTCATAGAAACACTAAGGGTATGGATGGCATGAATGAATGGACGAATGAGATTTTATAAGATATCATGCCATCATGTATGTAATTGCATGAGAGGTTGTGAAATAGTTGTGATTTGTATGAGATTGATTGATGAATTATTAATGATACATGATGCCATGAAATATTATTTATCTGCATGCACTCATGAGTCAGATATAAAAAGAAATGAAATATGCTATGCATGATGCAAGCTAATGGAAAAGAAACAAATAGGGTATGCTCCCAGAATATGTGGTGACCCTAAAAGACAAGATTAATGATATGATATGATCATTTGGTGTGCAATTGTCCATTGACAAGGGAACTGATCCATAAGACTAGGTTGAAGCCCACAACAACCTCCTCACCAATTGGATTGAGATCGTTAGGACTTAAGATGTGGCAACGGTTATGGTATGAGATTATCATCCCCATGGAGAATGGTAACTTAGCAAATATCCTCCTGCGTTATTGTTTATTGTAAGAAGCAATTTAAGTGACTCTCTATTTTGTTCTATATCCATAAAGCTTAAATGTTATAGTGAGTTAGCTTAGATATGCTAGGATACAACTAGTTGTGGGAATCTTGAGAAGGCTATAGAAAGACTATCTGTTATAAACTTGGAAAGGCTTCTACAAGAGTACTTTGTTAGTGGAACTCTCAACAATGGTGTTGAGGATTGGATGTAGACAAGTGGTTGGACGAACTAGTATAAATCTTCTATGTTGAGATAACTATTTGTTATATTTGTTTTACTTTTTTTTTCTATTTGTCTTTTATTTGTTTAGAAAGTTCATCTTTTTGAAGAACTAATCTTTACTAATCTCGCTTTCAAATACACGTGGAGTATGTGATTGCATATATGAAGTTTACTTCTAGTCACATACGTCCAGGAAAGAGTAAAAGAAAGTGTAGATGCATGAATGAAGTTCTCATGCTGAAACACAAAATAATGTAAGAAAGCGATAAAGAAAAATGAAGCTACATGTTATTCATACAAAATACATTTATTTATATTTTCCCCCAAGTGTTTATGATTATGATTATGATTATAACATGAAAAAAAAGTATGTGATTAAAAGGAATCCACTTGGGCTAACTACATTTTTGCAAACCCAATAATTGAATTAGATGTATGCTCACTATTTTGTAAGAAATCCAAAATGGCTAGGATGATAACGATTACATGTAAGTGTATTGTTAGAATCTTCACTGACAAATATCTATTTTCCATCTTTACTTTTTGTATCATTCTCAGATGCAAATGGGGCACATTACAGAAACTACTAGGAGGTTCTTTATTGTTGTTCTTGTTATTATTGTGTCATTCCATGAACATTACAAGTGTGTTTGGATTGGTGAAGCATGGCGGAGTAGAGTGGAATAGAATGGAGTGGAATAGAGTAGGATAATTACTTTGCTTCATTATTTAGGTATTTTTCATTCCATCCCATTCCGCCCACTTTGGGAGGGGGAAAGAATGGATTAAAGTGGATGGAATGGAGTCCAGTAATCAACTTTAGTCTATTCCATCCAATTTTGACAAATTCAAACAATAAAATAAATTAAAATGCCACTCCACTTTACCCAAATCCACCAATCCAAACATATCCTAAGGGATCTTCCCCAGTTTTGATTTCCCATAAAGATGTTGTTAGGAATATAGGGATGTATTTATATATAGACAAATATTCTATGTTAAGTTGTGTTATTTTTATTTCTAGCTATGTACTAATATTATGTTATGACTACATTACTTATGTAGTGAATGAAAGGTATGGATGTTCATTATGTTCACAACCCTTCAATAATCATTATTAATTTTTCTAACCACTACAACACAAATTAGATCTTTACATTTTATGTTGATACTCAAATAACGTGCACAACTCTTGATTTCAATATGTGACTTTATTCAAATAGAAAAATCCACTCTATTTTTTGCATAAAGTAATTTATATAAGTTTAAGTTTTCACAATTAACCATTAGTAAATCTCCTTAGTATGACTTAAGTGCAAAAGGGGATTATTAAGGTGTTATATACCAAGTGAGTTATGACCAAATTTGGCAAGGCATCGAGTTCAATGGCGAGTGTTATTGTCATTGGAATGATAGAAACAAGAAACCTAAACCAATTAAAGTATTTGGTGGATGAAATAGGGATGATTTTATGAAGAACGATGATGAAAATATGGTTTCTTTGGATGACTTGTAGAGGCTTAGATGTTATGGCCATGCAGGATACGAAGAGCTCACAAGTTTCTGAAGTAAGGAAAAAATGATGAATAGTGAAAGAAGAAAGGAGGAAAGTGTGCAATCCTTACTTGTTGGATTAGTAATAGTTAAGGTTACAGAGAATCGACAAATGCAAGGATATCGAGACTTTGAAATAGCTCTTTAGATTTTGAAGTTGTAATTATTGCACTGCTAACATAGCGACATAAAGAAGGTAAAAGGATAAATTCTTATTCCATCTTATTCAACAATCAAATGCACTTGAAAAAACACAAATTTAAGGGGCATTTGTTAGCATTCAAAAATGTTATAATATGGTTTAATCAGCACATGAAATTACATGACAAAAATGTTTTTTGGCCATGTTATTATATGCCCATCGAAAAAGATAAGAACATTGTTGATAAAGGTTTTCATCAAATATTGAAAAGTGAGAATTTAGCATGTCCTTAGCAAGTGAGTGTAAATGTGTGTTGTGACAATACATGAATTAGTGGATTGATCCGATGAATGGGTCAGAGTGGTTGGTAATTATAATAAAAGTTTGGGACTAAATGCTTATCAAATGAGAATTTGGTGCGAGGAAAAGAAGTTTCAAAACTTGGTTATGGCTATATTTGTCAAAGATATTACTCAATGTGGTTCTAAGATGATCATTGGATTAAAAGTTTACAAAGATAGAATAATTTGAGGACAAAGTGATATATTCTAACAAAGGCTTAGTAGCAATGTGAAACGTCGAAAGATTGCATGGCAGCAAGCGCCAATCCGTAATGAACATTTCCATGAAAGTAGGAGCAGTCAACATGCACATCTATGAAGAAAGGACATGGGTACATGAAGATCAAGGACAAAAAACAGGATGATGGCCATGTTAAACCAAAATTAGTATCACACCTGCTAGGAGTAAGTATTATAGACCTTTAGGAATTTGTCTACAAATAGAAGTCTTGACTCATTAATTTAGTGTGTGATGCTTCTTACTCATATACTACAACTTGGACTGACGTCATAGCAAACAATGGAGCAACACATTATGTATGAGAGAGATTATCTACCGGCAGAAGTAGAGTTTGTTTCTTTTTCGTTTCTTTTCTTTTCATTTCATTGTTGTTTGCTTTTGTTTTATTGTTTTCAATTGCATTTGTATGCACTTTATTCCAATACAATTCTTTTTTTATTACTTCACTTCTTAGACCTTTGAGTTGTGGTACACTTCAGTTAAAACCTACTTTCTTTCTTTGGAGAAAGTGACACATGCTCAAAAGGGTTAAATTGGACATTCCAACACCAAATTAAATGCATGATAGAGCTCATCAAGAATGGTCAAGGAAGATAGGACAAAATCCAAGTGGATCATTCTAATATTTTTATTTTAATTAGTCTATTTACTTTATATGTTTAGGCTTTCTAAATTTGTATTTGTTTTATTTAATCTATATTTATATTTTATTTAGTTTATTCGACTCATAATAGTTATTTTAGGACTCAATAATTCTTAGTGGACTTATGATTAGTTTAGGTCAGTATTTTAAATGTTTACCCTAATCCAAGAGGTTATAAATATCTCAAGGAACACATTAGTAATTAGGTTTTTAGAATATAAAAATTGAAATACTAATGCGAGGTTCTCTGCTATGTAGAATTTTCTTTGTTTTAGGTAAGGTTAAGTGTTTCTTTTGTTCGCTTCATTGTTTATCTCTTTAATCAATGATTCTAAGGATGTGTTTCTTAGGGGTTTAGTAACGATGACTATATTATCCTAATTATCTACATTTATGAGAATTATGTTTCTTAGGGGCTTAGTAGAGATGTCAATCTTATCCTAATTATTGCCATTTCTAAGAATGGGTTCCTTAGGGTTTAGTAGGGAAGGCATTCTACTTTTTGTTCCATATCAAAGTGTGCCGTTGGGGTTCTCCATGGGGTAGGTAGTGCGTTATGCCCTTCTTTCTCTCTGTCTCTCTCTCTCTCTCTCTTTCTCTCTCACTTACACACACACACACAGATATATACACACACATACAAGTAGCTAACAATTCTCTATGGGGTAGGTATCGTATTATCTTCTTTGGCCCCATTTAATAACCAGGGATGAGGTCTTTATCCTTGCTGGGGGTGGTTCGTATGGGTATCCCTCATAACTAGTTTTTAGGCCATCCTTATTTTAGTCCCTTCAAAAGTTATTTGACATCAAATAGATCTTCAAAAGCTCATGCTTTATATATATATATATATAAGGTGATCAAATAGTCTTTCATTATCATTTTGAAAATTCTTTGACATCAAATAAGTCCTTGAAAACTCATACTTTATTAAAAGGTTTAATTATTCTACCTATCCTTACAATTTCACATAATTTTCAATCGGGTCCTTATCATTATAAAAGATGGAATATTCCATTTCAATCTCCCTCTTCACCTTCCCCCCTCCCCCCTCCCTTCTAACTTAGTACTGCAACCACCCACCCATAGCTTATTATTCTAATTTGACTAGTTGCATGTGATATCTAGTTAAGAAGTTGAAGTTTAGTTTCCATCATTATTTGTCTAGAAGGATATTCTAAATTGTTTGACTTCAAATGTTGTGCTAAAGATGGGATTGGATATTTGGGGTTAAGAACAATACAATGTGTTGAGTGCCTATGTTACAAATATGTAGTTTATTTTGGGAATTGTAACATGTTTGATATTAATGATTCATATATCATCCTCTTATGTCAATGTCTTTATCCCTTCTTGATAATGGTTTTCCTTTTTTTTTCCTTTTCCAAAGTAGTCATCAACTAGCCGATCTTCCAAAATCTTTAGCAGATAAAGTTACAGCAAAATTATGAGCCAAACTATAGATAGAACCATTCAATACAAGTAGTTAAGTTGTGGACAAATAATTCCTTATATCTAGGATGTCGCCTTGAAAATATATTAAGATGACAAAATTCAAAACTAGATGGTTAGAGAAAAGACCTGAAATCATAGAGATATAGGGTCTTTCTGTGTAGAATTTGGCCTACCCTGTTACTCTAAATGAAAATCTAAAAGCAGAGTAAGTATTCAAAACGAGCAAGCTAAAACCAAGGCTTTAGCTAAAACATCAAAATCCAAGCCCAAATGAAGGCCAAAACCCCAATGGGCTAAAATTAATTTTCATAAGCCCATCAAGTGTTTCAAATGCAATCATGAAGACCATATTAGCAAAAGTTGCAGGCTTAAAGGAAAAGTTAGAGCCTGAAATCTTAACCCAAACACTGAGAAACAAATAAACAATTGTCGAAACTTTTGAAGAAGAATCTGAGAAAGAAATTTCCTCTGAAGAAAAATCACCAACATTTTAGGACGACATTCCTACTTCAAAACAATTGAGGAAAAGACAAAACCTTAATCAATGTTCTAATCAAGGAGCAAGATCTTTTCTTTGAAGAAATAAATGCTATTCATAACCTTCAAGATAAGAAGGTTTTTCTCAACAAACCCAAATCCATCTTAGAATAAGGAACTTTAAAGATAAAATCTCCCCTCCAAACTAATAAATATAGCCTAAAAGGAACTCTCAAAATACTTAAAAAAAAGACCTGCCAAACCTGTGACAATCCAAAATCACTAGAGTGAAATTCAAACACTCAAAAGTGAGATCAAAGATCTAAAAGAACAATACAAGACCTATCAAGAAATTCTTCAAATCCTGATATTTCTGACCAAGAAAGCACCAGCTTTCAACAAATAGTGCAAACTGTCTCAATCCGAAACAAGCCATGGATGAAAAGTTCCTTAACATAATTAACAGTTTGAAACTTTACAAATTCTATATCAAAATTAGCTCTGTTCAATTCTGGAGCAGATTTAAACTATATTAGAGAAGGGATTATCCTAACTAAGTACTTTGAGAAAACTATTGAGCGGCTTAGAGTTGCTAACAAAACAAGACTCAAAGTAAACTTCAAACTCTCTAAAGCTGTCATAGAAAACCAATACCTAGGAAAATCAATCCTTTTCTCATTTTCCAGAAAACCCATCCTCAAAACCATAAATTTCATTCAAGCCAAGCAAAGCCAAATCATTTTCCTTAAACAAGAAATTTTTTTCAAGAACATTGAGGTTCAACTTGCCAAACCAAAAATACAAAAGAAGATCTATACTCTTCTTGAAGAAAACAACAATTTGCTTTGATGCCCCAAATGCATTCTAGGAAAGGAAGAAACACATAGTTGACCTTCCTTATGAAAATGATTTCCATGATAGAGAAATCCCTAACAAAGCGAGACATCCCTACCAAAGTCCATCCTAACCAGATGAGCGAGAAACTTCTCGCTTACTGCAAGCAAGAGATTGATGATCTCCTTGCTAAAGACCTCATTAGAAAAAACAAAAGTCCCTATTCTTGCTCTACTTTCTATGTTAACAAAGAGGCAAAAATTGGGCGTAATGCTCCTAGATTGGTTATAACTACAAGCCTTTGAACAAAGCTTTATGTTGGATTAGGTATCCAATATCAAACAAAAAAGACCTTCTCAACAGACTCCATTCTATTAAAATCTTTTCAAAATTTGACATGAGGTTTGGATTTTGGCAAATCCAAATAAACGAAACCAATCATTACAAAATAGTGTTCACTGTACTCTTTGGGTAATATGAGTGGAACATAGCCTTTTGGACTCAAGAATGCTCTATCTGGATTCTAAAAAATGATGAATTACATTTTTGATCGATTCTCAAAATTTATCATTTTCTACATTGATGATGTGCTAATATTCTCCCAATTTATAGATCAACATTTCAAACAGATAAACATCTTTAAAAGGACAATAAGGCTAAATCGTCTGGCTGTTTCAAAATCAAAAGTCAATATGTTCCAAACAAAGATCAAGTTCATTGGGCACAATATCTATCTGCGTACCATTACCCCTATAGATCATGCTATAAAATTTATCGATAAATTGTCAAATCAAATAATTGATAAAACCTAGCTCTAAAGATTCTTAGGCTGTCTAAATTATATGTCAGACATTTTCCCTCAACATAGCAATTTTACCAAATCTCTTCATGATTGTTTAAAAATGCATCCTCCTCCTTGGACAGATGAGCATACAAACATTGTTAGGCAAGTCAAAACTAGAGTAAAGAAACTCTCATACATTTACCTTCCAAACCTTTAAAATTGTGGAGATGAAAGCCTCCAACCTAGGGTATGGTGGTATTTTTAAACAAAAAATTGATGATAAAGAACATATCATTGCATTTACTTCCAAACATTGGAATGCTACTCAACAAAAGTATTCCACCATCAAAAAAGAAGTTTTGGCAATTGTTCTTTGCCTTTCAAAATTTCAATCTAATATGCTAAACCAAAAATTTTTAGTAAGAGTTGATTGCAAGTTAGTAAAAGATATTTTGCAAAAGATGTTAAAAAACTTGCCTCTAAAGATATTCTTGCTAGATGGCAAGGAATCCTGAGAGTTTTTTATTTTAATATTGAGCATCTCAAAGACACTACAAACTCTCTTCCTAACTACCTTACTCATGACTTCCTACAGGAAAATTAAAGCTAGCTCCATGTCGAAATCAATATCTTTCGCTTAGAAAGGAGGGGAAAAGAGTCAAGAAGAAAGGAAAGTTAGTCATGGCAGGATTAACACAATCAAAAAATCAAACATAATTCACCTAACTCAAGGCATCCACCTAGCAAACCAAACAAACAAGGTCTTCTACCCTACCACTCACTCAAACTTCTAAAATAAGCAAACAAACTAAAGACGACTATGCCTTTCCAATCCAAACTCTATTAGCCCTTCAAGAACAAGGCTTAACTAAACTACCAAAGTAGTGTTTGGCTCAAATTATCAAGGAAGAGAAAACCGGACCGAGCATCGAACCAATCAAGGTACTGGTTCAAAAGTTTAAAGATCCAACCGGTGTTCAACCAAAATATTATATATATATATTCATAGGTTTATAAAAATAAATATAATCCATATAAATTTCTCTAGTCTCAGCCTCACAACACAGTTACAAAAGTATTTGAAGATAATATTTGTTAGTGGCTAGTGAGTTTTATGGTGAGTAGCCTGCACATATCAATATTTTTTTCATACATAGATAAAATAAATATAATTTATTTTTTTTTTCATTTTTACTCTGTGACTGCCACAAAATATTAGTATTTAAGCTTTCAAACCAAAAAAAAAAAAATCAAAAGCTCTGAATCGGTCCAATTGGTCCGGTTTGCCAGTTTTCCCAGTTTTGACTGATTCTAAATCCCTCCGGTTCTAACTACTCAACCGGACTTGCCAGGCAATCGGTTCCCAGTTAACCTGGTTAGACCGGTCGGTCCGGTCCTGTTCTTTTAACCACGCAAGTTATGCTTGAAAATGATGAGGATGAAAACTACCCTATAGATCTCATGATAGATAAGATAGATAAGCTTATCTATCATGAGATGGAAACAACCGGGGTACCGACGGATTTTTCTGACGGAATTACTGACGGAAAATGAAAATTTTAAAAAATATGAGTTTCAGTCATTACCGATGGATTTTTCTGTCGGTATTTCCGTCAGTAATGCTTGCGCCAACTAAATTGGAAATGGCGCGTGAATTACCAACGGAAAAATCCGTCGGTAATATTTACGAATTATTTTTTATTTCAAAAAATAATATTACCGACAGATTTTTCCGTCGGTAATATTTACAAATTATTTTTATTTCAAAATTCAATATTATCGACGGAAAATCCGTCGTTAATATTTATGAATTATTTTTTATTTCAAAAATTAATATTATCGATAGATTTTTCCAATCCAAACTCTATTAGCCCTTCAAGAACAAGGCTTAACTAAACTACCAAAGTAGTGTTTGGCTCAAATTATCAAGGAAGAGAAAATCGGACCGAGTATCGAACCAATCAAGGTACTGGTTCGAAGGTTTAGAGGTCCAACCGGCGTTCAACCAAATTATAATATTTGTATATATATATATTCATAGGTTTATAAAAAAAAATATAATCCATATAAATTTCTCTAGTCTCAGCCTCACAACACAGTTACAAAAGTATTTGAAGATAATATTTGTTAGTGGCTAGTGAGTTTTATGGTGAGTAGCCCGCAGATATCAATATTTTTTTCATACATAGATAACATAAATATAAGCTATTTTTTTTCATTTTTATTCTGTGACTGCCACAAAATATTAGTATTTAAGCTTTGAAACCCAAAAAAAAAATCAAAAGCTCCGAATTGGTCCAATTGGTCCGGTTTGCCGGTTTTCCCGATTTTTCCCGGTTTTGACTGATTCTGAATCCCTCCGGTTCTAACTACTCAACCGGACCTGCCAGGCAACCGGTTCCCAGTTAACCTAGTCGAATCGGTCGGTCCGGTCCGGTTCTCTTAACCATGCAAGTTATGCTTGAAAATGATGAGGATGAAAACTACCCTATAGATCTCATGATAGATAGCTTATCTATCATGAGATCGAAACAACCAGGGTACCAATGGATTTTTCCGATGGAATTACTGACGAAAAATGGAAATTCCAAAAAATATGAGTTTCAGTCATTATCGACGGATTTTTCCATTAGTATTTCTGTCAGTAATGCTCGCGCCAACTAAATTGGAAATGGCGCGCGAATTACTGACGGAAAAATCCGTTGGTAATATTTACGAATTAATTTTTATTTCAAAAATTAATATTACCAATGGATTTTTCCGTCGGTAATATTTAAAAATTATTTTAATTTCAAAATTTAATATTACCGATGGAAAAATCCATCGGTAATATTTACGAATTATTTTTTATTTCAAAAATTAATATTATTATCGGATCTTTTCGTCGGTAATATTTACAGATTATTTTTATTTCAAAATTCAATATTACCGATGGAAAAATCCGTAGGTAATATTAATTTTTTTTCTTTTTAAAAATAAATATTATCGATGGAACAATCTGTCAGTAATAGTTGAATGAATTTTTCCATTGAAAACTGGTTCTTTAACTATTACGGATGGAAAAATCCGTCGGTAATTCAAAAATCCGTTGGTAATTAAATGAGCACAAGCATCATTTGTGTCTTCACTTTCTCACTCTCTCACACTCCCTCTCCACACACACAGAGATTCCACACAAAGGCACCGCCGACGCCTTGCTCAAGTTGCCGCCTGGTTGCTGGCCGTGTCACGCTGCACAGATCTGGATGTGCTGTCATCGCCGCTCTCTCTCTCGCCCCTTGTGAAGCCCCCAGTCGTCGCCTCCGTCTAGCTCGAGCAGGTCTCCACAGCTTCATAGCTCTGCTTCGTCCAGTCTAGCGCTGGTCTTCGCTCGGTCGGTGAGGCTCCGTCCAGCTCACGTTGGTCTTCGCTAGCCCGTTTCCGCTTGATCTGTGAGCCTCCGTCCAGTCTCACACCGGTCTCCACTCACCGGTCTCAGCCCCTTGACCCGGTTTAGATCCCGCCATTCTCGTCGGTCACTCTCTCTTTCTCTCCTCGCGTCTGGTCTGGTCCGCAGCTTGGTTTTTTCTTCTCTAACTTCTTAAATTAATTAGCTAGATCTAGATGTGGGTATTTTGTTTGAGATGAGGGCAAACTTTTTGATTTTCCAATTTCCAACTTTCAAGTTATCATGTACGAAAATGTACCAGATTTGAGAATGGAATATGACATGGAAGTAAAGGAATTTGATGCATGTCTTCTCTGCTGTGAAATTCTGAATTTGTGTTTTATTTTACTATACTAATCAAATTTGTTTTTTCATTTTCTAATTTGTGCAAAGGGCATCTATTGTTAGGCAAGAGCTTGCCAAGTTGAAGAAGGTCGTGTCTTAGGCGTGTTATTTCATACCTGTGATGTTCTTTAATTTTTGTGATAGATTGTTTCATTTAGTAGTACACCTTGGTCGTTATGTGATGTAATGTATGTTGAGTCTCACCTGTCCAAGTTTATTGAGTCAGTAGGTCATAAACATGTCTTTATTCATGTCAATGATTACATGAGAAATTTTTTAAAGCAGTCAAAACACCTTTAAACAGCTTTTTTTAGCCCAAAAGCACCACTAACCAGCTACACCAATTGCGCCCTCGATGCTCTCGTCTGGGGCTTTCCGTTGATATGCATTAATAGCCATTCTGATACCTGAGTCAAAAGTTATTTATCTTTCAAGTTTTCCTCCACAACAAAACTTGTTTATGGCCAATACATGTGAAGTTTGCTTATTTATTTGAAGTTTGTGCTTATTTATCAATGCATTTGTATCTGAAGTTTGCTTCTTCTTTTTTTTCTCAGTTATGTCTGCTTCTTCTCTTTAGTGTTTAATAAGACACTTGCTCTTTATCTATATATCATGATTGGTGTATTTCTTTTGAAGTTATTAATTTAAGTAACTGCTTTTATTTCAAAACGTTGAATCCGGTTGGTGTATTTCTTTGGTGAAACATATTATTATTTTGTCGATTTTAAGGTAAGTAATTGTTTCTTCTCTTAATTTAATTATATTGTTGTTAGGATAGAGACTTATGATTTGTAAGATAGAGTTGTAAGAAAATGGGACTGCATGACTGGGGGGAAGGGCGTAGAGGTCCTTCCCCGACTTGCTTGCATTGTTTGCTGTGGAGATTGATTGTGTATGCGGAGATTGCAGGATATGCATGTTGTGATGTTATAAGGGGGTATGCTCTAGAACGGTTTTAGGATCTTTAAATGTTTGTTTGATTGTATTGGATTGACATATGTATCTATTGAAATTATTTTTTTGGGATGTCTTTTTTCAAGGGAAGTTATGTTAAAAAAATTTTTAATTTAAAGGGTAGAATCTTAATTTAAAGGGGGTGCTATCGAAATTTTATTAATTCAAGAAACTTTAAATGAATTTGTTAGGTTAAATTACACATTCAAGAACCATGAGCTCCACAAATAGACTATGGATGTATGACAGGGTGCACTCCAGTCGAGAGGTAATCAAACCTGAATTTCATGCGGGAGTTAAACAGTTTGTAAATGTGGCTTGTCAGACAGTGCAATTTATGAATGAGCAAAAAGTTAGGTGTCCCTGTGATAGGTGTAAATGTAGGAAATATTTTGATATGGACACCATTAGGTATCACTTGTATAAGAATGGTTTTATGGCGGAATATTGGGTTTGAACATGATAGTGTTGAAAATACATATGTTGGACGTCCAAGTAGAGTTAATATTGGTGATGTAGGAACTATTGGATTTATGCCGGAGCGATTTAAGGACCTAGTACATTGGTATGCTTATCGAATCATCATTGTTTCATAAACACACAAGGAATGTTACCTCTCGGAGTGTCGATCTTTGATGATCTCCCTCGCCTGAGAATCCTTGTGTTACCGCACGATTGATTTGCTTGTAGTCGGTTGACGGCAGACCTTCCAGACTATGTCTCAAGGGGAAGGAGATAGTGTGTGGGCACTTTCTCTCTATCAGGAGATGACCTTGCCTCTACCTCTGTGACTACCCTCTCTCTATGGAGAGGGTTAAGTGTAGTATATATATGGGTTCCTAGAAAACCTAACCCTTAGATGTAACGGGCTCTAGGTTTCTTGGGCTCTTCTTACACACTAGGCCCTATTGGGCTTTAGTGAAAGAGCAAAAACCCAACAGGTGAGCATGTCACAGGAAACATTAATTGGGAGGATAATTCTAGACGATATGAGGAAGTTCACTGGGAGCATCCACTACGGATAATGA
Source organism: Dalbergia cultrata (assembly GCA_031216105.1). NCBI lineage: Eukaryota > Viridiplantae > Streptophyta > Magnoliopsida > Fabales > Fabaceae > Dalbergia > Dalbergia cultrata. The sequence continues at coordinate 58,893,544 of CM062353.1, read as the reverse complement.
GGTTCGTGAGCAAGTTCACCTGCTCAATGTAGAACTTCATCGCATGCAAGAGCAGGATGCAAAGAAGCAGCGCCAGTTGCAAGAGATGGAAAAGAAGATGGCAAACAAGGAAAAGACCTTAGAGATAGAAATCAGAAGGCAGATGAAGGAGAAGGAGATTAGATTAAGAAAGCAGATGAAGAAAGAGATGGTGTCTTTGTGGAAGAAGATGCAGGCAGGTTCCTCTGCACTGCCAGACATTGATGATGATGATGGTGGTGGTGATGACGGCGATGCTGGCGATGATGATGATACTGCTGATTTCTCCTGACTTTAGGTATTGTTTTTTCTTTATTTGGTTGTAGTAGAACTATTTATATTTATGTTTTGTAAACTTTCTGATGTTTTTATCTATTTTACATTTTGCACTTAAATCATTGTGTTTAGTATTTATTAAACAATTATTAAATATATTTGCATATTTTTAATTAGCTCTCAATAAAATATAGGTTTGTGACTATTTAGGAAATATATGAATTACTGAATGGTCTATTTAAAAAAAATTATTGACGGATTTTTCCGTCACTAAATTACACAAAAAATACAATTTTGTCAATTACAGATGGATTTAAGTCCGTCGATAAAATTAAATAAAAAAGAAAAGTAATATTTAAAATTACCGACGGATTTTTCCGTCGGTAAATTAAAAACAAAAATATAAAAGAAAGCGAAATTCTAAAAATTGCCCACGGAAAAAATCTGTCGAAAAAAATAAAATTACCGACGGATTTTTCCGTCGATAATTTTCTTAAAATCCGTCAGTAATATCCTCAAAGTGACGATTTTCCTGACGAAAATGTTACTTTATTTACCGACGGATTTTTTCCGTCGGTTTCAGTTACCGACTACGTTATTACCGGTTGAAAAAATCCATTGAAAAACCCATCGGTAACACGAAAAAATCCGTCGGTAACAACTTATTTTCTTGTAGAAGGCCAAAACCCAAATCACAAAATATGCACCAAAAAAGGAAATCACAAAGGCTGTCCAAACTCTTCCAAAAAAAAAAATTCTCCCAAACCCAATATTTGCCCAAAGACCAAAGAAAAATTCATAATACTCTAGGTGGAACCAAAATATTGGGATGAAAACCCAAACAAAGTCTTGGCAGAACAAAACCCAAAAGTTTTATGAGTTTATCTTGGTAGACTCTAATTCAGTCGCTGTCAAATATTATAAAGACAAGGCTAACCCTCCAAACATTAGCCACTCAACTCTCCAAATACTAAAGGTCTCGTGACTACTCATTTGGAATTTAGTAAAAAATCCAAACACTATAAGAAAGTTTTCTCAAAATTTTGATCCAATTAGATATAATTACTGGGACTATATTCAAGCATGGACATGTGTTTTTTTGGCTCCAAAACAAAGCATTTCGCTATTCTTGGCTTATCAATTTTAAAATGAATGTTTTGTATAAATTCCTTCATTGGATTATCCAATGGTGGGATTTTTTTTATCCAATTAACCAAATCTTTCCAGTTGAGGCTTTTGAAGGATTTTAAACCTTTTAAAAAGTGATGAACTTAGCCGGAGATCCTTTCCCAGTAGATCTCCTTTTTTAGTCAAAATTTTCTCTTGCTTGGATTTTTCTACGGCAGTACAAATATGGCAAACATCCAAACTCAAACTTGATGCCCGATCTCCAAAGGCAACCATATGTCAAGTGGTGGGCAGAATTTGACACTTTCAGAGGCACTCCAGATAGTGGAAGGGAATAGTTCAAATGGAATCTCAAACTCCTCATGGCCTTCAATCCAGATTCTTGCAAGTTCCTAAATCAGAGGTCCAAAATCATGGTGGCATTAGGTGGTTCCACTAGCAAAGAAGCCTTTGCTGTTAACCTACAGGAAGTCCTACAGCTAGTTCAAAGAGACGGTGCAGAGTCCTGTTCAAAACAGAAGCTACCTTCTTCATGATCCTCTTCAGCCGCGTCCTTAGGATTCTACCAAAATGAAGATGATTGTTTTGGTATTGATATCAGAGATGACAGCTAATGCCAAACTCGACAGGAGGAATCTCCTTTCAGATATTCAACCAAAACACCCCTTGTCTATATGTGCTGACAGCATGAAAGAATACAAGATCCCTCATCAGCTTTAGTCACTAGTCATTGTAGCCGATAGGCAAATTGTTACCTATACTATTGTAATAGTCTTGGTTGTGTAACCTGTGTTATGGTGATAGTCTTTAGCATAGGTCTATATAAGGATGGGCAGTCTTAGCTGTAAACCATCCTTCTACGACCCCAACCAAACTTCTCTAAGATAGAAATCTTGCCAGTAATCTGAGTCCTCTTTGTAAGCTTTCTACTTTAAATAAAATATATATTTCTTCATTTTCTCTACTTTCTTTTAATTTATCTGCTTTCTTCTATTTTGGAAATATTATTATTTTATGAACATTTGCATGTTTTAAGCTAAGGATTATGCATCCTTTCTACTTCCTACCCTGATCCTTTCCACCACTCACTCGTTCTGCGGGCTCTCTAGTGTCCGTGTATATGAGTGTATATATATACATATATATATATCCATTTACATTAGGTGTAAATTTTTGTATTCTTATGCCATTTAATAATTTTTTATGGGTATAAAATTTTATCAATCTAACTATTGAATTCAATGTTTTTACCGTGTAGATTAAATACATTAAATTTCATATAGTTAAAATAATTTGATATTTTATCATGTCATTTTATATTGACATATAATATATTTTTGAAAATTCAAATAAATATTAATAATTAGAATGCATGTCTATTATTGTCCTATTTTTCTAAAATCTGGCATATTTAATTGTCAATATAATATTATATAATTTAATGGTCAAATTATTTAAATTTAATTTTTATTAAGAGATATTAAAGAATGTAAGCTTACAAAATTTATACATGATGTGAATGAAAACCCACTATATATATATATATATAAAAAAAAAAAATCGCTGTTGTTATTGTAATTATTTATGTGAGTCACTTTTATTTTTAAAGTTTGAAATTTAACTAATTAGTCATTGACTTTATAATTGTGAATTACATTATTTCTTAAAAGTATAAATAATAAATATCATTCATTAAAACATACATCATTTAATCAAATCAATGAAAGACATATCATTAAATCAAATTAGTACCCAAAAATCATAACGTCGACTCAAATTAGTTTATGATATAAAACTCAAATTAGTAATCTTTAAGATTTTCTCACTTTTTACCAAATAAAAAAGGACTAAAAATATCACAATACGTAAGCATCCTAATTTTGAACATAATTTCTAAGAATACTAAATAAACAAGTAAGAATAGTGCTCAGACGATAACCTTCCCCAAAGCACCTACGGAAAAGGATGAGTCCACTTTGCACCTTCGGCCTTTTTTCGTAGTACAAAAGCCAACCACGGTTCAAGATTACAAATAGCATGTTTGGATTGAGCATTGCAATTGATTCTGAGAGCTGGAACCGATTCCATGTTAATTCGAGTAAGTTTAGTTTCCATTTAAACCAAAATCAAGAATCCACTAGAGCTCTTAAAATTGGTTCTACGGGAAGTAAAACAAATATTACTTTTGGGGTTGTTTAGTATTTACGTGAAGGTGAAAGTTGTCAAAATTATTTCTCGAAAAATCTGTCAAATATAAGTTACTTTATCTTAAAATTAATCTTAACAGAATCAATTCTATCCAAAGTCAATTCTATAAAAGCACAACTGCCTTTATTCTGGTGCAACGCATAGAACCTCTCCCGAACATATTCCAGTGCAGATCGATTTTATGTACAAATAGCTTCCTTTCAGATCTTACTTTCCAAGCTTTCCAAAACTATCACCAAGTTTCGCTACCAGAATTGTGATTTTCAACAAAGAAAGAAGCAGAATTATATTGTCACATTAACTTTTTTTTTTTTTTCCATAGAAGAATTGTCACATTCAGTGTTTTAAATTGCGGTTGCGGTCGCGGATGCGGTCGTGGTTGCGGTTATTCTTGATATGCGGATAATGCGGCCGCGACGCGTGTTGCGGCTAATGCTGTGAAATTTTAAGATTTGCAACTTGAAAAAGAACTTGCGGCGTTATGCGATGCTGATGCGCGCTCGATGCGATCCTGATGCGGTCCCATTGCGGTTACGTTGCGGTCAGGTGTGAAAATGCATCACACCGCGATTGCGGTCCGACGCGGTTGCGGATCGAATCGCTTATTGCGGCCGCATCACGTGATGCGGTCCGCAATTTAAAACCCTGGTCACATTACTATGTTCCCGATAGTGACCAAGTACAAACAATATGGATTCTTAGGTACGAATTGAAGTTTATTATTTTTTAATCCTTTTCTCTAAAACTTTCAAGATATCGAGCTCATTTGGTTAAAATTCTGGGAAAAATATTTCTTCAGATTCTATAAAAGCGTAATAGAAATAGAATCAGAAGCAAAAGCAAAAATCTTTTATATGTTTAGATGTAATTATATAAGTATTTTTTATTAGAATCAGAAATTGCTAAAATGTTTAGATAAAGTCGATACAGAATTTCCTTTTTTATTAAAATTACAATTTAAGGGTATGAAAAGTTACTTCCTAACAAGGATATTTGGATTTCCCAGTCTTTTTTACACATGAAATTTTTTCATATAAAACTATTTTTTATTTATTTTTAAATCCATATAATTAATAAAAATATTTAAATAAGTAAAATTAATTCTTTAATATTTTATATTTGTTTATGTTATGTAATATTTATTGGGCTTACTAAAGCAATTTTATATATATTTATTATTATTGAATTATGTTTAATTGAATTATAAAACAATACATGTACAAAATAAAATGTGATAAATAATAATTAAAGTATTGTGATTATGATAGTGAAAATAGGGTGATGAGTGAGAGTAATTTAGTAGCAGGTTGTTTTTTGTCCTTTTCATAAAAAAATTTAGGATAAACTTTGAATCTAAAAATAAAAAATGAAAATTGAAATTTATAATTTTTATAATTTTCAGTATTTCCTTTACAAAATCTAGAAAACTGAAAAACTTAAAGTGAAAACTGAAAACTCAAATCAAACATATTCTAAATAATTTCAAAAACCAACCAAGAACACTCTCTTCTACTATTTCTGCTTCTAAGAAAAACATGTAGGGATATGGTTCTGAAAAAAAGTAGAAAAACTTATTATTATTTTTTTAGAAGAACAAATAAATATGGTAAAAAATTATAAAGGTACTTTTCTTAAATAAAATGAAAGGAAGTAATTTTTGTTTCCTTCTAAAAGCATATCCAAACTTAGAATATTAAATTTAAGCTTTATTAGCTAGATTCTGTTCCGAACCGTACTCATCAATAACCGAAAGTTCATTTAAATTAGGTTGTGTTCCTACCTGACGAGATCTTTGAAAAAAAAATATTCTATTCCTGCCTATCTCCATCCTGTAATAGAATTGGGATTATATGGAAACGAAGAGAACCTTTTCGAGAACTCACTTTTAATTATTTTTCTCATCTCATTCATAAATTTCAAAATCGCATACAAAACAGTGAAACACCCATACTCAAGCAGGAAAAAAGAATCTGAAAGTTTGTAGAGTAGGAGACTTTATTTCTAGAAAATAAGAGAACAAATGAGACTCTATTTCTAAATGTGGACGGAATATATTCTTATATTGACGTTCGACAGGTGGATTAATCTTTATCTAAATTTGTTTCCACAATAACAAGAATGAGAATCAATTGTTAAGTGCCTTAACATGACATAACCACTCGTTTGTTCCTTTCGAATCACATTTGGTGCTTTATTCCCTTATAGAGTCTGTAAATTCCCTCACCGAATCTCAAAGTGATCATAAGAAGAAAAGAATGTGGCTAATAAATATGTATTTTTTTAATTGCAATTTACTCTTTAAAAATTTAATTTATGCTTTAGCTCAAAAATTTTAAAAATATGCAAATCAATCCCATAAATTTTTATAAATATGCATTTTAGTCAAAATAAGTGTACTTTATCCTAGAACTTTGAAATATGTTCAAATTAACTCTCTACTTTTCTAAATGTACAATCTAATACCATAAATTTTTTAAAATTTGTGATATTTTTGTTGATAATTAATAATAAAATTAATGGAAGGCTTAATTTGTACATTTAAAGATATTTAGAGAGTCAAATTATACATTTTTAAAGTTTGGGATCTAAAGTACATATATATGATCAAGAATAAAGTAAAATATTTCTATTTTTTTCAAGGAAAGAATAATTTTGATTTCAAATTTGTCTTCTATTTCAAAGTTGTTCCTTGAAAAGTCAAAACTACGCAAATCTTTTTGTCAAATTATTATTCCTTGATTCTTGTATATAGGGTAGCTAGGCCTCACAAAATGGATCTCAGGTTTATGTAACAATTATAAAATACAATAGGTTCATAAGTTCATCCTGAAAACCATCAACACTAGATCTAGAAGTTTCTACATTTATAAAGAACTAAAGTATTAAAGGATCTAGAAATTTCTACATTAAGCACCAACTCTAGGAAAGCTTCTTATAATTAGCATTGGAAGAAGTTTCTAGATGATGTAATAATTAATTACTACACTAGATAAATCTATGTGGAAGCTAGTAGAACTATAGACAAGTTACTAGAATTTTTAATTAGTGATACACTTAAAGAAGTGTCCAGAGAAAATAAAGACCTAGAAGTTTCTAGTCATTGTGTGGTCATTAAAGTGACCAACCTTGAAAGCCTATATATAGGCAAGAGGAGTATTTGTATAGTGTGCTAAGGAAAACAAGAGCTAGTGAGAAGCAAGAGTGCTTAAGTAAAGTATTAAGTGAGTGCTCTAGTTACTATACTCTAGTGTATAAAGTGTGAAGTTATTCAATAAATTATAAAGAGAGTTTTATTTTTAGTGTTTTCTTGCTTAACATGTCTATACATTGCCCCTATGAAACATATGATTATAGGATTTTCCACAAGAATAAAATAAAAATATTATTAATATCAATGTACTTTTTGAACTTTTTTTTTCAAAAAGATGTCCCATTGTTGAATTCTTGGATGAAATTGTTATTGTCCAGGACGATTTCCATCTGATTATTACCTAGAAGTTTGAAATCATAGAAGTGGTGAAAATGAGAGTGTCTGTAATAATTTGTGTAAGTATATCGACAAAAAGTGATCTTGAGTGTATGGGAAGTATTGAAGTGATCTTATGTTTATGTAAGAGTAATGAGAGAAATTTATCTTCAGTTCGTGTTGAATAAAGTTTGGATAAAAGAGATAAGATGGCGTAGAACAAACTCTATCGTCATGAAGGTAGTTTTTTGTTTGGGTGGTTTAATTTATTTACTTTTGTTGTTCATAGTTTATTTTTTTAAATTTTTTTGTAGCCAAAATGATTAGGATTTGGGTATAGTTTAGTTCATTAAGAATGATTTGTTAGTTTATTTTTATTTAGTATGATTTCGGGAAAATAATTTATTGTACTTGATTTTTAGTATAAAATTTTAATATTATTTTATTTAATTTATTTGATGCTTAATCTAATAAGATTATAGTTATTATCTTGTTTAGTTGTGATTTAATCTACTGTTGGATTTTCATTGAACATATTTCATTTATTGTTTTTGTTTCATTTAGGTAACCCCATTGAGTGTTGTAGTCTAACTGTGCAGGCACTTTTGGACCACATGGACACACGGAGTTTTATTTGCATCATGCAAGGTTTTGGGAGGCTACCTATCTTGGAATCTTTCACTATGATAGCACATTGATTAGTGTGAATGTGGAGCATTGGTACCAAGAGATGCACACCTTTCATTTGTCATATGGAGAGTGTACCATCATCCTCAATGCTGTAACATCATGGATAGTGCAATTGTACACGCCACAAGTGCGTTACGACATGGATAGTGTGATGTTTAGAAACCACAAATGACAAATTCTCTTGTGTAAACTCAGAAACATTCATGTTGCCTATGTGTTCATTGCTCATTTTGATTTCTCACAACAGAGCCTAGGAAAATTTCATCTGGTCACAATTTGGGCCCATGCCTCCATTTCCTAATGAACAAATCAGTAAGACAAAAGTAAGTGATCTTCAATATGGACATAATTGGAAGATTGCAGGTGCCCTTCATGATAGAATATTAGCATTAATAAACTTTGACAAATATGTTGACATATATATGCCCAAATCGATAGCTTTCATAAGTACACTGTGTCCACTTTTCATGCTAAATCTTGTCAACCCACGTAGACATGGATTCGCAATGTGTTTTCACATATGTTGCATTCATTAGAGCTCTTTGGGCACCTTTGCTCTTGAATTGAAACACGGAGTTTGAGACGATATGATGAATGCAGTATACATGATAAGCCATCAGAGGATGCCACTCACTACTATTTAAAGTATATTTGATACACTCATTCTTATTAGAAATTACAAGAATGCATTGTTATGGTGTCACATGCTATCAAATTTTACTAAGGAAAAAAGACCATGCCTCATTTGCTACTATCCCTCTTCCATGGCAAATGCATTAGGAAAAATGTAGGAGTTACCATATTGGGAAATTGCCATTAATAGCGTTTCACCATATGCTTGCAGAATAAATGAGTGCTGCCAATTGAAATAAGTGATTAGTAGTATTTGAATGCCTCGATGCATGGTGAAAATGTCCAAAACAAATTGTGGAACATTACACAACTATTATCAACAACATTATCTACAAAGTATAGCATAGCTAATAACTAGATTTGTGTGCTTGGCATAAAAAATTGTAGACCTTGCAGTCATCTCGATGCCCATTGTACAAATCTCCACAGTCCCCATAAATCTTGCTAATGGCCTTCTATTTGATGAGCCATACACTCCTACCTGAAAATTTTGAACCAGAACTTTGACTAGCATCAATCCTTGGACCACTTTAATGTACCTAGTTGGATTCAATTGCACCATGGGAAATATGCTAGAATAGATAACATTACTATCTACTTGGGGTGGTCTTGCATAACCAAAGCGAACACACACATGTGTGATCCATTGTACTTCTGGATTCCCCATATTTGCTTTTTATGGTGATATGTCACACATATACTCCCCACCAATTGCCAAGCTTCACACATCTATTGTCGTATATTTTATATGGTCTGACTTATAAACTTTGTACTGACCAGATTTTCAAATTATGTAATTAATTTTTAATCACAAATAATACAGCTTCATTATCGAGAAATAGTTGATCGACATGCAACTCATTTTCTCCTTCCAAGCCCAAAACTCCAACAGGCCCACTGCATTTAGCTACACTAGTTGCTTGACTAGTGAACCTCGCAAAATTGCTCTCATACATTGCATCCATATTCAATGATGAATAGTGATAGGACGCTCTTGAGACTGAGATTGAGATTAGGACTTGGACTTGAATGGTTGACTACATGGAACACGATCTGTCTTTGACGGAAATTGTAGCTACCTCCTTAAATTAGAATTAAAGAGTAAAGTTAAGTTCAAGTACCGAATACACCAAAATTATAGTTATGATGCAACTCGGGTCGTCTCTCAAGCAGGCTATGTCACTTGGTTGGAAATTGGGGGTTTTTGATAATTAAATTAAAGCAATTGAAAATAATTGGTAATGAATCTAGAATTAAAGACACTAGTACAAGGTATTCCTATAATTGAAATTAATTATCATAGACCAAATATTGAACACATTAGTGACATAGGGTAGAGAGAGGTAGAGAGAGAATCCTAGCTCCCAAAACTCCAAATCCAAAAATAGGGTAAAAGTCTGTACAATTCCCTAAATACTGCTCTCTAATATAGCCAAAGTGGGGCCCAAAACAAAGTTAATTATTTGTAATTTACATAGTAGCATGAGCACTATAGTGCTAAATGAGCGCCATAGGGCTCATCAAAGCCTTGTGCTTGAGTGATTCTCCAAGCCATTCTAACGAGTGCTATAGTGCTATACGAGCACTGCGGTGCTCAACAGTGAGTTTCCTTTTGTGCTTTTGTTCCTTTTTGTAACCACTTTGCTCCAAGCTCTTTCCAAAGAGTTTTCAGCCCTGTTCTTGATATTTTACACTCAATCCAAAGCTTCTGTATATAAAACCATTCTAAAAAAAAAAAGGATCAAACGCAATAGGCTCTAATCCATTAATCATTGCAAAATCAGTGCAATAGTCATTGATTCTATAAAAAATGCAGAATAAGGACCTAGTCAAAATCCTAATTATTCACATTAACAACATAACCAAACTTACACAAAAAGTTAAGGTTTAGAAGTAAAATAAGTTGCATAAATACCCTTTATCAATCTCCCCACATAGCCTTCACCATTATCACTATCAAAGTAGTATTTGAAACGCCTCCTCTTCATCATCCTTGTGATAAATAAAAATAAAAAATAAAACCCACAGTAGGGCCATCTCACAACAATGGCTCTGCAATTTGCATCACAAGCTATTCAAAGCTTGGAGAAGCCATGTCATTAACCATATTCGAGTTTTGCCTAAGATCACAAGGCTCTTCAAAGGTTGGGGAACCATAAGGCACTTGATAATGCAAATTGAGGGAATGGTAAGGAGTAGTAAGACTATAATTAAGTTACCATTGTTTGTAAGCAATTTTAAGAGATTAAGTGAAATGATTTTTTGACCTTCCAAATTTTTTTTTTGGGGAAGGGGACCAATGATGGCATGACATCATATAACCATCAAACAATGGCATGGCATCATAGTTTTTAGGGCTGGACCAATGATTAACTTGATCAAGGCATTAGGTCAATGGTTGAACCCCGGTTGAACCAAATTCAATTAAATAAAATTATAAAAATACAATATAATTATACAATTAAGATAAATAGAATATATATATATATATATAAACCATTACACAACAACATTACTAGTCTATGGTAGTGGAGTCTCATATCATCTCTTTGGACTCATGATCAATACCCATAGGAAGCCTTTTTGACATAATAAAATTTCTCAATCGAAATTGGTTTGGTTAACAGCCTCGATTCATAGCAAGCCCGACCAGTTCATCGATTTTTGCTTTGAACCAATCAATTCGATCCGGTTATAAAAACTATGCATGGCGTACTCTCTTCTCCATTTCATTAATGATCATTCCATTTTATCATTTATAAATCTTTCAAACATATTCTAAGGTTCCACCAAATGATTAATAAGGAACTGAATCTCCTAAGCAAAATGACCATCTTCTAGGAAGATAAATAACTCCATGATGTGAATCTCTAAAAACTGAGTGTGGAAATCAAACATGAGACTCACATCGGTGTTGCTACCAATCGAGAAAGTTCTATATTGGATCACAACAACAATATTCCCAAAGATTTAAAATAGGACATTTTTGACCCACAAAAAAAAGAAGTAGAAAAGAGAGACACTTTTGCAATTAATACTAGTAGTATGCCCGTGCTACGGCACTGTTTGAATGTTACTTTATAACAGGTATAAAAATAATTAATTATTAATGTGCATGGCTAAATATCACGACCTGATTTGGGAACGTGACTGCTACGTGAGGAATCCTATCCCCACATAAGCCTCATAACCTCTAAGTCTTCTATATATGCATATAATAATAATAATAATAATAATAATAATAATAATAAATCCATTTATAAAACATCATTTTATCTCTGATAAATCTTTAGTTCTTCTGAAATCAAACTCATAATCAATAGCATATTATAATTAAACTCTAAATCTACCTTTGTAATACAAAATATATGAGTTGCTCTCTATACAAAATATCCATGAAGGCTATAATCATGTAAATACAAAAATGATCATGATAAATCAATGCAAATCTATCTCTATGGTCCGAGAACATGCCCGCAATGTACACTGAAACACTCTATCTCTAACCAAAAGCAAAAGACTATTCACTCCTATGTGAAGCTCACCAACTGGAAACCTTTACTGCTAGGGAGGAGGTGGCTGAGAGGGACCTGTAGCAGCTAAAGTATCTGTAATGGAAAAAGGTAGAAAGGTGAGTTTCATCTAAAACTCAGTGAGTGAATTTTCACCTGTAACCCCTTTCATGGGAGAACAACCAAGATGCATAAAACTCATAATAATACTAATAATCAATAATAATAACAATAATAAAACAGATTATAAAACTGGTTCTAGTAATCCCATATATAAACATATAAAACAAGGCTTTAAACTCCTCTGAGTCATAGTTAGTAATACTTTAAACTTGATAAACATACATAAGAATAATAATAATAACTGTTTGTAAATATCTCTATTCTCTATGGACATCTCACTAGGTCCTGATTCGCCATGTTCTCTAGAAGCTCTGCCTCCATGCATGGTCGTTAATAAGGGGCTCACCTCCATGGCTGTTAGATAAGGTTACCTCCATGACTGTTTATTTAATATTGCCTCCATGGTTGTCTAATGTTATTGCCTCCATGGCTGTTTAATACTATTGCCTCTTTGGCCATTTAATAAATCACATCATACATAACTCAACAGAAATAAATAAAATCAATAATACAGAAAATTCCATAACTAAAGGGCGAGTGCTCAGTCCCTGGCAAACGAGAGCCCTAAAATTCTTAGTACTCTGAGAGTTCTAGATTTATATAACTCTAATAATCTGACTTTAGTATAACTATAGTTGTGAAAATCGAGTCAAAGGGATCACTGCTTGTAGGCATATACCGATTTTAAGCCTACAGAATATGTATCTGGTAGTTACTATGAATCATACTAAATTCTGTACCTGTTGGTACTATAAAGCTGGAGTTTTATATTTATATCTTAAGCTAACATATTTTTCATATTCTTGATCACTCTAAAATCATGGTTCAACACTGGGGGTTTATAAGCATACTACTCTAAGATCCTAACAATATATTTCTTTATAATGCTAAATCATACTTTGCTATTTATATTATTTCCTTTTTTTTAATGAGATTATATTATTTCCTCTAAATACTTTGTGCTAGGCTCTTCTCTAATTTACACTCTCTATCATATAATTATCCTACTTTTAAAATCATAACAGAAGTCACAAAATCTCTAACATATATAATCATAGGCCTTCTTTGGCTACTTATAAAGAAAATAATTTTTTTTTAGCAATGATAGTCCCATAAGTTTCTGAAAATATAGTTCATGCTCTTTGAAAACCATAATTTCATCAACTTGACAAGATCGTTACCAATCTCTAATCCTTCCTAAAGTAGCTTTAAATCATACGTTTCATGATATTTGAAACCAAAATTTCATAACTTAACATAATTAACATTTATCTATAATCTCTTTGAAACATACTCTAACATTATCCATTATGCCACAATATAAGGAAAATAACTTTAATGACAAAAAAATAAAGGTCACAAGATTAAACCCACTTACCTGGAGAGGAGGAAAAGATGGCACTACCACCAATTGAGCTCCAGGGAGCTGGGAGGACACTCACATATGCTATAACAATCATAAAACTCAAGATCAAACTTTATCAACCTATAGATAACTCTAATATAGCTCTAACAACATTGGGGGAGCACCTCTAGTTGACAAAAATGAGAGAAATAGTAAGCACAAACCATGGAACATGAAAAGAAGAGGAAGGAGATAACAAAAACCAACATAAAGCCCTACCTTTGATCTTGGAGAATGAAGATGTGATGAGGGATTAAGAGAGGAATGAAGGAAAAAGGGGTTGGGAGTGAAGGTTTCTGGTTTCTATTCCAAAAACCCTAACCTGAAGGGTTTTTAAAAGAGTATGAGCCATTAAACTAAAACCGCGTCATTTCAGGTAGTGTTCTATTCCAGAGGGACTGCTATAGCGGTCCTCAAACCACCAAAACCCGTGCATGCCAACCCTGTAACCATTATAGCAGACTTGGACCACTATAGCTGTGACCACAACCAGCAACTTCTGCATTTTTTTGTCATTTGCACTTGGGTTGTCTCAATACTCACTTATTTACATTTTTTACTTTTAAGTTAATGACCTTATCATTAACTTTAAAACATAAATGTAAATAAGGAAATACTTTCCATTTGGATTCAAATAACATATAAAAAAGAATCAAAACCCTAACCAATCAAAATCCAATTTTTTTAGTTCTAGTTCAAATTTAGGATTTCTTATGATTTTCTAAACTAGTGAGCTAAAAACGAAATATCTAGAGGTTTCCTAAAATTCATTGAAAACCACTCTTCAATTTATTTTTCTTTAGAGAGTAATTACTGGGACTTTTTATCTAAAAAATGTGGCTCTATCATATAGCCATTCAATGAGGTGTAGGATCCAGACTTAGCGAAATCTAGGACTCGACAACATGGGTGGGTCTCGAGGGACCCTAAGGCCGTACAGAAATTGTCTATTGACACGTGTACACCGAATACTACACTAAACATATATAGAAATAATATAAATATAAGTTTAATTTTGATACATTTTTAGTGTAAATTTTTTTTATACCGCTATCCAACACATTCTGTCATATCAGTAAATATGACCAATTCTCCCTCCCACTGCTTCAAAAGTCATGTAAAAGGAAATATTTGATTGGATGACGTTAACAACATAAATTTTACATGGTTAGTGTATACAAATTAAATTATATATATATAGAAGTTCATTTTAATACAATTTAAAAATAGAGAAGAGCCAATAGACACATAAAAAGAAAAGTGATCATGTAAAATTCAAATGTGCAATTCTTCGGTCAAGTAACAAAACAACTACAATTTTATTGTTACAATCAAAACTATTTTTTTTAATATAAATGTGATTGATACGAAATACTTTTTATATGAATATTTTTTTTTATATAATCAAAGTTATTCACCAAAATGAAAAATAAGAATCACTAACTCAACTTGATATACAATTGACAGCATTTTTGCATATCTGTTGTCATTCATACATGAATAAAGGGTGATATTTAGGGTAAAACTTTATTTGTATCCCTTCTAGTTTATCAAAGTTCTACTTTAGTCTTCATTTTTTTGTGTTCTATATAAGTCTTTAATATTTTAAAAACATCTTGCCCTTTCCATAGATGAAATTCAATATAAATGGAACAAATTGATGTTATGGTCGAACTACCATTTTAAAAAATTATAACATAATATAACATATCATATTTTCATATTAAGCAATCACAAGAAAATATAAAATGTCAAGTTTTCGCTCATAATTTAAATGTCGTTTACATTTTGAAAATAATATACCAAACAAATTTTTGGGACTAAATAAAAAATTTTAATAAAATGCGAGAAACATACATGAAATCTTACTTGTAATATTTATCATGCTTATTGATTATTTTGTTCTTTTTATAATCTAGTTCATTTAATAATGATAGATTATTTAATTGACCTTCAAATATTAAATTTATAAAAGACATTCCAACAAAAGCCTTTGAAGATTGTCATTACTCAGGCAAATTTTGAATCTCGACAAACACATAAGGTCTCAAATCTTTATATGAGCTTACCACTCCCATATACAAATACAAATATTCAAAACAAACATCAGACAACAATCACTAACAAAATAATATTACCGATATGGGTCAAGTGTTTTATTTTTTGTAGGCAATATCATTTGCTAATAGATCTCAAGTTTAATTTCGCATATTCATTATATTAGATATTAGCAATATAACAAATGGTTTTCTAAATTGAAGTCTAGATGATGGTTTGACAGCTTTCTTGATAGCATCAACAAACTCTTTGTCTTCAATTAGTAATCTCATTACATAACTTGCTTCTTTTTAATGTATATAAAACTATGAAAAACATGGTCAACACTCTAATATTTTAAGAGGTATATTTCAATTAATTTGATTTGAATATAAAAAATTCATAATATTTAATCTCGTTTTTCTTTTTCATGTATTTAATTAAATGGCCCGTTACTCATATTGTCTAAGTGCTAAAAGGGAAGAAAAAAAATTATAGATTCAGATTTTACTCAAATATTTAAATAACTTATAGCTAAATAAATAATAAATTATTAATTTATTTCAAATAAATATTTTGAATCTAAAGTAGAAACTTCGAAGACAAAATAATTAAGAAATTCTAGTAATTAATCTTAACATCTAAATTATCTCAAAGAAGTAGACAAATTATTATGATGGCTTTTGAAAACAATACTATTTAGTCGTTGAAAATGCGATGGCTGGCTAGTAAGAGAGTGTTTCAATTTTAAGGAATAAAAATAATTGAAAATTATTTTTACAAATGTTGTTTATAATTCCAAGAAATTATTGAATGTGAGATGATTTACTAATATTTGTCGTTTGTTGAACAAAAGTGAGATAATTCTTACTTGTTAGAACAAAAATAATTAATTATTATATAGATTGAATAATGTTGGATAAGAGAAATTTTTTCCTACGGTAGACATAATGAGCACCAATCATAGTGTATATAATTTGGAATTTAGAAAAAAAATCCATCCAAAAGGTGATTTTTAATGAATTGAGCTCTAGTAAATTAAACTTTAATTAAATAATAAAAACTTTAAAAAGAAATTAGAAAACGTAGAGCATTGTAACTAGATTCACCTTCCTATCGTCCTCTTTAGCCAGACACAATAACATTATGCTGTTACGCTGCTGTATGATTGGCTATAATCTCACATCTTCCAAGGCAAAAATTATTTGTTTATTAATTGATGAAAAATATTGGGCTGGAGAGCATGTGATGGGACGTCACCCGTAAGGAGAGTATAACTTTCTTTTGCTTTACCAAATTTTTAACCCAAAAAAAATTTAGAGAATGAAATTTGGCGTTGAATAACAGCCAAGGTTAAGAAAATCAGACGACATCGAACCCACCATGACTTGCTAAAGTTTAGAGGCCCAACTTGCTCAACCTAATATAATAAAATATATATATAAATATATATGTATAATTAATTAGAACATAAAAAATATATTAAATCATTAAATCATTAACATTAACATAATTAACAATATATATATATATATATATATATATATTCATAGATCTATAAAAATAAACTTAATCCATATAAAATTTCTCTAGTTTTAATCGCACAATATGGTTATAAAAGTATTTGAAAACAATATTTGTTGGATGACTAATAATTTATGATGAAAGAACTTGTGGATATTAAGATTTTTTTATATATAAAATAAATATAACCCATTTTTTTCATTTTTACTTTGTAACTGCTATAAAATATTAATATTTAAGCTTTGAAACTAAAAATAAAAATAAAAATCAAAATCAAAAGCTTGGACCTGGCTGAACCTGGTCCTGTCACGGCTTTCTGCTTGACCGATTCTGAAATGCCCCGATTTTCTCCACTCAACCAAACTGCGGCTGCTCCCCATTAATCCTGCTGACTGGTCTGGCCTTTTCTTAAGCACACTCTTTAGTTACCGTGCGAATAGAAGATTTCTTTGCATGAGACATAGACATGCAATTATAGGTTCATATGGGTTGATTCTCCCTCTACTTCATATTAATAATTATTTATAAAAATCATATAATTGTAATTATAGTACCATAAACACGTAGGCAAAGTCCGCTGATGAAATAGGCCTTTACACCAATCGAAGGCTCCTAGGGCTAGGGTCCTGGACAAGTAGCTTTCAATGCCTAATGGGTTCTCTATTAAACTTGTAAGGTGAAAATATTGCAGTTTACTTTGTTTAGTGAATGGATTTCCTGAAAATATTTTAAATTTGTAAACAGTCCTCACGCCACCATAAAGAATATCCCTTTCTTAGACTATCCAGCTTCCTTGGATTCTCTCTCTCTGTCTCTGATTAGTGATTACCTTCACAACCACTGAACACGATATTGATTCTATCTAAATTCAATGGTTGCTTTGTTCCTTTTATATTCCAACACAAAGGCAACACCTTTTTTTTCCTTTTTAGATGATGAACACTACTTCAATCTCTTTAAATCCTTCTCTCTCCCCTCCCTTTCTTTCATCTTCTTCTTCTGCATCATCATCTTCTTCATCTTCTTCGTACCCTTCTTCCAGTTCTGCTATATCCCAGCGTTTTCGGCCGTTTGGAGCAAAACCCATTACCCTTTCCTCCAGGGGAGCACGATTGTGCTGCTTGCATGGGCCGAGAACTGTAAAGGGTGGAAAAATTTTGGTGCTTTGTGCTGGGAACATGACCATGGCAGAGAATGATGTTCATGAAGAGGAAGAAGAAGATGAAGACGGTCCTCCTTCTTCTGCTTTGCTCGATTGTCAGAGCAACTCAAGGCCTCGTCGAATTGCTCTCTTCGTTGAGCCTTCTCCTTTTTCGTGAGTTCACCGTTTTTTTTTTTTTTTGTTCCGCTTCTTGATTTCTTCATTTGGCATATTGGACACTGCCTTTGTTGAATGTGGGGTGTTTTAAATTGAAACCCCGTTTTTTTTTTTTCGTTGTTCTCCCTTGTAGCACTGGTTTCAATTTTTGCTGTAGCAATTGAAATGACCCTGTTGGATTGGTTTTGCCATTGACTTCGTGGCGTTTGATGATTTGACTGTGTGGGGACCCGTGGTCTTATATCCAAAGCCATATGTTTTTCTGCTTGCTTTACTAAGTTGTCAAAGTTCAACATTTGTTTCATCTGAACTTATGTTTGCATAGCACTGTGTAGAATATAGATTAATATACTCTCTAGGATTAGTAGTCGAAACATAGAGAAACAAATTTTTAGCTTTTTCACTTTTTTAAAGAAACAGTGGTGCTGTTCTACTCTGCCTTTGATTGGTGATCTGTTGAAATCAAGGTTCTATATATCAGATAGATTGTGTCGACTTAGTCTTCATGTGTTTTGGATATTTATTCTATTAGTTTCACATTGATTCTGCAATCTCGCCATCAGAAAAGTCACATCTCAGAGTGTGTTTGTGAGTTTGGGTTTTGTGGCAAAAGTGAGGGGAATGAAGGGTTTGTAGAGTACACCGTTAGCCATTGTATCGAGCTGCTTCTCAGACTTTTGCATATTTTGGTGTAAGTCTGCACAAAAATCCAAATGAGATTGAATTATCCTTGGCTGTTGGAAGTTGGAACTAATCATGTGTGATCCCCTGTAAGAAGACATCTGTGGTGTTAAGCTGTGTAAGAAAAAATGTCTTTATTTCTAACAAAATATTTATTCACAAGCTACATCTATTTTGCAGATATGTCTCAGGATACAAAAATCGGTTTCAAAATTTTATTAAGTATCTCCGTGAAATGGGAGATGAGGTAACTTCTTCTACTTCTTTTGTTTCTATGTATTCTTGTGTTTATTTAACTTCATACTGGTGCTTTTATACAGTACCCTCACAAATTCAGATAAAATCTGGGACTGATAGCTTCTGCATTGTAGAATTAAAGATATTGTTTCAACATGTATCCTGCACCTTTTTTTAAAACATTGCAATCTGCAAACTAACTAGTTGTGTTTATTTGTGTTATATAGGTAATGGTTGTGACAACACATGAAGGAGTGCCCCAGGAATTTTATGGAGCCAAATTAATTGGATCTCGGAGGTTGCTAACATTGATCTCTTTTAGTTGCTTTGCTCATTTTTCTCTTTGTCATCCCTTTGCTCTACTTGTAATTCTAAAATGAAAACAGAAAACAAAGGGTCTGTTTGGTTTCAGAAAACAATATACTGTTTTCATTTCCTATTTTCAGTTTATTTTCTATTTTTCAGGATTTTGTGAAGAAAACAATGAAACTTGAAAATCCAGGGCCCGCTTCAAGTTTTCATTTTCTATTTTTATTTTCTATATTTTCTGTTTTCAGAATTTTATTAAGAAAATACTGAAATAGTGGAAATAGGAAATGAAAGCAAAAGACAAGATTTTGTTGTTTATCATTGTTTTCACTATTTCCTTCATAAAATCTTAAAGACAAAAAACACAAGAAATGTAAACTCCAACCAAACAAGCCCCCACTTTTTTAGTTTTCATTTCTTATCTTCACTGTTCCTTTTATAAAATCCTACAAAACAATTAACAAAAAATAGGAAATGAAAACAAAAACCAAACAAGCCTAAGATATTTTTTTGTTTTCATGATTTCCTTCTCAAAATCCTTAAAAAAAAATTGAAACAGAAAATGAAATTAGGAAATAAAATAGAAACAAATTGACTCTAATTTGATTTCAAATCTTAGTATTTTCTTTTTCCACTTCAGAGGAGCTTACTTTTTGTTTCCTAATTGCATTCATTGCATATAGCTGTCGACTGTCATTCACATACCTCATATTCTGTTTGTATATATTATGCACATATTTTCAGATTTCATGAGCAAATAATAGCGGTATTCCTCTTGTTATCACTTTATGGTATTTGAAAATATGATATTGATTGAGGATTGGCCGGGTTGAATATGTTATTTAAAGGTATGATTGCTACCAAAACCATTGCCTTATGCTAACAATTTCATTTAAATCAAAAACACATGAAAAATGCAGTTTCCCCTGCCCTTGGTATCAGAAGGTACCTCTCTCCTTGGCACTGAGCCCAAGAATAATTTCAGAGGTGGCCCGGTTTAAACCTGATATAATACACGCATCATCGCCTGGCATAATGGTTGGTTTGTAATTCCTGTGTGCAGATTTATTATAACTTTTGGGTTTATAAAGAGGATAATTTAGTTGTAAAGATTTATTCCTTACATATCTGATTGAACACTTGCTTAACAGGTTTTTGGTGCTCTTATTATTGCAAAGCTTTTGTGTGTTCCTATAGTCATGTCCTATCATACCCATGTACCAGTGTAAGTTTGATTTCAATTAAGAATTTTTTTAATGTATTTATCATTTGAATTTCGTGGCTGTTCTGCTAACGGTTGTTCTGTTATGAAGTTATAATGTCAGAACTGCTTTATATTACATCAAGTAATGCTTATGGCTGATCTTGTGTTGCTTTTCAGTTACATTCCTAGATATACATTTAGCTGGCTGGTGAAACCCATGTGGCTGGTCATAAGTATGTGCATCTACTTGCTTCTATTTTTTATTTTGGACTCAAATATTTGTGAGTGTAACATCAATTTTGCTTTTTTATACAGAATTTCTTCATAGAGCAGCTGATCTAACTCTGGTTCCGTCAGCTGCCATTGCAAAGGATCTCCTAGCATATAGAGTAACAGCGGGTGAACATAAAACAACCCTTATACAGCTATGCTCAATTCCTCAGTTGATAACGGCATCTGAACATAACCATTTGTTAGTATGCCGTTGGCAGTGCACCAGAGTTCTGATTGACTTGTTTCTCCTGTTCATGTCCAGCTAATAAGATTCGTCTTTGGAACAAGGGTGTTGATTCAGAAACTTTCCATCCTCGGTATCGCTCGCATGAAATGCGAGTAAGACTAAGGTTTGAAAATTTGGTCATTTTTTCATTATGTGGTAGTTATGATAATTATCGGATTTCATCTCATTCTTAAACACTTGTTATGCAGCAATGGTGAACCTGAGAAACCCTTGATAGTTCATGTTGGACGGCTTGGAGTTGAGAAGAGTTTAGATTTTCTCAAAAGGTAGTGAACTTGATCTTGAAATTTGCCTAATTTGGCGTTGTAATTGTATTGAAGATTTTCGAGTTGATGTTGAATGTTGGTTATTGATGTACTAAAGCTGAAAGATTGCTAAAATCTTTTCAGGATCTGCTTTATAGAAATGTACTTTGAAATACCCTCACCTTTCTCTGATGCTTCTAACCGTACCTTATAATGTATATTGCTTGGGAATTTGAGTATCTCTCGCCTGTCTTTGACAACTGAACCACTCGTTTTGGCAGGATCATGGATAGGCTTCCTGAGGCACGGATTGCTTTTGTTGGTGATGGGCCCTACAGGTTTTGACTTACTCTGATATGAATATACTTTCTGTTTCTGTTCAAAGTGGTATCTAATGAATTTTAACTAATGGATTTGTTGGAGTAAATGTCTTTTATTTATATATTACTCCATTCCATATCTGGATAAAGCAATGTCACATATAAAATGTTTGAAAAGTTTTAGTAATATGAGTTCTTAACCACTAGGGAGGAGCTGGAGAAAATGTTTGAAGGTATGCCAGCAGTATTCACCGGAATGTTAGGAGGCGAGGAACTCTCTCAAGCATATGCCAGTGGAGATGTTTTTGTCATGCCTTCAGAGTCCGAGACACTTGGGCTTGTTGTCTTGGAGGCCATGTCTTCAGGCATTCCTGTGGTCGGAGCACGTGCTGGGGGAATTCCAGATATAATCCCTGCAGATCAAGAGGGCCAGACTGGTTATCTTTATAATCCGGGCGATCTTGAAGACTGCTTGAGCAAATTAAAGCCCCTGTTGTTTGACAAAGAGTTGAGGGAGACCATGGGAAAAGCGGCGCGTGAAGAGATGGAGAAGTATGATTGGAGAGCAGCTACTCGAAAGATTCGCAACGAACAGTACAACGCTGCCATTTGGTTCTGGCGCAAGAAAAGGGCTCAACTATTGAGACCCATACAATGGCTGGCTAAACGTATATTCCCCTCACCAGAAGTCAGTCAACTATAGGTGATGCAAATACACCTTTCTAGCTTAGGCTGTTTTCTTCCAAGCTTGCTATGGCTTCATAGAAGACTTGCATGGGATAAGCTTGTGGTTGATTCATTGTAATGAATTCATTTTCTGTATGTAATGGAACATACAACATGGTGGCTTGCACCATATATTGTGCCATTATAAAGTGAATTAGGATCATAGGTTAAATGCTTCATGTCCCTACTCTATAAAACAAAATCACATGCTGCATGTTAAGGGTGTGCTTAGTTTCAAAAAACAGTTCTCAATTTTCATTTCTTGATTTCATTTAATTTCCTGTTTTCAGCAATAGTGTTAGAGTTACAATCTTGGGCAAACAACGGGTAACATGCAACGGGCACAACTAATGCAACAAGTGTTAGTTACAATCTTGATTTCTTCCCCTCTACCAGGCCACGACAAATACAATAGGCAAAATGCTAGTTACAATCTTATGCAATTGCCATCAATAGTATTTCGCCATACTTGTTGTATAGATGAGTTCCGTTAATTGAATAGTTTGCGATATTGGAATGCCTCTACACATGGTGGATATGTCCAAAACAGATGATGGAACATCATGCTATTACATTCTAAAACATTACCCACATAGTATGATCGAGTCTGTAATTGGACAATTACACCTGGCATGAGTTTGTAGACCACCTAGCCATTTTACATGCTCATTGTAAGACCTTTCCCAGTTGCCATAAATCATAGCAATTGCTTTATGTTTGGCTAGCCACACATTCCTTTAAGTTGTCTTGAATCTCACACTCGACTCTATTGATATTTGTAGCACTTTGATGGATATCGTCGAATCTGCTTTCACCATTGGGAATATATTGGCACAAATAGTATGATAATACATCTAGGGGGTGCTATTGCATAGACTCAGGGAAGACACGTGTGCGGTCCATTGAACTTCTTAACTTCCCACATTTGTGACTTCCAACGATGTGTGACGAGTATACTCCAATTACAACCATCTATTGCCATACTTTGACAAATTTGCAATGTAATTTTAAGTGGTTAGACACAAAAGCTTCATAGTGAATGCCTATTTGGATGCTGTAATTTTTTACCACGAACAATATTGCTTCTTTGTCGTGAAACACTTGGCTGAGTACCAAATCATATTTTCCTCTCAAGCTTGAACCTGATGTTGACCCACCTCCTTTTGGGCACATTCCATTGAAATTCATAGTTGAATTGTAACTAGGATATGCTCAAGATTAAGATTGGGATTGAGAGTAGGACATGAATTATCTATTCTGTGGAACATGCCACATGAGGTGGCCCTTCCTCTTCATTTTCATCATTTTGGGGGTGCTATTGCATAGAGTCAGGGAAGACACGTGCCATCCGTTAAACTTCTTAACTTCCCATATTTGTGACTTCCAACGATGTGTGACAAGTATACTCCAATTACAACCATCGCCATACTTGACAAATTTGCAATGTAATTTTAAGTGGTTAGACACATAAGCTTCATAGTGAATGCCTATTTGGATGCTGTAATTTTTTACCGCAAACAATGTTGCTTCTTTATCACGAATCACTTGGCTGAGTGCCAAGTCATATTCTCCTCTCAAGCTCGAACCTGATGTTGACCCACCTCTTTTTGGACACATTGCATTGAAATTCATAGCTGAATTGTAACTAGGACATGCCCAAGATTAAGATTGGGATTGAGAGTAGGACATGAACTATCTATTCTATGGAACATGCTACATGAGGTGGCTCTTCCTCTTCATTTTCATCATCCCGGTCATCAACAAAAAAATTGAAACCCCCAAGAGGGCCAGCTCGTGACAATGGTAGTGGATTTTTTAGCAATGGCTTCAAAATTTGCACCGCAAGCTATGTACAGCTTAGAGAGTCCATGCCATCATATGCAGCTGAGTTCTAGACAAGATCATGAGGCACTTCAAATGACTGTGAAGCATGAGATGCTACAGCAAATGATGGATGCAGAGTTGAATCTCCACAGCTGAAATGATCATCTTTGAGTTAGATAAATACCTCTTACACCTCTACTAACACTTACTTATGTAGCCTTTCCTACAAAATCTTCTTTAATATAGCCTTTATGAGTAACTAGGACTTGAAAAAGTAGAATGTAATGTTATTGTTGAAATGTTTGTACTATAATATCCTTGAGAGAAATATTTTCTGTTATTTATTTATTGATAACCAAATTCATATTTAATTATATGGTAAAGATGCACATATAGTAACTTAGAAATACCTAATTTAAACTCTTAAACATCATGTGCAAGTAAGATATTTTAATTTGTAGTTCATAATTTGACTTTCAAAATATATTTTATTAATAACAAGTTTTATATATTGTAAATATGATATGATAACAGAGAAATAGAGAATTATTTATAATGAGCAAGGGGGGAGAGAGAAAAAGTGAGAAGGGGAAGAGAGATAATTTTTTGTATTAACATGTATTAAAAATTATTTTATCATATAATTATGATTTAATAATTTTTACCCCCTTTTTTGAATAATTTTTTGATCTATCTCCGCATCGTTATAATTTCTTTTAGATTGATCTATTCCACTTGATATAAATGGTAGGATACCGTGCTGATACAATATCATCCTCAATTGAATGGTGTGTGAAGTCCACTTAGTTTGGATCTCACACATTATTAAATGATAGATGATAGTATATAGACACGGTGTCTCATAACTAATATGTCCAAATGACATTGCCTCAAAACAAAATATTAAATCGGAATGTAAAATTATTATGCGGTCAATACATAGAACACATAAATTATGGCATATAAAAGGCATTATAATAGTGCGTGAGAATGAATCCTTTCATATTGATTTTTTAGATGATCTTGTGATATATATACAATCTCCCACAATCAATTCTCTTACATTAAATGTCGTGTTTAGATTCCACTTTCAAAAATTGATTATAAGAAATTACACGTAATAAGATTATATAGAAAAATAACATGACAGGATCCATTCCAATAACATGACACTTTTATGTGTGGGACCTGAGAGGACTATGATCTGACAAAGGAACTTAAATGCACCACCACCAACCCACTTAAGACCATGCATGCATCACCACCAACCACCATCCATGTGAACCATGTGAAGAGCCCATTTTTTTGACTATTTTGCAAGTTGTTTGAATTTTATTTCAAGATGTTTGTTGTTGATCCATTGCATCCTTACCTGTTTCCTTATCATCCTTGGTTCCTAAAATCACTATAAATAGGGCCAAATACCTTATGTAATATCATCCTTGAGTTTAAGCATAAATTGAGAGTTTGAGTTTGTGAGAGTTTTCTCTCTTGTTTCTGAGCCATTTTGGTATTCAGAGCAAGGTTTCTATCCCGGAGTTGAGTTTTGAGTGAAGAAATCAACGGAAAGCTTGAGTTTTTGGGTGGTGTTTTAAGTGCACCAAGGTTGCCCCCTCCAAAACTCCACTTTACGGCCATTTTTCAAAACTAACGCCGCCATTGCGTCCGGAAGGTCGAAAAACCTTTGGGTAGCAAGTTTCAAGGCCAATCTGAGCCTCCACGTCCGCCACGGCCATCGGAAAAAGTCACGGAGTTGCACAGAACCACCGCGGAGCCGCTCTACCACCGTGAGCACCGAATTGTCGCTGGAAAATCAAGGTAGAAGACGACCACGCCATCCGCCACGCCAACCTGCCGTGTCCAGTCAGCGACACATTAGCCACTCCAACTTCTCGCCACGTGTCACCAATCGCCACGCCAGCCACCCGGTGCCACCAAAAGGTTCAGAAAATTGCAATTTAGACCTTAACTTCTGATAATTTCAATTTAGTCCCTGAACTTTTGAAAATTACAATTTTTCCCTCAACTTTTCAAAATTATCTTTTTACCCTTAATTCTCATAAAATTATTATTTTACCCCTAACTTCTAGAATTTTATTTAGCCTTCCAAAATTACATTTTGCCCTCCAAAGTTCATAAATTGTAATTTTGGCTCCATACTATTTGTAAAATACCAAATTCCTATAAAATTCCAAGTATGCTTCATTACAGCTTTATCCGATCTTCCACATCGGAAAAGAATTTGTTATTGAAAAGAAATTGTGGGAGTGTAAAGGCACATTTCAGGGAAAGATCGTAAGGAAAGACTTGGTTTTTAAGGACGCTTAGCGCCACCTCTCTTTCCTGGGAACTTCCCTGGTGTTCTAATTACAAAACTATAATCTCCGATCCGGTAACCTGGTATTTCACAAAGTTTTCCTACACACAAAATGCCTCCAAGAAGACAAATGAAGCAATCCTCCGAGAAATTCAAATGGAAGAAATGAGGAGACAAATCCAACCTACAGAAACTTGAGACGACAAAGAAACTCGTTAGAAGCACATCACATGCGATCGCACAATGATGAATCTAGTAGTGATGCATCATCGCTAGAAGCCATCAATCAGCAAAGACAACCTTTAGACATGATGACATCAAAGTAGAGATTCCAGATTTTGAAGGGAAACTACAACCCGATGAGTTTGTTGATTGGCTTCAAACTGCTGAGCGAGTATTTGAGTACAAGGAGATACTAAGAAAAGAAAGTGAAGATCATTCTTTGTGAAGTTAAAGAAGCATGCTTCCATTTGGTGGGAGAATCTTAAAAGAAGCGTGAACGAAGGAAAAAGCAAGATCAAGACATGGGAGAAATTAGTACGAGAACTAACTCGAAAGTTCTTGCCTTCTCATTACTATCAAGATAATTTCATTCACTACGTAATCTTGATTTAAGAACTTGTCTCGTAGAAGAATACACCGTAGAATTTGAGAAGTTGATGATGAAGTGTGACATCCAAGAAAGGGAGGAGCAAACAATAGCTCGTTATCCGGGAGGACTACACACCTACATTGCCCATCCGGCTCAACAATATTGGTCCCAGACGATGTTATTCGCTCTAGCCATAAAGAGTGGAGAAACAAATACCCAAAAGATCTTCTTACGTAACTTTTTCCTCCATTGAAAATCCTTCCTATACCCGCAAGAAAAACACCAACAGATCAACCCAAGACTTCAGGCAAACCTCCATCCAAACCTATCACCATTGAAAACAAAACCAAGGCCAAAATGCTTCAAATGCCAAGGTTTTGGTCATATAGCCTCAATTGTCCAACCAGAGAACAATTACCATCATCAAAGAAGAAGCTTATGAAGGAACTGAACAAGAAGAAGATCCAAGAACCTCAAGAAGAAGAGGAGTTAGAGCCCGGTATGATGAAGAGCTCACTGTGCTGATCATGGAGAATCTTTGGTGATTCGATCAAGCTTACACACAATGTCAAAGAAAAGAAGAACCATGGCTAAGGCATAATATCTTCCATACTCGTTGCACTTCACAAGGAAGGGTCTGTGATGTTATCATTGATAGTGGAAGTTGTGAAAATGTAGTGTCCAACTACATGGTGGAGAAATTGAAGATGCCAACACAAAACCATCCACATCCATACAATTTACAGTGGCTCAACAAAGGTAGTGAAGTGAGGGTTTCTAAACGTTGCCTTGTAACATTTTCCATCGGTCAAAAGTACCAAGATCAAGCATGGTGTGATGTTATTCCTATGGATGCATGCCACCTTCTCCTTGGAAGACCTTGGCAATATGATCGTACCTTGTATGACGGTTATACCAACACTTACTCCTTCATCAAGGATGGAGTCAAAGTCAAGTTAACTCCTCTACCACCAAGTGAAGTTAATGAAAGCAAGAAAGAATCAAGACCATTGGTGACCTTGGTAACAAAAGAACAATTCAAAGTAACAGCAGAGGAAGCCCAGAACATGAGATTTGTTCTACTGTTTGAATCAAATGAAGAAACCGGACTTCCAGTAGAAATTGAACACATGCTAGCTAAATTCCCTGATGTTGTGCCCAAAGAAATTCCGCATGGACTACCACCAATGCGAGACATCCAACATGCCATTGACTTTATTCCTGGAGCAGTCATTCCAATGCACTCACTACGTAATGAGTCCTCAGGAGCATGTCGAAATCCAACGTCAAGTCAAGAACTTCAAGAAAGGGTTGATACGAGAAGTAGCCCTTGTGCCGTTCACCGCAATTTTAGTACCCAAGAAGGATGGTAGTTGGAGAATGTGTATCGATAGTCGAGTTGTTAACAAGATTACCATCAAGTATCGATTTCCGATACCAAGACTTGATGATCTGCTAGATCAGCTGCATGGTGCCGATATCTTCTCCAAAATTGACCTTCGTGAGCGGATACCATCGATCGTGATCAAGCCGTAAGATGAATGGAAGATCGCTTTCAAAACCAGAGGTGGCCTATATGAGTGGACTGTGATGCCCTTTGGTTTATCTAATGCCACAAGTACATTCATGCACCTGATGAATCAAGTACTTCGACCGTTCATTGGAAAATTTGTAGTAGTCTACTTTGATGATATTTTGATCTACAAAGAAAGGCAAAGAGGAGCATTTAGAGCACCTTCGACAAGTGCTACGTACACTACGAACAAAACTCTATGCCAATCTGCAAAAATGTTCTTTCTAACCAATGAAGTGACTTTTCTGGGTTACATCATCACCGCCAAGGCATTCGAGTTGACCTACAAAGTCGAAGCCATCAACAAATTGGCCAATAATCCCAAAGTCAATCCATGATGTCGAGCTTCCATGGATTAGCTTCATTTTATAGAAGGTTTATAAAGTTTTAGGCTCCATTGCTGCCCCACTAATGTGATTGTATAAAAGGAGACAAGTTCCAATGGACAGAGCAAGCGCAGCAAAGTTTCGAGAAGTTGAAAAAGTGTTTGACTGAGGCACCTGTGTTAGCCCTTCCAAACTTTGATCAAGTGTTCGGGTTAGTTGTGATGCTTCCAACACCGGAATTGGTGTCTTAAGCCAAGAAGGCCATCCTATAACCTTCTACGTTGAAAAGCTCAACAATGGTAAACTCAAGATTCCACTTATGACAAGGAGTTCTATGCCATTGTCCGTGCTCCTCAACATTGAGTCATTATCTGCTCAGACAAAGAATTTATTCTCTATTCGATCATGAAGCCCTCAAGCATTTGAATTCTCAACGAAGATCAATCGCAGACATGTCGCTTTGGAGTGAGTTCCTGATCCTTATCCATTCTTACTTAAACATAAGGCGGTGTTCAAAATGTCAAGGTGAGATGCTCTCGACGTCACACACTACTATCTACTCTCCAAATAAGGTAGTTGGCTTTGAGACTATCAAGGAGCTATACCAGGATGATCCCCGATTTCCAAAAGTTTTGGAACCTAATGTAATCACAATCCTTCCAAGACTACTACTGTGCATGACGGATTTTTGTTCAAAAGGAAGGTCTTGTGCATTCCTCGTGTTCACTACGGAATCCATTATCTGGGAAGCCCACGATGGAGGATTAGCAAGGACATTTTGGAAGAGATAAACTGCGGGCTTTTAGTAAAAGAAAGTTTCTCGTCGAGGCTTGAAAGAGATGTCACATGCATATTCAACGATGTAGAATCCGCCACTTGGCAAAGACCAAAGCCAAACACGGGGTTTTATATCCCACTACCCATTCCGTAAGCACTGGGAAGATGTTAGCATGGACTTTGTCCTTGGACTACCTCGAACTCAGCGACAAAGGATTCCATAATGGTAGTTGTGGATGATTTTCAAAGATGGCCCACTTTATTCCATGTCGAAGACCAATGAGCGTTTCAGGTCTTGACTTTGTATTTCAAAGAAATTGTGCGTCTTCATGGAATTCCTAAAACCATTACTTCCGATCGAGATGTGAAATTCTTAAGTCACTTCTTTGGAGAACCTTATGGAAGAAGATGGGTACCAAGCTTGCTCAAGAGGTGCACATCCACAAATGATGGACAAATATCAGCCAACCGACTTTTGGGAAATCTATCAAGTTTTGTTGGACAAAAATTAAACAAAGTGGGATATCATTTTGGCCCAAGTTGAATTCGCTACAACAATTCAACTAATCAAGCCACCGGAAAATGTCCATTTGAAGTAGTCTATGGCACTCGCCCACATAGTCCATCTGGATTTGATCCTTCATCCGACAAGCAACAATATAGTTCGATGCAGATAACCGAGCAAAAGAAATCAAAAAGTTGCATGAGGTTCGAGCGATCAACAAACAAATTCAAAGTATAAAGCTCGTGATAAACATCGAAAGCGACAAATTTTTAAAGTTGAGATTTGGTATGGATCCATCTACGAAGGAACGCTCAAATCAACCAAATGCTAAGTTGTCCCTAGAGCTGATGGACCATTCAAAGTCGGTGAAAATCAACGATAATGCTTACAAAGTCGAACTACCAGGAACATATGGTGTCTCTGCAACTTTTAATGTCGCTGATCTTTCGCCATATTTGGATGATGAGATAGAGCTAAACTCGAGGACGAGTTTTCTCCAACCCGAGGAGTATGACAAAGGAACTTAAATGCACCACCACCAACCCACTTAAGACCATGCATGCATCACCACCAACCACCATCCATGTGAACCATGTGAAGAGCCCATTTTTTTTACTATTTTGCAAGTTGTTTGAATTTTATTTCAAGATGTTTGTTGTTGATTCATTGCATCCCACTGCTTCCTTATCATCCTTGGTTCCTAAAATCACTATAAATAGGGCCAAATACCTTATGTAATATCATCCTTGAGTTTAAGCATAAATTGAGAGTTTGAGTTTGTGAGAGTTTTCTCTCTTGTTTCTGAGCCATGATCTTAATCCATTGCCTTTTATTGATCCAATAATCTCCTATGGCGAGTGAGTGAGACTAGGTATAGGAGCAATTGCCAACCTATAGGGTTTGATCAAATAGGTAGTGTTTGTTTTGTGTCCTGGGACACAAATACAGGGACGAACTGTCCCTGTATTATATTTGGTGATGGGGACGGGGTACAGGGACGGAAAAATTTTCCGTCTTAGAGACAAAAATCTCCTGTATTTCTGTCCCTCCAAAAAGTGGGGACAATGGGACAGAAAATGGGGAAAGTGGTCCGGCCACCCACCGCCACCGATCAACCGCCAGCTGGCCACCGGTCAACAGTCGGTCAATGCCAGTCAACAGTGGTCAACGGTCGCCGGCCGCCGGTCAACTCCGGTCAATGGTGGTCAACGGCCAATATTTTTTTTGTTCCGTCTCCACAACCAAACATGATACGGGGACAATATTTTTTCTGTCTCCATCTCCACTGTCCCTGTATTTCTGTCTCTGTCCCTCTTGGGACACAAAACAAATGCAGCCATAGAATATATAGTAACGGAAGTGCTCTCCTTTGCAACTTGCAGGAAAGTTGCTTCTTTAAAAGGAAGTGGGATTTTTGTCATTTACCATGGGGAGACCTTTTGGGTGCCATTACTGCCTTGTAAGTTTCATTTTGTTTTGGTGGGTGGCCGGTACCAATACTACAGGTGCAAGGAGCATGATGAGTACCGTGCTTCTCACGGGTTGCAAAAGCTACAACAATTTTAGTGCCAACAATTAGCAACAGCAACAGCAAAACCAAGAAGAAACCAATAATTTTATGAGAAATTTACACTTACTCTCTTGAACTTTGGCGGAAGGCAACCTACACCCCCCAAATTTGCATATCATATTCCAAAGTTTTGAAAAATCCTACGTTGACATCTCCTACTAATATTAGTCCATTAGTGACTTTGACAGCATACAGAATAGTACACATGTATACAACACATGATTTTTTATGGCATTGTTAGAAATATTAAAGACTGTTATAACTATTAAATGATCATGTTATCATTTTATTAAGTGATAGAAGCACACCCTCTTCTCATTTTTTGTTGCACTCTCTTCCTTCCAACCTAAAGTGAGTCATCCTCGAATAAACGAATTAACAAATAGAAAATGTGAGGGGTTCCATTTTATCAAATCTTAATAGGGAGTGAGTGTAAGCCTCTAATGTTATCGCTTCCATGTTTTATTTATTTATTTATTTATTTTAATTTTTGGGGTTTTTCAGGACTGTTATATTCAGTTGGACGCCGGGAAATAAATACAACGCTTGGCGTTGAATACGTCCATGATCATAGACAGAGTTGAAAAGGCACCATATTATATTGGCAACATTTTTGTCTCTGAAGCTTGTGACCCTTTTACCTACCAGATGTTTCAAGTATAAAATGCTTTTCATGATAGTCAAGAGCGTTTATAGTATTTGACGATCCTTTAAATTTCCATAATCTTTAGTTAGCATTTGGATACCTTATAAGATAGTATAATAATATTTGATTTTGTAATTTTAATGACTCTATCATTAATTTGGTACATATGATTTTAGTGACGCGTGTCAATATCAGTATTCCTCACGAATCTAATGGCGAACAAAATATGTGTGTTTGAATTGGGGTTTGCAAATAGAAGGTTAGGTCAACTTCATTTTACAAAATTTATTTTGATCAAAATTAGGTTAATGTCAACGTAATTTTTATTTGCAAATATTTATATCATATTTTATTATGATAAAATGAATATTGTTTAGATGATGACAATCAAAATCACTTTTATATGTATAATTACTAAAAAGGACATAAGTTTTATATTATATTTTATATTACCATTTTATTTCATCTTTATTTTTATGATATTTAAATAAATTATTTTAATGTATATTAATTTAACGAAAACCATAAAAATTTCATTTTCAGAATTATAAATAAAATCATACAGATATTTTAAAGATTTTATATAACCTATTCAAATTTACATTTAATAAAACTCATTAACATTCCACAAAGATACTATGACATTTTTTCAGAATAAAGATATTGTAACATGGAAATGAGATAGAGAAAAATTAGAAAATAAAAAATATTCAGTGCTCGTAAGATGAGCCCAACATTGTCAAAAGCAACTCACCGTGAAGGGCCACAAATCAAGAGCAATAGGCAAGGGCAGTGATGGCTTTTTGAGTTGTCGTTATTTTTGAACGGGAAACATTAAACGTGGAAGCAATATAAAATTGCTTCAGCTCAAACCATGGTTAATGATTGAAAATATGGTAGCAAACGTTGAACACAAACCACCAAAACAAATTTTAACTGCGCTCAATAATGATAAACGGGAATTGACTGTTTCAAATGCGAACACAAACATTATAATTTAAATAAGATCACTAACGTGACCTACGATAATAATTGCCATATGAAAGCTCATAATCAGTTCTGTTATGTACCATTTTCACTGCACTAATTTTGCATTACATCTTATTTAGATTAAAAACACACACACACAGATATCGTACCACATTATTTTTGTACGTTTTTTTTTGCAAAATAAAAAAGGGTGAAAAAAGGTGTAAAAATTTTAGCCTATAAGAATTGAGCAAATGTTGCATCGTTGGAAATTAGGAGTTACTTGCTAAGAAGTTGCGTTTTGAAATTTCATTATAGCGATTGATGGAGATAAATTTTGGATCGATTAAGGAGGATTTTGGGGACTTCATAAAAAGAGAATCCTTAATTAGTACGGTCGGACATTGATACCCAAAGCACAACAAATAAGAAGGCAACACCTCACATAGACCCAAAACAAAGAAAAAAACATGCATGAACCGAAACTTACATGTCTTCTTGTCAATAGTGCATATGCACTAAGTACAAACATCAAGCCGTTCCAAACTTACAATTTCTCCTTGACTGATTGTCCTAAGCCAATAGATTTGCACTAAAGATCTTTTAAGTATGTGTTAGGGGTTCAACTCCTATTGTGTGTATAGAAAGACGCTTTATTGAGAGAGGTAAAACCCACTTCGATAATCTTCACGCCTCGGAGGGATTAGTTTTCGGCTACCGATTGGGAGATATCCTTGACCAATAAAATATATATATATAATGTAAAGAAAAATTTTAAATAGACAGCAATTATGTCCGAATTAAATAGTCAAAATAAGCTAGCACATTTGTTAGCTCTTAAATAAATAAGTGGTTTTTTTTTTCATTTCATTCAATGATTATTGTGATTTTTGTGAAAAGTTCTAGCAATAATTTTTTTATTATATAACATCACTAATTCTAAGTATATTTTTGAGTTTGTATTTTGAAAAAGAA
Organism: Dalbergia cultrata; assembly: GCA_031216105.1. Taxonomy (NCBI): domain Eukaryota; kingdom Viridiplantae; phylum Streptophyta; class Magnoliopsida; order Fabales; family Fabaceae; genus Dalbergia; species Dalbergia cultrata. Next base: position 58,858,890 of record CM062353.1, on the reverse strand, counting down.
TAAATAAGTTGTAATGTTAAAATTTAAAATTTTACATTAGATGCCCTTTCTTCCACATCAAAATCTAGATTGATAAACATATCCTTAAAGTAAAATGAGCACCCTACGCCCAAAAACAAGAAAGAAGGTCGAGTTTTATTATGGATCCTCTTATTTTTGAGTATTTAATGGATCCCCAATTATTTGTAATTGGATAAAATTATCCAATAAAAATGATAATCATCCAATAACTAATAATAAAAGTCCATAAAAAATCCAAAAATAAAAAGTCCACTTTAAAATTCCATATCAAGCTGGCGATGAATCAAGGAAAAAAAAAAGAAAAGAAAAGAAAGAAAGAATACTTAGATCCTTGCGGAGAACAAAGTGAAAAGAGGGACAGTGCAGCATGAGATGCTCAAATTTGTGGCCCTTGGTTTTATCTACGGTCAAGATTCCATATCAAGCTCAGTTTGGCCCTTAACTCTCGCCTATGGTCGTCTAGATTCGATATCAATCTCAGTCAACTCATTTCCATTATTACCTTACCTATCTTAGTGTAGTGGAAATAAGCGCGGCAATGAAGTACATTAGTGTATCACTTTGACGAAATGCAGTGTGACTCAGCATTACCACACCAAGCATCTAATGACATGGCCTAGTGTCCAAATCAACCGCTTCCACTTGCCTAAAAAGGCACGTAAGTGAATGATTCTTCAATTTGATCATTCCACGCATTAGGAATCTTCTTTACCATCAATATATTCAGTCTCCAACCAATTGCAGGCTATAACCGAACATATATTGAAATCAAAAGTAACTGGTGGACCTAATTAGGGGCAGCATGTAAAACAAATTAATTATTAAAGAATCGTGGACTTTTCAGCTAGGATCTTAGTGTCCACCAGAATACAGAACCAGTGCTTAAAAGACACTAAAATCAAATGCCTCATGATAAATCACATTTCTTATCAGTAAATGAGGACCTAATACTTTGTCTAAGTCTTCACCCAACTTCACAAAGTTAAAAGCCCAGGTGCCCCGTGAACAACCACAAATCACATCTGAAAAGAGATTTCTGGTCTAAATCACACTTTAAAGCTTTTAAATACGCCCCTGATATAAGCTTAAAAAAAAAATAGCTCCCTTAATATATCTTTTGCTTCACTTGAACATCAGTACGATTGAAGCCTTTGTTTCATTCACTAGATGATCTTGGAACTGATTCTTTATTTGAACCATCTCATAGAATGTGAAGCGCCAAAAACTAAAGATTAACTCATCTTGCCCGTATCATGCCTAATAAGAAGATGCGCATCACACGCATGCTCACTGAAATTTTCCATCTAACTATAACCAAATTACCAAACATGTAATCAGAAAATCATAATATACAAGCTCAAGCTTCATAAGTCAACTTCACTATGATATGAACTAGTCTCTTCATAGAGATTCCACATCCACTTACTACTAAAGACTAATCTAAGTGCTCCCAAAATATTCACATAAACCATTTGTGAAGCAATCCAATGTCACTCTAAACCCTGCACCATATGCAAAGTTCATTGATGCTGCATTTGCAAAATAGTACCATATGGTGCAACCTGGCAGCCATGGATAGTGCCCCTGAGCAAATTATGCTCCTGTGGTTTAGACTCATACAAAGAGATCTCATGCAATGGAGCGCACACAACCATGTTTCCACTTGTTGAATTAAAAATCATTGGCACGCCCTCATATGGCGATTTCCAGTCATATTCCTGTTTAACCTTGCTGGACAATTTCTGATTCTGCTGTGGATTCACAACCTTCACAGAGCGATCCGGAGAACAAGAATTGGTTATGTTACTTTCTAATGAAGGAGAATTTGTTTCTGGCAGATTGACCATGGTGATATCATGGATACTTGATCTCCTCTTATCCTTCCCCCCTGTAAGCTGCCTAATGAAGTACTTCTGAGCATGACTTGCAACCTGAGCGGGTGTCCTTGTGGTCACAAAGTTCCTAGAGATGTTTCTCCAATCCCCTTTACCATACTTCTTGAGACCGAACAGAAATTGCCTGTGGTGGTATCATTAGCAAAAAAGCCCAGGTAAAGAGCAATAAGCCTTGTGCCTGAGGCAAATAAGCAAATGCAAGGAACCAAAAGGAAAAGCATTTGACATGGCAAATTCATACATCAATCAGTCAGAACCAGATTTATAAAAACTCAACTAACAAGATAAATCAACCACCAAAAGCTTAAATCCTACAAAGAAACATCTCAATTTCAGGCTTGTTTAACATCCTAGTCAAGCAATTATTCTTCCAACATTATTTGAAACACACATAAATTGGAACATTGATCTAAATAGGGGGAACTCCCAAAGCTACAATATACAGTAAAGGAAACATAAATAGGTTATGATATGCAATTAATTACCTGTGCTCTTCTTCAGTCCATGGCACCCCTTTCTTTCTTTCATGCTCAGATGGCCTAGTGGAAGCACCCCTTTTCCCACCAATACTGCAAAAATGCTTGAACCCATCAAAGCCTTGATTGTTAAGCCAGTCCAATGTGAAAGAACTGGTACTATTATACCCAGGAACTGGGACCAGGCCTGCTTCAATTACACACACATCTTCTTCAAGTTCTCTGTACTGTTTGATCACATCACCCACAGTTTTGCCTGGAATCATGGCTGCCACCCTCATCCATCGGTCCGGGGTGTCCGTATCATACAAAGCCAAAGCATTCTCAAAGAGCTTGTTCTCTTGTGGAGTCCATTTGGCTCCCTTGCTTTCCTGGAACAACCAATTGGAGTTTTGGAGATAGGGGGCTGGAGAGAGAACTTCAATTCCCCAATTCATTGTTCTTGATAACAATTTCACATAGCAAGCATGTCAAGATATTATTACAAAATGTCACACACACAAACTCTCTCTCTCTCTCTCTCTCTCTATATATATATATATATATATAAAGAGGGTTCAAAGAGAGAGATGAGTTAGAGAGGAAATGCAGAGGGATTTATGCTTATTAGGGCGAAAGAACCATATAATCAACAAGCATTTGTAAGGAATCTGCTGCTCAATTCAGGCGCCACAGACATGAGGAATATAGGAAAAGGCTTTCTTTCCAATACACAAGGAAATTTCTAAATGCGGAACTTGATGGGGGAAAAGCAGAGGCCCTTAATAAAAAAAACTACCATTCAGATCTAAGAGGAGAAGCAATAATCACCATAATAGCCAGGAGAGGTAAAAGAGGTAATGACAAGCAAAAATTTAGAGCCCAACAATGTGCAGAAAATCCCCCACAGTCCAAATCCCTCAAGCTTATCGGGTGTAACTCAGTAATTGAATACATATGTGTGTGTACATATATTGATCCATTTAGTTAGGGAGTAATATTTATATACTCCATCTAATAATATTTTTTTGAATTTAAAATCTCAATTAATTCAATCATTAAATTTAAACTTTCTACTAAATAAATAGGTAAAGTATATAAAATTTCATATAATTTGAAAATGATTTAATCGTTTCATTTTATTTTGACAGGCAACATATTTTTAAAAATAAAGTAAATATAAATTATTAGATTACATGTATATTGTTGTCCAATTTTTCTTAAATTTGACATGTTTGATCAATAATAACATAAATCAATGATCAGATTCATTAAATTCAATTTACATGAAGAGTTATTGAATGAAATAAGTATACAAGACTCATATATATATATATATATATATATATAAGACAGAACAAAAACCAATGAAGAAGGGAATTGGGAAAAGCGAGAAGGTATCAACTTTTATAAGAAGAGTCAAGGTGGAAGGGGTTGTTAAGAGCAACGGTGCAGAGGAAGTGAACAGAAATGTGTCAGCTATTAACAATGATTGATAGAAAGCAATCAATGGAACAGGGGTCAATGGAACAAAGAGGGGTGAAAGGGGCTAAGTTGTGATTGGTGGAGAGGATGTTTGTGGGCACTTGAGAGTGTATAAGGAGGAAAAGGGAGAGAAAAAGACCAAAATGAAAGGCATATGTTCTTTCTACATGTATTGTATAAAACAATTTCATCTCATCTATTATTGGATGAGGTGTATGCTCTATTATCTATTGTTAATGGGATATGAATCAGTATGATATCTTATAAAATATACATACAAATAATATTTGTGAGGCTGTCAGGTGAGACCATAAGTATGGAACTTGGCTTGAAAATCAACCTGGCATATTGGGTTAATGAGTCATTTGTTCAAACAATGGGTCACTGATTTAATTGGGTGGATTTTTTTTTTGTACTTTAGAAATTACATTGGTTGCAATGAGGTTTGAATCTAGGACCTCATGCATACTACATAAACCCCTCACAACTAGACGAATTCTAGTGATTTTTAATTGATTGAATTGGACATAATTAAATAAATACAATGAAATGACATAAATAAATAGCAATTCAACACACTTTAGATATAAAATATATATCATATATTGCCATATCATAATGCAATTGCACATATGGTCTAATGGTAAGGATGTATGTTTGCCTTCTTTAGGATCCATAGCTTAGCTTGGACTAGTTGCATGTCTAGTTCACTAGTTTACTAGTTGTATCGGCCAGTTCAAAAACATAGTTAAAAGTATGACGGCCTACCCGCAGAGAATAGGAGTGTTAATTACATATTAGAGTATATCAATTGACATACTCAGATTATACAACACTAAATACAAACAAAATTGAAGTGGAATTGGTGTTTTGAATTGAATTTAGACTAAAGCTTTGAGTTGCACAGCAAAACTAGCTACAACATTTTGTTAGGATTTCTTTCTTTTATTTAGGAAAATATTATATAAACATGTTATGTATAAACATGGTATATAAATGTGAATATCCAATTACACATGTATTGAGATACAAAAGTGTTGAGCATATTCATGTCAGTGAGATGTTGTATTTGGTGTTGAGAAGTTATGTACAAATAACCTTAATAACCTTAATGTGATATAAATATATATATATTGTTGTGCCAATTGATAGTGCCTAATTCTCTACATCTTCACTTTTTGCTATGAAATGGTGGCCCAAAAGGCTGAAATAGTGTCACAAAAGTACATATGTGGAAGCGTAAAAATCAATGACACTAGAAATTTACGTAGTTCGGTTTAAAACCTAAGTCCACGGAAAAAATCAACAACTAAATATTCCAATATGGAAATATGATGGAGATACAAAAGGTGGACACATTTCACTCAACCCAAATCCCAAATACTCCCAAAATATCTTACAGTATTTTCCTCACTAGTGTATACTTTCAACTCACAAAAGAGAAGAACTCATGTAAAACAGATAGTTCTACTCTACGACTAAGAGAGGGGAGGATTTTGTTTGTGTTGGTGATTTGAAGAGCTGCAATCGTGCTCTATTTATAGAGCTTAACTTGGAACATTTTTCCAAACTCATTTCGATGCCAACTACTTTTCTGTTGCACCTTTAGAAAAATTTTGCATTTGCATGTGCTGCTCCAACTTGTTACACCGAACAGTTTGGACCTTTGTTTGTTTTTCAAAAACATCATGCCACTAACTTTTACTATCAAGCCACTAACTTTGACAAATCTCCACCTTAGTTTGATTTTTCATCCAGCTTTAAATTTCTTAAGTTGCCTTATCCAGTGTGCCCATAAAGGCAGACTTATAGATTGTGAATATCAACTAAGTCCAAGCAATACTTGAACTTAGCAATAGTGATTGACTTTGTCAATATATCTACTGAATTGTCTGAGATCCCAATCTTCTTCATTGTAATGGCACCTTGAGAAATAATCTCCCGAATAAACTGATATCTGACATTTATATGTTTGGTTCTCTCATAATACATTTGATTTTTGGTCAAATGTATGGTACTTTGGCTATCACAATAAAAAATTGTAACAATTTGTTTCAAACCCAAATTGCTTACTAAACTTCTGAGCTAAATGGCTTCCTTCACTACTTCTGATGCTGCTAAGTATTCACTCCGTGGTGGATAGTGCAATAGTAGATTATAAAGTTGCTTTCCAACTAATTGCACTACCTGAGAACGTGAAGACATATCCTGTCAGAGATCTCCTTTTGTCAATATCTCTAGCATAATCAAAGTCAACGTCACCAGTAATACTACCACTAGTGTTAGAATTTCTATCATACATTAAGTCAATATTCGCAGTACCTTGAAGACATCGAAGTATCCATTTCACTATCTGCTAATGCGTCTTGCTAGGATGCCCCATATGCTTGCTAATAACACTAACGGCATGTGAAATATCTGGTCGCGTACATAGCATAGCATACATGATGCTTCCAATTGCGCTAGCATAAAGAACGTGTGACATCTGTTCCTCCTCTTTAGCGGAATGTGGTGAATGTGCGACTGATAATCTAAAATGGGCCGCCAAATGAGTATTCATAGGCTTTGCATCTTGAATTCCAAAGTGCTCAAGTACATTTTCAATATACTTCTTCTGAGACAAGTATAATTTGCCAACACAATGATCCCCATGAATTTCCATGCCCAAAATTTTCATGGTTGCACCCCAGTCTTTCATGTCAAATTCACCACTCAGTTGGTCTTTCAGCTTCTTGATCTCTAACATACTTTTAGCAGCAATGAGCATGTCATCAACATATAGCAACAAGTAGACAAACGAACCATCTGAGAGCTTTCTGTGGTAAACACAACAATCATAGTCACTCCTTGAGTAACCACAACCTAACATGAAAGTATCAAATCTCTTATAACATTGGCGAGGAGATTGCTTTAAGCCATATAATGACTTCTTTAGGAGACATACATAATCCTCCTAGCCTTGAACAGTGAAACCTTCCGGTTGCTGCATGTAGATTTGTCCTTCAAGCTCACCATGAAAAAAAGCTGTCTTGATATCAAGCTGTTCAAGCTTTAAGTCAAACAATGCAACCATAGCGAGTAACACCTGAATGAAGCTATGTCTTACAACAGGAGAGAATACTTCATTGAAGTTTATTCCTTCCCTTTGGCTAAAACTTTTTGCAACTAAGTATGCTTTGTACCGAGCTGGTTCAACTCTAAGGGATCCTTCTTTTTTCTTGAAAATCTATTTGCAGCCAACGACTTTATGTCGTTAGATGGTTTCATAAACTCCCAAGTCTGGTTCTTCTGAAGAGACTCCATCTCTTCACTCATCACAGTAATCCATTGTGTAGACTTGTCACTCAAGATAATCTCATGATATGTGGTAGGATCTTCTGATTCCATATCCTCTGTCACCGATAATGCAAACGAGACAATGTCTATATAACCATACATTTGTGATGGTTTTATTTGCCTCTTTTCTGTCTCTAATAAGGCTATAATACTACAATTGTTGTCGTGCATTTACAACATCAACAATATCTTATTCTTCTTTTTGAATGGGTTGATCAAAGGCATCTTCTTCCATTTACTTTGGTGGTTCAGCTTAAAACTCCATCTGCTTACCAACATCTTAGTTTTTATTTGTATCGCCAACCTCCTTTTTTGAATGAAGCATGGATGATTCATTAAACTTGACATCTCTACTAATTATGAATTTGGATGACTTGGGTTGAGTCCACCACAATCTATAACTTTTCACCCCAGTTGCATATCCAAGAAATATAAATTTCAGTGCCCTTTGCTCAAGCTTTCCATCATCAATATGAGCATATGCAGGACAACTGAAAATTCTCATATTCGAATAATCAACAGGAGCTGAACCATACCTTAATAGGAGTCTTCGACTGCAGTTGACGGAGACTAATTCACCAAATAGCAGGCCACATTGACAGGTTCAACCCAAAATTCTTTAAACAAACTAGCATTAGAAAGCATACTGTGAGCCTTTTCTAAAAGAGTTATGTTCATATGTTCTGTCACTCCATTTTATTGCGGAGTCTTTCGCACAGTGCGATATCTTACTATGCCTTCATTTTTGTAGAACTCGTTGAACTAACCTCTGCAAAACTCCAAACCATCATCTGTTCTGATGCGCTTGATTTTCTTGGCTGTTTGATTCTCAACAAGCACTTTCTATTTCTTGAAAGTATGGAACACTTCATCCTTGTATTACAAACAATAAACCCATACCTTCCTCGAGAAATAATCAATGAATGTCAATAGGTATCTAGCACCACCTTTTGACGGAACAGGTGCAGGGCCTCATAAATCAAAGTGGATGTAATCCACTGTGCCCTTAGTCCTGTGGATAACAATGCTGAACTTGACCTTAGTATGCTTTCTGTAGACACAGTGTTCAGAAAAGTCAAGCTTCCCAATTTTGTGATCACCTAACAAGCCGCGCTTGCTCAAAATTGACATTATTGTTTCACTCATACGCCGTAGATGCATATGCCACAAGCGAGTGGTATTTGAATCTGAATCAGATAAGGATGATATTGAGGCAACACCAACAACTGTACTTCCTTAAAGTTGATAGAGGCCATTGACTAACTTGTCTTTAATCACAATAAGAGCACATTTGGAAATTTTTAGAACTTCACCTTCACCAGAATACTTATAGCTTTGAGAATCGAAGACGCCCAAAGATATAAGATTTTTCTTCAAGCCCAAAATGTACCAAACATTAGTCAACATTCTCACAACTCCATCATGCATCTTGATATGGATTGTTCCAATGCGAATGACCTTACAAGGCATATCATTCCCCATAAGGACAACACCACCATCTATTGACTAGTAAGTTGTAAACCAATCCTAGTTCAGACACGTGGTAGGAGCAACCAAAATCAAGCATTCAAGTATCATCAATTAAACTTGTTAATATTGCGAGAACATTATCAGTGCCTTTAGCAACACTTGCTGCATCAATTAAGGTATGTCCTTTTTGTCTTTGAGCTTTGAATATTCTGCTCTCCAATGCCCTTTCTTCTCACAATATCGACACCTATCTTTATGATGTCTAGACTTAAATCTAGACTTTCCTCTGCTACTACTCGATCCAATATTCTTTGACCTCATTTTGGCAACCAAGCTAGATGTAGTATCATCACGACTGCCAGTATCATGCTCCATTTTGTCACGACTTCAAAGTACAGATTTAACTTTATCAATTTTGAGGTCTTCGTGACCGTATATGAGTGTTTCACGAAAGTACTTGTACAAAGGAGGTAAGGAGCAAAGCAACATCATATCATGTTGCTCACTTAAAAATGTTCAGTCCATATTTTTTAAGTCTGTGACAAGTGACATGAACTCAGCTATGTGAGATCGAATTGATGTCCCTTATACCATACAGAGCATGTACAGACGTTGCAACATGCCGAGATGGTTGGTCATTGTCTTAGTCATATATAATGACTCCAACTTGGTTCATAGTGATTTTGCTATTTTCTCCGAAAGGACCTTCTGCAACATATCATCTGTAATACATAATCGAATAATAGAAAGAGCCTTTTGATCGGCATATTCCCATTCAGATTCCTTCATTGCCTCGGGCTTCTTTTCCTTGTCAGAAAGTGCTACTTTTACACATTGTTGTACTAAAACAGTCATCATACGAACCTTCCACATGCCAAAATTACTGTGTCCATCAAACTGCTAAATATCAAATTTTGCAGTAGACATTTTTTAAACAAATTAGCCTATAACTCTATAAGAGCTCTGATACCAGTTTGTTATAAAATGGTAGGCCCAAAAAGCTGAAACAGAGTGACACAAAAGTAAATATGTGAAAGCATAAAAATCAATCACACCGGGAATTTATGTGATTCAGCTTAAAGCCTACATCCACGGGCAAAAGCAACAACTAAATATTTCACTATGAAAATATGATGGAGATACAAAAGGTGAGCACACTCCACTCAACCCAAATCCCAAATACTCCCAAAATACCGTATAGTATTTTCCTTACTATTGTATACTTTCAACTCATAAAAGAAAAGAACTCATATAAAATAGATAGTTCTACTCTACGACTAAGAGAATGGAGGATTTTGTTTGTGTTGGTGATTTGAAGAGCTGCAATTGTGCTCTATTTATAGAGCTTTACTTGGACCATTTTTCCAACCTCACTTCAGTGCCAACTACTTTCCTGTTGCACTTTTAGAAAAATTTTGCATTTGCATGTGCTGCTCTAGCTTGTTGCACCGAATGATTTGGACCTTTGTTTGTTTTTCAAAAACATCATGCCACTAACTTTGACTATCAAGCTACTAACTTTGACATCTTTGGCCGACGACTTGCCAGGGTGTCTTCTTCCTACTTTCAAGGGTCACAGTAATGTGCATACGTGGCACGTTTAGAAGCATCTGGCAAACATAACTACATGCCATATTCACATTCCATCTAGGTGGAGTCTGACCCCTTTGAGGAGTCTCCATATTATCTCTCATATTGTAGTTCTTCTCCTTTCATGGGTGGTGGGGATCGGGGTAGCCAAGACAGAGATGAGGCATTTGTCTAGCCTTCTTCTTTAATAGTAGTTTTAGGGGTTACCATATGTCATTTGGCCTGTTAGTAATGTAGGTTTATGAGGATGTATCCAGTGACTATCTTAGTTATGTTTATTTTTAGATTACTGTATTTGCCAAACCTTTGTTGGTTGGCTTCTTGGCTTTTACTTATGTTATGTTTATGGAACTCCACTATGCTAATTACTATGATATATATATCATAGTGTAAAGAGATAGATGTATATATAATGTTTATGTTCTAATTATTGGGATATGAGATTGCTTCTGATGGATTTTTATCATACGATATCGACAGGTGTATGATTCATTTATATGTTCCATGCGCACAGCTCATGTTTTGGATTTTAAGTTTTAAAAAAATTTTATTGTATTTTCGCTATAATTATTTCAAGTAAAACATGTAAAATTGTGAGACAAAAGTGTAGCAACTAATAGTTAGCCTTAATGTGACTTACACATGTTAGGTTAAAAATTAGGGTGTTATAACCTTTATAGCAACAAGAAATTTGAACTAAGCTTACTACCTCTGACACCAACCCTCCAAGTGAATCGAAAGAAGTTCAAAACCCCTTCAAACTATTAAACCTTATGCTTTCTACCAAGAGGATGATGCTCGGGATAATGAAGACAAAGATGACATGCTTGACCTTGGGTTTCCAGACAATGTCGATGAGATATTGCCTGAGACCAACCTCATCAAAGATACTACTTCTATGTCGGGCTCAAAAATCCAAAGCACCAAGGAACTAACTGCTTAAGCCTCTGCACAAGTTCCAATACTTATATCGACACCAAAAACATTAGTTGTTGTCACCTCACAAGCTCTTGTGGACATGCTCCAAAAGATATTGAGTATTATTGAAAATCCCATCGAAAACATCAGTGATGGTGACCTCCAAACAACAATTGGTCGGTGTGAGTTCCTTGGTGAGTAAAGCTATTCTACTGATCTCTTTATAGCTCTTTGCTTCAAATTTGAAGATGTTTACCAACACCATCCAGAAAGGTATCCTTGACATTGGTGACTTTGTGGCTCAACTTCAACAGACTTTGCAATCATTGGCCAAGTTAGATGAGCAAACCAAGAAGACAAAGTAGGTCAATGCCAAGCTCGACAACTTTAATATTAAGGGCCAGTCAAGGTCTGAGAAGATTGCCATTGAAATAGTTGTTCTTAGAGAAAAGGATGCAAGAGCTAGTTGCCAACAAGAAGATTGTTAACATCTTCATCCAAACTTGTGAAGTGCAGAAGAAAAAGGTTGACAAAATGTTCAATAAGAAAACTAGAGAGGAAGATCAAAGCTTAAAAGGGCCTTATCTTGCTATTATAGTAAAGGAAGCTAAGGTGTCAAAGGCGACTTGTGTTGGCAAGGTTTTAAATTGCGGACCACATCACATGATGCAAAAGCAATATTGCGATTGCGATCCACAACGCAATCTCATTGGACCACAATTGTAGTGTGATGCATTTTCACATAAATTGACCGCAACGTAACCCCCTTAGGATTGCAACAGGCCACAACATACTACAACAGGGCTGCAACGGATAGCATCGAATTGCATCAAGGCCACAACAAGCCATCTGCAATGGGATCCTTTTCAATTTGCAAAAACACAAAAAATTTACATTGCAGCGCATCAGCCGCAATGCACGTTATGATAGCCGCATTTTTCGCAACCATAGCAACCACATTTGTGACCTCAATTGCAATTTAAAACACTGTGCGTTGGTCAATAGGAAGCTCTAAAGGCTGCCATCAAATATTTGGTGAATGCTTGAATTTGCTTGTTGTGGTTAGAATTTTATTCTATCTATTTGAACTTGTTTTCTTTTCGTTTCCCAAAAGAAAGGTTTTTATTTTCTTTTATTTTTCCATGCTCCAAAATAAGGGCTTTTATTTTCTTTTATTTTTATCATGCTCTGGAAGATGGATTTTATGAAAAGCAATGTTTTTATAATAATTTGTCCATGTAAAATGCCTATAAAAAGGCTTGTTGTGATGTGAGGTGACGAATGAATAAGTTTATAAAAAAAATTCTCTTCCTGTAAAGTAAGTCTTGTGTGAGGGTTAGAGAAAATTATTATGTGGTAGTATGTAATCAAATATCCTGGTCAATTACCTACTTAAATGATGATATAAACTCCTACTCATGATAACCATCAGATAAAAATTAGAGTTAAATATATTTTATCTACTAAAATTTTAGGTCACATGCAATTTAAACCCCAACTTTTCAAAACATGCATTTTCACGCTCTAAACTTTCCAAATTGTGCTAAAAACCCCCTACTTTTCAAACAATACATTACGACACCCTAAACTATTTAAACTATTTGAAGTCATAGCAGGGTGTCAAGTTGTACACAATAAAAAAATCAAGAGGATTAATTGCACATAGTATTCATGGACAAAGTATCGGGTTGCACAAATTAAAAATATCCGGAGGATTAAATACACATAAATCTTATTTATTAGTTGCCAAATTATGCTGAGAGGTTTTTTTGCATAATTTGAAAAGTTCAGGGTGTCATGATGCACATTTTGAAAAGTTAAAGTGTAAATTACACGTAACCTAAAATTTTTGGGGGGTAAAATGCTTTTATCCCTAAAAATTATTTACTCATGATAAATTCTAATTCATGAAACGCATTTTGTTGCATAGACTATTTCTTACCTTAATCTAGTGCTCGAAAAGAAAATACTTGTATGTGGTCAATGGCGGAAGCCTTTTTCTATTTTGGCCATCAGGGAGAAGGAGGCGTCCAATGGTTCATTTGAGATTAGAATATCATTACATTTCTTTTATAACTGTAACATCTAAGTAAGACAATAAAAGGTAAGATATCTATTCGTCATGAGTTTCACAGTTGAGTAAGCTCTTGTCCCACCAAATTGTTAAACAAAATTTATAAAATAACCTTCTTCTTTTTTTTTTGTGCCTTCAATATTGTAGCACAAGAGGGGAGGCATGTAATGGTTCATTTGAGAAATCCTATTAGATAACTTTCAGCCATTCTTGATTTAGAAGATCATTTCATTTTTATTATAGCTGTAACACTTTAAGCTAGATAATGAAAGGTAAGATATCTATTCCTCATGATTTTCACAGTTGAGTAAAATGACTAACTTTTAAAGTGATCGGGAGAATTCATAAGGTCTTAGCCCACCAAATTGTTAAACAAAATTTATAAGATTAACTGTGTATGTCACTAAAAGTAATATACTTAGTGCATAAGCATTACAATCTTCACTGTGACGACCAATTATTTACAAATATGGCCAATCTTCCTAATACAAACAATTTTGGTATACTCAAATCACTCAAAACTCAACCACATAATGATTATGAACAACAACTCATTAAATAAAAAATGTGTTTCCATAAGGGAAACCAAAATGATGCTGGTTCCAATTTATACAATGTACGTGCTCGAAGAAATTCTCCCACATGATGATGCACAGAAATACAAACGGGGTGATGCAAACTTATTAAATAACCATCCTCCTCTCTTCCATTTTCTGCTTTTGCCTGGCTTCTCTGTATCCTTCCCAAGTTTGCTTTTGAATTGGAAGGCCTTTCCCTTTTTTGTGCATAACTTAATTCATGGCTGAAAGTTTCAGCATTTTGGAAGATCTCTTGGTGGTGGTTTCAATGATTGTTTACGACCTTTACCATTTTCCACCAAAAAGGCCATCTTTAAGCCCCATGTTGTATGCACCTCGAAATGGCAGTGCAAGAACCAAATTCCTGTCAAATATGTGGCACTAGAAATATTATGAAGAGATATTGAATTTTGCATGATCGAATCCTATAGACCTAGAAAGTATCTAAGAGTTTGATCTATATACTGAGGTGTAAAACAAGCTTATACGGTTAACCAATAGAGTTTCAAGAAAATACCAAATCATGGTGGGCAGTTATCTACCATGATTTGACACATTTTTTGAATTTTATCAGATATTGAACCCTGAATGATCTGATCGTTTAGACCCAGAAAATATCTAAGAGTTTAATTTATATATAATGATAATGTAAAGTAAGTTTATATTTTCAACCAACAATGGTTCGTTATCCACCATGATTTGACACTTTTTAAAATTTTGTCGAATAAAAGTATAAAATAATTTTATGTTATTAATGTATAGAAATTAAACTCAACATTCAAATATGAATGCTATGTGTATATGAGATTTACGAGTTTTTACCTGGATTATCTGCTCTGAATCTAATAGCAACCCACCCTCCAGTTGGCACTCCAATTGTGTTCCTCTCAACAGGATCCACAAGGTTAAAATTCTTTGGATCATTGCTGGGATCGTAGTTTCCTACTCCTCTCCCAGCAGCATAGAAATTGAATCCATGAAGATGAACTGGATGACTCTCAGGGGCAATGAGCCCGGTATCTTGCAAAACAATCTGAACCGTGGAGTTGAACGGTAGCCTATAGACCTTGGTGCCATTTGTGGTGTTCAGATTTGATGGTGGATTCCCTGTGTAGTTGAAAACAATAGGTGGTTTTGCAGGGAAATCAGTGGTGAACACCCCAGAGATGTTGAAGTAATAGGCTTGAAGTAAGGCAGTGGTTGGCATAACAAATGTCACATTATTGATGGAAGCCACTACTCTGCTCCCATTCCCAGCTTTGCAAGTTGGACATGGGTTAGTCCCCAACCCAACAGTGAAGAAAAGTGAGTGATCAATTGTTAATGGGACCTGTGCTGGGTATTTTTTGGAATTAAGGCTTCTAAGAGAGTTGATGAAAGTGGTGGCAACTTGGGTTGCATTTTGTGGAGGAGGGGTAGTGAGAACTGTAGGGGTGCTGGCAAGAGTGCCAACATAGTGCATTGTGGCTGTAGCAGTCAAGTTGTCCACAAGTACTGGTGGAGCATCATTGAATGGAGAAGCTGCCACCATGTACTTGCCAGGTTCTTTGTCAGCAGTTAAAAGGGCATTGGTGGTTTGGCCAGGGGCTATTAAAATAGTGTCAATCTTGAAGGGTTTTACGTATGAGGCATCAACTTCAACCACAGTGAAGCTATGGCCAGCAATTTTGAAGAAGAGCTCCTCATTGAGTGCAGCATTGATAATTCTCAGGAGGTAGGTCTTGCCTCTTTTCACAGGAAGCTCATAGAGATCTACTTATGTAATAAGCACAATTAGTGAGCACTTATTAATGAAAATATTACATATTCAGAGGGCTTTGAAGAGAGGAGAACAGAAGCATAAAATACCCTGTGCAGAACAATTGGCCACATGCGCTGACCCTGGAAGGCCATTAATGGTATGAGCATCCGAGACATTTGGTGCCAATCCTGAATTCAGAGCTTCATTAATAACAGCTTCAGTATCAGATTTCCACCATTCTCCTGCAATTTTATCACCATGATGAATCTTATATGCATTCTAGTCTTGCTGAGGACAATTAAAACAATAATGAATTGGAAAATCTGAAGGGGATTCATATCATTTGAGTTCATTATTCACCTAATACCACAACCAATTCATGATCTGGTTTTGGGAAAGGATATGGCACACCACGCTTTGGCAAGATAACTATGGCACCATGGACAGTTGACCTTAGCCAGTTAACATGTGCATGCCAAATAAGTGTTCCTCTTTGCCCTTTAACAGTGAAGTCGTACACATATGTTTGTCCTGTCTGGATTGGGCACTGTGTTATGTATGCTGGTCCATCAGCCCAACCTGTTCTCAGCTGCCTCACACCATGCCTGCCAAAATGGTAATCACTCCAATTAGCATCCAAGATTATAATTTTTAGATAAAGTAATTTTATAATAAGGTTCATATATCTTTGGTTTCTGTGTACAATACTTTGCTACTTGAAGCAAATTGAATGAAGTGTTTGAAGCCTCACCAATGGATGGTAACATTGTTTGGGACCTTGTTAACGACTTTGACCACCACTCTATCACCTTCCCTGGCATAAAGAGTAGGTCCTGGGAACTTCCCATTAATGGTTACAATTGGTTTGCTTGAACATAACCTGGTGGTGTTCTTCAGGACTACCTGCGTGCACCCATTACCAAAAATCAAAATTCAGGCATGCCTGAGCCCTCTGGAGCATTCACCTTGACTATGGGGGGATGTGTGTTTGTGTATATATGGTTGGAAGAAGTGACTAATTAACCATTTTAGGTAGTGATTATGAGGTCTACCTTTCATGCAACTATAATTTGAAAAATAAAAAACTATTTTCTGCTTTGAATATAAACAGAAAGGTAGGACTGAATTTTGGAGAAAATTAAAGCTTCAAGACTAATAATTAAGGTTACTGTAATGATACCAGCACACTGTCTGCACACACGTAGAAATATATGAGAACTTACTTCATTATACAAATGACAATGCTATAGCTTCCATTGAATTTATGCTTTAATTTCTGGGTGATTTATGACATAATATTAATTTGAATAGATAATGAGAACTTATATTAGAGAAATTAATGATAAAGTTGTAGTTATTGTTGCATGCCATTGAAATTTTAACACACTGTTTGATTTCAATGTGACTATTTTGTGACATGATAACCCTTTTGTTGGTCAAATGTCTTAGCAATGTACCAAGAAATAACACAGCTGAACTCATTAGTAACTTAACAGAAAATGGCAATCCCCTAAGCGGATCTAACAGTTCTCACATCATCATTTCCAAGTTAAGTACTAGAACAGTATGCAAGGTTTAAAGGAAAAATCTAGTACGACTAAGATGGCTGGATAAATTAAAGCATTAATTGCATGCAGTTTGAGTATATAGTGCACTGCTTTCTAAGCTCCCACAGTACTCTAAAATGCATGAAAATAATGCCAACCCCCGAGGCTAAGGACGAATGTTTTTACTTACATGGAAATGGTAGTGCCTTACTTTGCACTCGACCAAAGCTGGAACAATGCAAGCTATGAGAAGCAGAACTCTAACCCAAGAATCCATTTCAATTTCACTCACTCACTTTCCTCCTTCCTATAGCTTGTATGCAAACTTGTCGTATATACAAACTTTTGTGCTTAAGTGACTGATGACCAACTCACACTTAAATAGGCTGAAACAGCAGGCACGTTGCTACACATCGTTGTGTGTTTACTTGGTAGGTGAGTTATGATTCTTGGAAACTAAGGCATGGCGTGGTGAAAACAGGAAAGAAAGAAAAAACAACGTTATCTCATGGTATCTTACATGTCACATAAAGTTGTGCACATAATGGTAATGCAAGTAGTTTTTGGAGTTAAAGTTGTTATCCTCCTTAATTAAACACATATTTGTCCCATAATTATGCTAGTACTTGTTTGATGTAATTAGCTGATTGGTTGTATTCTGAGGTTTAAATATTTCTTTCTGTCCCCTACTAACTAAGCATTAATCTAGAAAGTTGTTAAACAATTAATGTACAGTAAACTAGTTACTGTCGCAAAAATACATTCATCATTTGTAGGCTGACCGGCTGAAACAACCTTTCACCTGCAGCTGCACTCAATTAGCTGAAGTTAACATAAAATGACTTTGACCAACCCCCCAACACCCCAACCAAAAAAAAATAAAAGAGGTTAAGATTGATTTAAGAGTTATATTACACATAATACACAGGACATTATACTAATTCACATTTCATTCATCGTTGGATGGGGTGTAGACCTCATGTAAGTAAGGTCAATGTCTCATCTAATGGTGGATGTGATGCGATGGATGAGATGTGAGTTGATTATGTCTCATTCTTAAGAGTACAAATAACATTTTTTTATTTAATCTTTGTTGGTTCTGTGTATGCATTTGACACAAAAATCATTAAATTAACATAAGTGATAATCTCAAGTCTATTCTTATTTTTATTTAAACTAAAATTATTGATTAAGGGAAAGTAGCACGTCAAAATTTAGGGTGAAGGCACAACTTCGAGCTCAGTAAGTGTGTACATGTAGAAGTATTTAGAGTTAAGCTCCTAATAGAGAAAAGAAGGAATCAAATTCAAATTACAATAATGTAGGACCTGATGTCAATTCTAGGCCAATCAATCTCAAGCCTAATCTCATTTTTCTTTACCTTGAGGACCTTTTCTAGAATACACTATAAATCTTCACCGTCAAGTTCAAATTCAATAAATTAAAATTATTTTTATTTTACTCATTTGTCATAACAAATTAACAATCACGTATACGCACAAAATTTTAATAGTAAAGTATAAAACAAACAGTAGCTATATATCTGTTTGTTTGTTTATTTTTTCGTATTTTTTTCATCTTATTAAGATAAGAATATAATGAAATTAAATATTATTTTAAAATAAACTATATTTTTGAAAGTTACTAAATATCTAAAATAATTATATTTAACAAATAAAAAGCATTTCCAACATAAACAATATTGCGTAGTTAACATAAACTATTTTCTATTCTTTGTTTGGTTAAGTACTGTCCAATAGCACACATTGCATGACAATATCCCATACATATGGGCAGAATGAGAGAAATTAAAGAAGAGGACAGGTTCGTTTTGATCTTTTTTTTTTTGTGTTCATTTTTATCCTTTATTTTATACATGTAATTCATTTCAGAATCATACTATTTGGCATGATAGACTAGTGGTGCCAATTTACGAATGACAATTTCGACCAATAAGGAAATAGATAAAAATTAAAACAAGGAAGGAGAAAAGGTGGATTAAATAAAAGCAAAGGATAATAGCCAACCATTCACTTTCTCACTCTAATACGAAAATTAGTTTCGTTACATAAGGTATTTCTCTTCATTTTAATCCCTCAAATTAAGAAATTAATAATTTAATTTTTTGAATTATAAAAATAATTAAAATTAGTCATTTTTATGATTCAAGCAGATTGTTGGGTTAGCTAGTCTTCATAAACATTAACATTATCTTTGGAACCAACTTAAATCACTTTTTACAATGAACTTTAATAATTTAATATTTGATTTTTTTAATTTTAAAAATTAAAATGAAATACACTTAAAATCTCAAAAATCAAAATAAATTTTTACTCGAGAGGGAACTATTGTTATTTATAAGGCTTATATTGACCAAGATCCTTAAGATAGCTTGTAGACATCCGAGAATGTCACAGCCACACTCTTTCCGTGCCAATACTCTTCTTCCCCAAGCCCCAATACAAATAGTTAACAAGTATATGAATAGCTTAATTCCTCTTGATTTCAAATGTCGTTAATCTCAAGCCCTATTATCATTTTCTTCTTTAGCTTTCAGATAGAAGTAGATTATCTCTATTGAAAATTTCGCATAATTTTATCATATATAAATTATTACTATATATTGATTAGGAAGGTGATCAGCTTTAATTTGGATCCAACCAAGAAAAAAAAAATCTAATCAATGGGTGTAACTAGATTAATTTTTTTTTTTTTTGTTTGAAAGATCAAACTGATTTAATAACTTGACAATCCAAACTAAACCAATAATGAAATTGGTGTTTTGGTTTGTGTAATCGGTTCATTTTAGTTGAAACCAATTCAAACTAACTATTTTTTTTAATTTATCTCTAAACATTCAAAGTCTTATACTTAAGTTTTTAGTAATAAAGTCACTTTTTTTTTTATCTTTGTTTACATTAAGTGGCGATACTTGAAAAAAAAAATTAAGGGGGGCAAAGTATTTCATGTAAATTAGATAATGATAATTGAATTAAAATTAACAGCATATTATATATATATATATAAATTTTAGTAAATAAATAATAATAATGTTAATATGTGTTTGGATTAATTGTGAAATTAAATTATCTCAATAATAAAGTATTTATTATTATTTTATAAAAAAAAATTTGAAAATAAATTTTTTGTTTGAATGTATTAAGTTAAAAGTAATTTTAAAATAGTGTGTTTTATTTAGATTGTATAATAAAATTGTTTTTATATATAAATAATTAAAAAATGTGAAATAATTTACATAATTTACATAATTTACAATATTTGATACGGTTATTTTGGCAAAAATATTTAAATTTCAATTCTTTTTCACTTATAATCAAAAGATTTGAAAATATTGTTTATTTATAGGTGAACTTTACAGTGAATTATATTCCATCTTTCTTATTAATAATTTAATAACTTTTGACCTAAACATATAAAGTTATTTCAATATAATTTTTATTGAAAAATAATTGTATTCCCAAACACAGATATAATAATATCAAAAAAAAAAATTAAGTATTCTTAGAAATTAAAACACAGCTTAGAGTCAATAAATTTTATTGTCTGATCATAAACATACTATTAAACTCTTATAATTGATTATCTATTATAACAAAAAATATTTTCATGTAAAAGGATACTCAATTGTGATATAATATTTTTTATTTTTATTAAAAACAAATCAATTGACTTTTAAGTTGGATAAAACCATTTGGATAAAGCAATATCATTCATATGAAATAAAACGTTAAAACTTGGCCTATTTATTAAATAAAATCATATATATATATATATATATTAAAAAAAATCTTGGAGGGGAAATGGCCCCCTTGCCACTCTTAAGTTCCGCCATTGCTTACATTTACTTAAAGAATTAACTACATTATAAATAGGTTTTACACGGTTGCTAGTTGTTATAAGAAATTAAGAATAAAAAAATAGAAAATAAAATTCTTTATTTTTCACTTTAACAAGGTAATCCAAACCAAATCATCCCAATCTTTTGGATTGGTTTGATTCGATTTTTTATTTTCAAAAAATCGAATCAAACCAATCCAATTAAATTTGATTGGTTTAAAATTTTCTTTCACTTAAATCTTATTCTAAAGAAAGTGTCTACACCGCTAATCAATAGTATAAACTAGCATATGATAATGTCATGTAAAATTTTCAATCGAGAGGATTCATTTCATTTTGGGACTAAGTATAGAATACACCATGAATCTTCATCATTAAGTCTTATTAATTCGATAATTAAATTACTTTATTCATTTCTTTAATTTGTCATAACAATCATGTGTATACACAAAAATTCAATAATAATAAACATGTTATAATATATGAATACGCTATAGTTTATCAATAACATGTATTTCAAAATTGGCCTTTCTGTGTTAATCAATGTATTAATGCGCACCTGAAAAAAGATTACAAAAGTTACCAGTTTCAATGAGGCTTTCTTAAAGTCATTCAAATGTTGTCAAATCCATGCAATTAATTAGACGTTTAACCTTAATCATTGGGCTATTAATGATCGATAAGCATGATGATTAAGATGTTCATTTTGCTGATGATCTTTGTCTACACATATATACTGAAAAAAAAAATAATGTTCTATGAAATGAAATATTTAGCACAATAATGGGAACTGGGAGATGGTTAATCCGATGCTTAGATCGCAAAATAAAGTGCGGTTGCGAAATGGCTTTCAGGGCATGTATCAGATAGGAGCTCATAGCCTTGTAAATGATTTACATCATGATTTATTTGAAAACTAAGATCAAAACAAGTTTTGGTTAAGTTTAATCTCTTTTACCCTTCTGGGCTGTCCCCATTGCATTGCGTCATGTACTTTTTCTCCTCATCTCACTCAATCCCTATTTTGGTATGTAACAGACAAACACAAATTAAATGTGACACATGGTAGTTACCATTTACTAATGGTTGGTTAAAGTTGACAATTATGAATTTTTAGGTTTACGGTCAACTTGTTTTAGAAATGAGTCTACATCATGCAAATATGTTGTAATGTTGATGATGCTTCATTGTACGGTGGTGGTACTCTTGATCTTTACACATCTGTGATTGATTGGGGTTGATAAGCTATATAGCCCAAAGAAAATGAAAATACGGAGAAAGATATCTTTTCTTTTTCATTCTTTTTTCATTTTATTTTCAATCCTTCTCGTTCTGGTCCTCCTCTCATAATTAGTCTAGAATTTTTGTAATTATACCAAAAGCTTCAGAAAAAGAAAACATTAAAAAAAAAAGGTTCAATTCACTTCATACGTTGCAACTTCTAGCTAAAATACAATTAATGACGGTGGATTGGAATTTGTTTTAACACTCCTTTCATTAGAAGGACAAAATTGAGAGGAAGAGTGGGAGCTGAGGTAAATTCCAATTTGGGTAGCACATTGATTTTCCTTTTCTCTCTTTATTTATTTTTATTTTCTTTCATTATAGATTAGGAAAATACTATTAGTCATCCAGAATTTTTTTTCAAAAACTAAACGCCAAAATAACGTGACATTATTGATAATCTTTAGGTGATTTGATGGGTCCTATCTGGCATTTAATCCAACCACCATCATGTATTCTATATAAAATTATGTTATATTATCCTAGATGTGCATCATTATTCTATAGATTTTGAAAGAATCCCAATGATCAATATTTGCTTAGTCACATGTAAATGGAGTTGACTTCACTTGATCAACCTTAGTTTCCACTCATATATCGCTATGATTTTGGTTCGATTTTGATTTTTTTTTTTTTCCTTCCGCTGGTTGATTTATAAGTACTATTACAATACTCAATATCCAAAGCTTTATTCTGACCCAAGAATTAGTGGGGAGAACTTTTTCTTAACTTAAACTTCTGTTAATAATACATATAGGATGATATGTCTACTAAGAATGATTTTATTATATGAGAAGTGAGAATGAGAATATTGAAGATCATTTACTTAGTATATTTGTCCATACACAAAGACAACATTGTGCCAATCACTCAGAAAGGACTCCATACCCAATATACGTCTCAATCCTTTCATGCTTTTCCCATAAGATTTCAATTTGACAATACAACACCAACCACGTACATAGACTACACAAACATCTACATTGTCAAAATAGCTAGGGTTTTTGTCCTTATTTTGCTTCCCATTTATCGTCTTTTAAATCAAATCAATCATGGCAGATTGTAACTCTTCCGATAACATTTATAATGAGTCCTACATTGGGGAGGTCACCTTGAAAGAGAGGCCTCATAAAAACTTTTAGGGTGTAATTCTCCCAAGGACTTATACTTGTTACAAAATAAATACCGCCATCACAATAAGTAGCTTCATGTATAACCTGGCATGACTCGTATAGTGTCAATGAAGTTGGCAATCAAAGGCTGACAGTTCTGAAATGGAGAACCACCAGCAGAGTCGCGGAGTCTAGCAAAGGTACGAGGCGAGGTACGGTCACCAAGCAACAATGGCACCATCGTTTCAGGCGCATGACGGAGAGCACCTAAGAGGTAGGGCTTCCTTGTGGCTTTGGTTCGCTGGCCTATTTTCCCAAATGGGCCAAGTTCAAGCCCAAATTGAAAGGGGGAACACAAGGGATTGTTTGGAAACAAGATTGGCAATGGGCTAGCTAGCCTCAACTGACAAGAAAAATGGGATTTCCTTAAATGTTTTTGCCCAATTCGATTCAGATATTAGAGAGAAACCAACATATTGGGTCATGGCCAATGGGTTTTACTTTTAAGCAAGGGGATCCAAGAGGAAAGTTTATTATGTTGATAGATTTCTTGTTAAATGGGTTTCTAGAAATTACAGTCCTACCTGGAAATTAGAGCCCAATATCCTAAGTCATCAACCAAGCCTTAACTCATAATGGAAAATTACGTTTATGTTGGATCTTGATGTTTTATTGTTGAGTACGATTTTTTTTGTTTTGTTTTTTGGCTAGTGTATTGAGTAGGATATAAAAGAATAATTTTTTTTTTGTTTTAGATGTATATATTTTATAATTTATTGTACTAATTATTAATTGTATACATATTTATATATATGCATGTAATTTTTAAAATATGTTAAATGATTAATTATTTATATTATTTTATTATATTTATTTGAAATTTATTATATATTTTATTTGTGTCCGATTTACCGAGTGACTCACTAGTTGTATTGATGTGATAATGGCTTGACTTTTCAAGTCTCGTGTAAGAGAAATTGGGCAAATGTCCAAGGAGCTAGTGCTACAATGTTTGCTAACATTTTTTTATTATTATTGCTCAAGAGTATCCCCAAATGGCAGCCGAAAACTAATCCCTTTGAGGCGTGGAGATCATCGAAGTGAGTTTTGTCTCTTTCAACAAAGCCCTTTTCTATACATACGGCAGGAGTCGAACCCTTGACACATGTTTAAAGGATCCAACCATCTTACCAACTACACCAGACTTTGTTGGTCAATGTTTGCTAACATTAAATGAACATGTTAGTTATTTCCAATGTAATAAATTAGATGCAATTAATGGTTTCAATTCCAACAATCAATTGTTGTAAATGAAACACCAAATGTATTAATAAGTGGTGTGTTAAACAATGGTGCAATGGAAGCTTTCTCGGTGTATCAATTAGAGAAACCAATTAAGTCCTCTCTTCCTTGTTTAGAGAGCAATTGTTTCCTTTGAGTCTATTTTCGAGTGTTAAGGGTATATACTGATGAGAAAATATTTTTGATATATTTGGAAATTGAGTTGAGTGGAGTGTCTCCACCTTTTGTATCTATATCATATTTCTATATTGAAATATTTGATTGTTGTCTTTGTCTATAAACGTAGGCTAAAAGCCAAACCATGTTAATTCCTAATGTCATTTTTCTTATGCTTCTACATATTTATTTTATGATATTTTGTTTGTGTCTTTTGGACTCACCATTTTACACCGGGTTAAACCAATGACCCACTTGACCTAGTACTTGAACCGAATCGATCATTAAGTCAAGTTTTATAACTATAGTCCTTGGGCTATGACTATTAGCCACATCTTGTGTGAAGTCAATTTTTGTGCTAATGGCCTCGCAAGGTTGAGAGTCATCCAAGACTCTAGTCTAGAGATGGCGGATCGTATGGTGAGATGGGGGGAAGGTCGGTGAGTTTATTGGTAAGTCTTAAAGCTAATTATCAACTTTTTTCAATATAAGTTACCAACAAACTTATGATGATTTTTTTTTTTCACTAACCCACCATAGAATTCCCCTTATTTGTGATCCTCTCCAAGGTAATCAAACTTAAAAGTATAAGTAAACTTGTAGAGCCTCCATAAACTCGACTCGTAAACATAACTCACATGAGTTTAAGTAATATTAAAAAAAATATAAAAATATATTTTACTACAAGTATTTAAGTAAAACATCAACTTCAAAATTAAGCATTAGTACATAACAACACCATAAATTCATAATGAAGCGCACATAAAATGATAAAAACCAAATTGAAACATAAGATTGATATAACTTAAGAGAAATCTAACAATTCAAATCTTAAAACTCAAATCCTCCAACATCTTCAATGACATCATCATCAACATCATCATTATGTTCTTCTTCTCCTCCTCTTCAGCAAATGAAGCTTTATCACCAATATTTGCATCAACAAAAATGCTACCAGCCAATACAGTCACAAACTCACTGTCTCACACAAATAAAAGACAATTCATCACCTCATAATTAAACTCATGAAATAGAGATATAAACAATGAAATAATCAAAATATCAAATTTAGTTTCAATTTCAAATTCTAGTATGAAGTTTCAATTTTAGATTCGCTATCCAACTTATCGTTTCCAAAAACTAGAAAACTACGAAACCCAAATCAAACAAGTTGATGGCAAAATGCAAACCTACCGGCCGATTTAGGCGTTTGGCTTCTTCATTGAAGTGGTGACTAGCAAGTGGCAAGTGGCAATGGCAATGGGAATTGGAATGCTAACAAGAAACTGACGGCGACAAATGGAGGAGTGAGGGTAAACTGCAATCACGCGAGATGGTGTCACGGCGATGCCTATGGAGTACGAACGACAATGCATGATGGTGTGAGGTTGACAAATGACATTGCGAGCAGGATAGACAGCGGCACGATGACAAATGACGACAATCGGCGGCATGGACAAGATTGGCGGTGGCACAATGTGGGTTCCAATGAAGGCTAACAGGGTTGTAAATGAGGGTTGAAAGATGCATCCATTAGGCTCTATTGGGGGGGGGGGGATGATAAAGATGATGTCATTTTAATTTCTCCCTAAAATTGGTATTGTTTATGTTTTTAAGGGAACAAAATTAGACTCTTAAAACCGGTGGTGAACTCATGATTCTATATCAGTTTGAGTGAGCTTACCTAATCATACCCGAGTTTAGCTAGAAACGAGTTTGTGAATGAGTCAACTCGATTTTGTGGTTAAAACTCATAATTAAACTCATAAGATTTTACGAGTAAACTAGCTATTTTAGTAACCATGATCCTTTCCTAGTATTTCTTCGCTCATCATTGCTGGTAAACATGAGCATGGTGTTTCTATAGTAGCCTCCTCTTTTTTTTTTTATCATTGTGCCTTAAAAAAAAAGTAGTTAACAAATAGCTGGTTTCGCCAATGTGAATTTTTCATATGTTTTAGCATACCAAAGGTTCTTTGTAGGAAGCGAATCCATTAGTGAACATGGGCCGATAAGGTCCAAGTTTTGTGGCGCTTTCGGACCAACACCCTGGCCTGGTTCTTTTAAAAAGCCTTCAAAAAATGATGCTGACCACTTTCTGCGGATGTGTTCTCTCGGTTTTTCACCTCTATTATGGATTCTCTCAGTTTCTTAAACTATATTTCCGCTGGATTGGGCTTTGGTATTTTGCGACTAAAGACAGTCTAGGATTCTTGATTCCAAATGTCAATTTTAAATTTTAAATTGTGAAATTATTTGTGAGTTTTAGTTTAATTCTTTAAATTAAGAAATTGACAACTCATGTGTGGAGATCATCAAGTGAGAGGAACGATTAATTGTGATGTGAATAATTAATTTTATTAAATCTTACATGAATAATTAAGATTAAAATATAAAGTCATATGACTTTTTAAAATGGTAATCCATATATGATTTTATAGCCGAAATTTTCTTATCCTATTCTCATAATAAATCACTGGTTCTATTTGATACACTCCCGTATGTGTATGTATACATATCTAATTTTGATGCACTGTAAAAGATATTTACAATGTCTCATCTAATCAAATTATTGTATTTATTTGAAATTTCAAGTAGTGTGTGTAAGAGTCAACATTTACTTATTTATATGGAAATATATGATCGGTACAAAAGAGTTTTACACTACTAATAAGCTCTGCATTTTATTTGGTTAAAAAAAAATTCTTTTCTTGGCGCAAGTCATCATCATGAATAATTATGTGGTTTTATTATATCTAAATCAAGAGTTAGATAAAGTTAAATTGGTGTAACTTTAGGCATACTTATATGCCGCCTAATAACTTTTTATTTAATATTTTTTTATTAATCTAAGCACTGAATTTATAATTAACTATTAAAAAGACCATGTGCATCAAATTTTATAAAAATTAAATATCAATAAGAATGCAATTATGAAGGTTTTATTCTTATTTATTGTAAATATATATTATATTACTTTTTATATGCATAACAATCATGTAAAATAATTTTATATTAATTTAAAATTTTATAGACTTAATCTATATGATATGGTCTTCTAATCTAACGATGAGCTTTGTAAAATAATATACAAATAAAAAATTATATAATAATTACTTAAAATTACACTAATATAACTAGATTCTAATGTCGACATTAATTACTATCTTCAGTAAGTTCTCTCACTTCAATAATATCCTCTCATATATTTCGTTCTCCTTCGTTACTTCACTCTCCTTCTCCTTTAATTACCAATAAGTCTCTGTTTTTAGTCTCAATTTATTTTTCTTATTACATTTTCATATTTTGCTATTAATATGTATTATCGTATTTACATCTATGAAGCCTGAACAAAATACATTATTCAGCATAACAAAGTACTATATTGTTAATAGTATAATTCTTTAGATATGGTTTCTAGTTTTATTACGCTTGATCTATAGTCTATAATTATAAGCATTTTATTTTACTTTACGGATTGGTTCAGAACTTAATATATTCAGTTACTTACCCGACTAGTAATTATTTGACGATAGATTTTGGAATCCGAGTCAAATTAAAAGTTTGTTTTTTCAACTCTAGTTATTTGATTTTCCTGTTTTCATTTTATAGGCATGTTCAAGAAGACCAGCGTTCTATTGCTATAGTTTTTGGATTGGGGTTGAATATTATTTGCATGCGAAAAATGTGAATTGACATTTAATAACATTTAAGAAAAACTACAAAGAATTATATTAGGGAAAAGAAAAGTATGCTTGAGACAAAAATAAAAGAGGCTCGTACACCAAAAACAAAAAATTAATAAATGAATAAAAAAGACTTCTAGTTAAGGAGAAAGACAGTGGAATAACAGAGGAGAGAGAAATTTAATAACGGATTTTATCGAGGTGAGAGAAAATGTTAATATGATAATTAATGTGGATATACCAATAGAATTAATTACATAGTTATCTATTCCCTTAATAATAACTTAATTCAAGAAAAAGAGAGA
Organism: Dalbergia cultrata; assembly: GCA_031216105.1. Lineage (NCBI taxonomy): Eukaryota > Viridiplantae > Streptophyta > Magnoliopsida > Fabales > Fabaceae > Dalbergia > Dalbergia cultrata. The sequence continues at coordinate 58,830,077 of CM062353.1, read as the reverse complement.
GCATTCGACTCCTGCCGTGTGTATAAAAAAGGGCTTTATTATGAAAGGTAATACCCACTTCAATGATCTCTACGTCTCGAAGGGATTGGTCTCCAACTGTCGGTTGGGGGATACCCTTGAGCAATATAAAAAAAAAAAAGAGAGAGAGAGAGAGTTTTTTATCTTAAAGAAAATGTGGAATTTTCACACTTTTTTTTATGACCTATCCTTCACACATTGCACTTTGGGAAGAGGTTATCTATAATAATAATAATAATAATAGATGAATTCTTAATTAGTTTAGATGCCAAAAAGTTTTGGATTAAGATAAAAAGCTCCTTTCAATGTAAGATCAAATGACGTCTCTATCTCATAAATATATTGATAGTTACACATCATTTATCAACAAGGGAATCTAAAAATCAAATCCGTTTCGTAACGAATGGAAATCTAACCCAGTGAGTCTACTATCGTTGGCAGCTGGATAATTAATTTATGAATGGATCAGAATTTTTAACTTTTTATTTTGTTGATTTATTTTTTAAATCAATCTATTTTGTTCCAATCCAAATTCATTTTTCACTCCTAAAAATAACATTGAAATTGTTCTTCCTCAAATTATTTACTAAAAGATAAATATTACTTACTTTTAATTTATTAGATAAAGATCGTTCCAACGACTTATCTGAATTGCTTATTAAAATTTGAACTTGCTCCTTTTCTCAGATAGCGCCTCAACCAACCGTTGTTTTGGATAGAATACCAGCTATTTACTTGTATAAATACAGTTTAACTCTGAAATCGTAGGACAGATTCAAATTTGCTTAATAAATCAACTCTGCTTCTCCCGCAGTGTGGCAGCAGTACCTGAAGAAGAATCCATCTAGTACGTATGCATCCTAGTTTTGCTCACATTTTTGCGTTACACATGTACACGCAATAAATAAGTAGGTGCCACGAATCCTCAACTATGTCATCATTTTTTTTTTTTTTTCGGTTAAGATATTAGGAGGTAGGGATGAGAATGAAAATCCAACTCACTACCTCTCAGCCTCTCGTAACTCTTTGAAAAATGCAAGTGTCCACATTGAATTGTGGGTTCACGTGCTTTCTTAAACATTTCTCACTAATGAATTATATTCATGCATGACCATGGTCCATAATTTCTTTTCCCCATAAATTCAATTGTAGAAAAAGTGGCGGTGGCTGTGCATTTTGCAGCCAAGTGAAAAAAAATAAAAAAAGATTACTGTGCGTACATACGATAATGTAATCTGATTGTATCAATTAAATATGCTGATAACATGCACATTAATTTTCAAAAATCATCTATAAATAGAGCCTTGAAGGGCGATTTTTTTGCAATCACGAATCGAGAAGCATTTCTCGCCAGTTGTAAAGAAAAGAAGCGATGTAGAGCTTCTTGTAGTGAGAAGAAAAATAGAGAGTGTGTGTAAGAAAATTCCAAGAGTGTAGTGTGAGTATACTGGGGTTTGGATATATTCTACAGATCTGTAATACTACTAATTGTAGTAGAAGAGAGTCTCTATTGGGGGATACTTATATTGTAATTCTCTTTAAATATAGTGGAGTATTTTTTTTGGAGTTTGGCGTGGTTTTTCCTTAAAAATTACAGGAGGGTTTTCCAGCGTTAAAATATTGGTGTCTTGATTATCTTGATCTATTTTGTTGGTGTGAATAGTAACAAGTACTATTCATCAATATAGTGAAGCGGGTCCCACTACATAGTACTATTCACGTGAATAGTGGCGTGGAGCCCTACTACAAATTACTATTCACCGTACTCCATTTTCTAGTCTCTTCAATTTGGTAGCGCTTAGCCACATCAGGAAAGTGTTTATTACACTTGGGGTGTACCAAACTCGATGATATCATAACAAGTGGTATCGAGCTTTGGATCGGTGGGATTTATTCTTAGTATGCTCTGTGGTTGCACTTAGTCGATCTTCCACATCGAAAAGAGTTTCTCCTAATACTTGAGGATCACCTTGCAGTTCTTGTTCTTTGAAGGTGTGATCTTGTGAGAGTGCAGCTTTTGAAGAGTTGGCTAAGGAAAGACTTGGTATTTAAGCGTGTCCAATTGTGACTCCACCTCTCTTTCTGGGAAGCCTCTTGGTGCAGTTTAGGTTGAGGTACTATTAGATATCTGCTAGCGATAAGGTTCCGACTAAGATCCAAGATGTCGGTGCCAAAATTTGAAGTGGAGAAATTTGAGGTCCAATGACTTCAGGCTATGGAAGCCGAAGTGAGCATTGCTAGGTCGCAAGGTCTTGCGAGACGTTGGAGGACCAGGGGTCATTACCGATGACAAGAAGAAGGAGATGATGGTCAAAGCAGTACAATACAATTGAGTCTTTTGGACAATGCTCGCGAGAAGTCATGGATGAAAAAGCCATTGATTCACTATGGAAGGCTTTGGAAGAAAATATTACAGAAAGACCTTGTCCAACAAGCTTTATCGCAGAAAGCGATCATGACACATTCAAATATTCGGGAGGAAAATCAATGCAAGAAACATATAGGCGACTTCAACTAGGATGATCTCCGATGTTGGGCAAATGGAATTAAAGTTGAAGATGTTGATCAAGCTATGATCTTGTTGACTTCACTACCTCGATCTTATGATAATTTACGTGATACCATACTTTATGGTAGATCCGATATCTCGATGAAAAATGTCAAAGAATCACGATGATAAAGGAACATCGAAGTTAGTAGCGGATCAATATCGAAGGTCTGAGATGGATTGTTCGTGACGAGGGCGTAGTCAAGAAAGAGAGATCGGAAGCAAAAGCAAGAGAAGATCAAAGTCCAGAAAGCATAAATCTGTTAAGTGCTTTCATTGTCACCAGGCGGGACATATCAGAAGAAATTGCCCAGAGAAAGGAGAAATCGTGAGATTCTCGCCAATGTAACAATTGAAAGTTAGAAGATAGTGATCGCCGACATCTTGGTTGACCTTAGTATTCATAGGTGACACCGAAATGAGTGGATCCTGGATTAAAGCGCATCCTTTCACATGACACCTAATCGAAACTTCTTCTCATCCTATAAAAGATGGAGGAAAAGTTAGATTGGGAGATAATAGAATTATTCCTATTGCTGGTGAAGGAGATGTGCAAGTGAATTTGGACGATGGTACTAAAAGGACGTTTCATGCATGGCATGTACGAATTGGGTAGAAATCGATCTCATTGAGTGCCCTTGACAATCGAGTCAAGTTCACTGGAGAGGGTGGCTTCTTGAAGGTATTCAAAGGCTCAATGGTGGTATTGAAAGGAAAGGCTGCAGGCGGGATCTATCTATTGCTAGGAAGCAGTCGATGGAGCAGATTCTTTGTTCTATCCTCCGAAAGAAAGGATGATGCTACGATTGTGGCACATGCGGCTTGGTCATATGAGCGAAAGGAATGACCATACTTGGCTGGCAAAGGCTTGTTGAAAGGCGCGAAGAATTGTAAACTTAGTTTCTATGAAAGCTGTATTTGGAAGCGAAAGCGGGTGAAGTTCAGATTACGGCAAACACAATAACAAGGGGATATTGGAGTATGTCCAGGGCGTTTGGGGTCCAGCCTGTTAACTCTTTAGGTGGAGCTCACTATTTTCTTACTCGATAGATGATTATTCCGGAAAAGTGCGGATTTATTTCTGAAGAAAAAGAAGAAGTGTTCGACAAATTCAAGCAATGGAAGGCCATGGTCGAAAGCAAGCAAGGCGATCAGTCAAGAGACTAAGAAGCCGACAATGGCGGAGGAATTTTGCAGCAAGAATTTGAGGAGTTGCCGAAATCGGTATAGTGAGGCACCATCTTGTGCAGAACACCACGACAAAATGGAGTTGCGTGACGGATGAGCGTAACACTTTTAGAGCGTGCAAGATGCATGCGAATCAGCATAACACTTCCCAAATCATTTTGGGCGATCCAATACTCTGGTTGTATATCCGTAAGCAGATCTCCATCAATTGCTATTAATCGAAGATTCCACAAGAGGTATGGTCAGTCGGTCGACAGTAAACTATTCGATTTAAAGATATTTGGTTGTCTGCATATGCCCATGTGAATGATGGTAAACTTGAGGCAAGGGCAAGAAGGTGTATATTTCTAGGATATGCACGAGGGTGAAAGGCTACAAGCGTGGTGTATAGAGAAGGCAAGTTCACCCAAAATCATTGTCACAGAGATGTCACTTTTGTGAAGGCTGCAATGCTAAATCGAAGAAGGAGTCTAACAGATGATCACGATGCAGATCATGGTGCTAAGAAGCGAGGTGGAACTAGAGATTGGCGTGTGGGAAGGTGAAGCAAGAAAATGATATAATGAATCAGCCAAAGTACTTGAGGATTGCTCAACTGAAGTAGAACAACAAGATGAACTCGACTATGAGGAAGCGGTGAACCAACCCGGAGAAGCGAGCCATACGGTATTGCTCTTGGCCGGAGAAAGGCGAAATCCGAAACCAAAAGATATCACGGATTCTGCTTGTGCACTTGACTCATTAGATGCAGATCCTATAGCCTTTGCTTTGGCTATGGCGAATAGTGCGATTGGAGATGAACCATGTACCTATCGTGATGCAATAGAAAGTAAGGAGTCGAAGGAGTGGTGATAGCAATGAATGAGGAGATTGAGTCTCTAGGAAAAATCAGGCGTGGGAGTGGTACAACTTCCAAAGGAAAAAGAGTAGTTGGTGTAAATGGGTTTACAAAAAGAAAGAAGGAATCCCTGGCATTGAGCCTCCAAGGTTCAGCGAGGCCAGTAAGCAAAGGGTTATACTCGGAAGGAGGGTGTTGACTTCCATGAAGTATTCTCTCTGTGGTGAAGCATAGCTCTATTCGGATCCTATTAGCTATTGTAAGTACGTTTGACTTGGAGCTAGAGCGACTTGATGTGAAGGCGGCGTTCTTACATGGTGAGCTAGAAGGAGATCTACATGAGTCAACCAGAGGGTTCATAAGTCTTAGTAAGGAAAATCATGTTTGCCTATTAAAGAAGTCATTATATGGCTTGAAGCAGTCTCAAGCGATGTAGTACAAAGGTTCGATGCATTTATGATTGTACTTGGATATAGTAGAAACCAATATGATAATTGCATCTACTCTAAGGAGCTTCCGGATGGTTAGAAGATATATTTGTTGTTGTATGTAGATGATATGCTAATTGCGCCAATAAGTTTGAAATTAGTATGTTGAAAACTTCGAGTTGGAAAAGAGTTTGAGATGAAGGACTTAGGTGCAAGGAAGATTCTTGGAATGGAGATTCGCAGAGCGGCATAATAGCAGGTTGTGTTTAACACAACAAATTATATTGTGAAAGTGCTACAACGCTTCAATATGGATCAATCCAAGCTTGAGTTGGCACTCAGATTGGTGCACATTTTAAATTATCTTTGAAGGAATGTCCGAGGCGAGGAGAGGTAGACACATGTCTCGGTATACCTTACTCTAGTGCGTTGGCAGCCTCATGTATGCCATGGTGTACACTAGACCAGATATTTCACATGCAATGAGTATGGTAGCGAGTTTATGAGCAAACTGGAAAGACACATTGGGAAGTGAGAATGGATTATGCGGTACTTGAGAGGTTCTATTGATATTTGTTTGGTATTTGATGGTCAAGAAGTGGAGTTGTAGGTTATGTAGATTCACGATTATGTCAGTGACTTGGATAAAAGAAGATCATTGACAAGCTATATCTTTACAATCTTTGGATGTACTATTAATTTAGGCGACATTGCAATCAGTGGCATTGTCAACTAATCATGAGTATATGGCATTCGAGGTACGTTAAAGAGAGTATTTGGGTGCCGGTCTTTTGGATAGTTTTGGATTGAATCAACATGTACCAATTGTACATTGTGATAGTCAAAGCGCCATTCATCGGCTAAAAATCAGTCTATCATGAAAGGACAAAGCACATTGCGTCGAGACTTCATTTTGTCGAGAGAATGTATCAATAATAATGATGCCCAATTGAATTGAAAATAAGCGCATTGAGAACCAGCCGATATGATGACAAAACCATTGCCAGTGACAAGTTTAAGCATTGCTTGGACTTAGTTAATATTCGCAGAGGTTGAAAATTTGTTGCAAAAATGCACGGTGGAGAATTGTAGAAAAAGTGGCGGTGGTGTGCATTTTGCACCACCAGGCCGCTGAAAAATAAAAGAGATTACTGCACATGCACATCTGCGATGTGTAATCTGATTGTATCAAAATATGCCTGCAGTAACATGCACAGTAATTTTCAAAATCATCTATAAATAGAGCCTTGAAGCGACGATTTTGCAATCCTGCGAGAAGCATTTCGGGCTTGTAAAGAAAAGCGAAGTAGGCTTCTTGTAGTGAAGAAAAATAGAGAGTGTGTGTAAGAAAATTCCAAGAGTGTAGTGTGAGTATACACTGGCGGGTTTTGGATATATTCTACAGATCTGCAATACTTCTGATTAGTAGTAAGAGAGTCTCATTGGGGATACACTATATTGTAATTACTCTTTAAATATAGGTGGAGTATTTTTCAGGAGTTTGGCCCGTGGTTTTTCAAAATTACAGGGAGGGTTTTAACGCTAAAATATTGGTGTCTTGATTATCTGATCTATTTTGTTGGTGTGAATAGTAACAAGTACTATTCATCAAGTGATAGTGAAGCGGGTCCCAAAACTACATAGATTATTCACGTGAATAGTGACGTGGCCCCACTGCAAATTACTATTCACCGTACTCCATTTTTCCGTCTCTTCAATTTGGGCGCGCTTCCGCTCACATCCGGAAAGTGTTTATTACACTTGGGGTGTACCCGACTCTGATGATATCATAACATCAATAAGCTTGACGTTATTCTTAGACGGGTTTTGCTTCCAATTGTGTCTATTATTTCTCTTTCTTGTGTATGTTGAATTATCATTGTGCTCCATACTTAAATTGACTGATATGTAGACCCTACCTACAACTCTGCCTCCACTCGACGGAAAAGGTCACAATGGTGCAAATTTTTTTTTGTTTTATGCCTTTTGAGATCAAAGTCTCTCTCTTCTCTGTTAATTCTTTTGGCTATATTGAGAATGTGGATTGTGGATTTCCCTTATATGGGTATGTGTTATTTCTGTTAGGTGTTGCCATCATGTGGTTGGATTCTACTTTGTAGTTTTTGGTGTTTGTGTATTGTGGTATCATTACACGCATGCTGCAACATATATACCGATGCTTATTGAAGTTTGAAAATAAAGGTTCCAATGGTTCAGTCTCATCTTGACACTACCAGTGTTGCTGACTCAGCTATAGGTAGTGAGAGTGACAGAAAGTCAGATTCTTAGTTCAAATGAACCTGCGTGACCCATCCGCGTCCCATGATTATAGGGTTAGAGGGTTTTCTTATTGGTGGAAAACCCATAAAGATCAACAAGCCTCCAAGTTTAAGAGATAAGTAGTGATATTTATACTTACATATTATGGGACACCTTATCTATACACTTTTATCTACAAATGGATGAGATGCGGGATTCCAAACAAAGTGGAGTCCACATATCATCCAATAGTAAATAAGAATATGTCGATATAGTGTGTTGAGTACAAATAACATTTACCGAGAGATCGAAAAATGTCTTGGGCTTGGTGAGGAAGGTTGGTGGACTAAGTAACCCGGAGACTGAGGAACCAGACGGATCAACAAGTGTTTCAGTTTTTGTGAATTATAATCCCAATTGGCCAGTGCGATTTAACATTGTTCAATCGTTTCTATAACTAGTTCTGTATCTACCCTTACGTTTTCCTCTTTTTACCTTTTGTAATGAAAGTAATGTCAACTTCACAGGGTGTCGCAGAGTTGGAAAATGGCAACTCATGGTTAACACTTCTTAGTCAAATTCCTGTGTTGCTGAATCAGTAATCAAAATCACATTTTTTGCATCATACTTGTTCTCCTTCATGACATCAAGTTCATTGTTTTGCTCTTGATTCCCACACAAATGCTTACTGCATAAGTAAACTTTCATAATAAGCATTTATTAGGCTCTATGAAATTGGTTATAGCAACTTCATAAATTTTTCTGCGTGCTTTTTCTCTCTCAGATTATAAGCTTGAATTACTGAGTCATTTATCTTGAGATGCCTCAAATTGACCTTTGTAGGTAACTAAGCCCTTTTAAGATAACAAAGAGAACCAAAAGCTGGCAAATTGGAAATCTGCAGTATCACAATGGCTGAAGATGATATATATACACAAGATGGGACCATTGACATCTACAGAAAATCTGCCAACAAGAAAAAGACTGGAAACTGGAAAGCTTGCTGGTTTATTCTTGGTATCACATTCTTTTTCTTTTCTTTGTTTATTAGTACTAATGTATGTGTAAACTTCCAACAAGTTATAGTAGCCATGATTGTATTAGAATTTGAGGATCCTAAGATGCCGAGTTCTAAAACATTTTTATGGCAGGAAATGAATGCTGTGAAAGATTGGCATACTATGGCATGAGCACGAACCTGGTGAACTATCTTCAGGATCGTTTCAACCAGGGAAATGCAACTGCAGCAAATAATGTGACAACATGGTCAGGCACATGCTACATCACACCTTTGCTTGGAGCCTTTTTGGCTGATGCATACTTGGGAAGATACTGGACTATTGCCAGTTTCTCGATTATATATGTCATTGTAAGTTCTGTTTAATAAAATACCTTTCTTGTTTGTTGAAGTCCATGTTATGTTAAAGGCATTTGAGCTTCACTCTTCTGATCTGAGCTCAAGTTCAAAGTTGACATGGATTAATGTTTTGAATAGCAAGTATCTTAATGTTGTGCTTGTTTATGGGGTCTGTCTTTATCTATTATATTAGTCTTAGCAGCATAATTTGAAATCTTCGGAAACTAGAATAAACATTTTGTTGGTTTTCACTTCAATTTTCCTTAATGTCAAGCCAACTGAATTGCATTGATAATCAAGTTGGTCTCAATTCAACTGAGAAAAATGTGTTCAGTCTCAATTTGTTTTTATAAAAATATTTTTAATCTTCACTCTATCTTTTAACACGATTCATTTATTTCATCTGAAATTTTCAACTAATTTCATCTTTTGTTGTGAACTGGATTTCAGAACATTTTTATGAGGAATAGAAGGATAATGAAAACAAGCATTAACCTTTTGCTGAATTCTTATGATGACAAACGACATTAATTATGGATGCTTATATACTCTACAGGGAATGATGCTTTTGACATTGTCTGCTTCTGCACCTGGACTAAAGCCTTCATGTGATGCTAATGGCTGCCATCCAACATCAGCACAATCTGCAGCTTGCTTTATAGCACTCTACTTGATTGCTCTTGGAACTGGTGGTATCAAACCATGTGTCTCATCATTTGGCGCAGACCAATTTGATGAAACAGATGAGAAAGAGAGAAAAAGGAAGAGCTCTTTCTTCAACTGGTTTTACTTCTCAATTAACATCGGTGCTCTTGTTGCTTCCTCGGTGTTGGTTTGGATACAAATGAATGTGGGCTGGGAATGGGGTTTTGGAGTTCCTGCAGTTGCAATGGTCATTGCAATTATATTTTTCTTTAGTGGTAGTCGGCTTTACAGGCTTCAAATACCTGGAGGCAGTCCCCTTACAAGGATTTGTCAAGTCATAGTTGCAGCTTCTAGGAAATTTAGGCAGGAAGTGCCAGCAGATAAGTCTCTTCTTTATGAGACTGCAGATGTAGAATCTAACATCAAAGGCAGCCGCAAGCTTGATCACACAGAGAACTTAAAGTGAGTTATTAAAGACATATTGCCATTTAATTCTGTAAACATCAGTGATTAAAATGCAATCTTCATGTACTTTGTTCATTTTTGGGAACTATTTTCAATATACAACTGTAATCTGAGTGTAGGATATAGATACTTATTGTCAACAAAAAAGTAATTTCTTGTGATTATTTCATCAAGTTAAACTAGCAACTTCTTTTGAATATAAGGATGAAGGCCAGACTATGAAATTGGAAGTATATGCAAGCATTTCCTTTTTCATATTTTGTTAGACTTCCTTATAAACCATCTATTGTTTATTCTTGCACCCTCAAGTTTGATTTATATCCTTAGATCTTTTCTGATTGAAAAAATGTTGATTCTATCCAGGTGTTTGGATAAGGCAGCTGTAGTGACTCAATCTGACCGCATGAAGGATTTGCCTAATCCTTGGAGGCTCTGCACGGTGACACAAGTCGAGGAGCTCAAATCCGTGATTCACTTGCTCCCAGTTTGGGCATCACTGATTGCCTTTTCAACTGTGTACAGTCAAATGAACACCATGTTTGTTTTGCAAGGCAACCAAATGGACCAGCACATTGGCCCTCGCTTCAAAATTCCATCAGCATCCCTCTCCCTTTTTGACACTCTAAGCGTCATCTTCTGGGCACCCATATACGACCGCATCGTTGTCCCATGTGCAAGAAGGTTCACTGGCCATGAGCATGGGTTCACACAACTGCAAAGAATGGGAATTGGCCTTGTCATTTCCATTGTTGCCATGGTCACTGCTGGGATATTAGAAGTTGTGCGCCTCGACATAGTCAGGAAGAACAACTACTATGATCTCAAGACCATCCCCATGTCAATTTTCTGGCAAGTCCCCCAATATTTTCTCGTTGGATGTGCTGAAGTATTTACCAACATTGGTCAGCTGGAGTTCTTTTATGGTCAGGCACCTGATGCTATGAGAAGCCTGTGTGTAGCTCTGGCACTCACAACAAACGCCTTGGGGAATTACATTAGCACTTTGCTAGTCACTATTGTGACTAAAGTAACTACAAGGCATGGTAGCCCTGGTTGGGTTCCAAACAATCTAAATAGAGGCCATCTTGACTACTTCTATTGGCTCTTGACCATTCTCAGCTTTTTCAACTTCCTTGTTTTCCTTTGGATTGCAAAGAGGTACAAGTACAAGAAAGCGGCTAGAAATGCAAATACTCATTAACACAATATAGCTTGAGGTTGCACTGCTTTCTTTGATCAAGAGTTTTATTTTGTTGGGTACTTGTTATATTGGTATTAAATCATTTTCGTATATACTTTTTTTGTACAGATGATATTTGGAGTGTTTTGGAAGTTAAAGATCGTTTTTGGTTTTCTTTAGAATTTTCTTAACTTGCTCGCATCTGAACTTTGATCCTGAATCTTTTGAATTTGAGCAACTCCATTGGGTTCATCCCTAATGATCCTCTTGGGCTGGGACTTGGGCTTCGTTACCCTTTTGAAGAGTTGATATAATATTATGATGGACAACTAGCTGCAAATGGATCTTCAAATTGAAATGTGGAAATGATGTACCCATTGAGGACACATTGCCTGCCAAGAGACTATTGTTCCAGGAGCTTATTGTTTGTCTATCTCCGTTTAGTTGCTTCTTGCAAACCTAATTCTTAGATCAAGATGACAACATGCCTTCTCACATTGAACACTATATAAAAGAGAAGATGTGGCATAACCACCATTTTGCTTCGTTTAGTCATTTGAAACAGTGAAATCAAATGCATCAGCAGGGGAGTTGTTAGAGTTGACTATTTTACCAGTTTACCCTAAAGGCTGGATTCACAAACTAAATCAACTATATTGCACGGGTACTGTACAATATGGGTACAGGTACGAAAATTTTGCAAAAAATAAGAAACGGGTACATCAATATATATGCATAAAAATATTAAAATTTCACATGATAAACAAGAAAACACATGAACTTCAATACCAAATACGTCTAAATTGTTCAATATTAAACTCTAAAAAAATAAAAAATAAAAACTTATTCTTATAGCGCTAATAAACAAATTATCAACCATTTATGGGTAACGATGCAATTGATTATACTTAGTGTACATAAATTACAGATACTAAAATCTTTTAGGACTCGGCTAGAAATTAGAATGTCCATGCACAAAAACAACAAATAAATTAGAATCTCTATCATCATACCAAACTAAAAGATATTGGATTCTTTCGAGCATAAGACAAATAAGAATCTTCATATTTTTGTTTTTGTACAAAAATGTCCTCATACTTGTTTTTCAATGGATAATAATGTACACGGAACGAGAGGTTCAAAAAACTCTGCAGCCAACGAACATTTGGTGCACCCCGTTTCTCACCCCAATTCCCTTTCATTTTTCTCACCCCTGTGAATACATACTGCCCCTGTTATGAAAGGATGATTGCCCTCAAGGCCATTCATCCTTGTTTCAATCCTACCAATAGCAAGTATAATATCCACCACACAAGACCCGCCAGCAGAAGTTCTATTTTGCGCCTCTGCAAGTCCAATGAATCTGATTCCCAACCCGGAGATACTCGCAAACAGGAGTTGCTTGCCCAAATTGCCATGCTTCAAGCTCAAAAGCTCCGTCTAACGGATTATCTAGATGAACGATCTGCGTATTTAACCCAATTCGGTGAAGAAACTAAAGCTCAGTTCGACAAAATTGGTGAAGATGCTCTCAAAGGATTAGATGAAGCCGATGCCAGAGTATGCTTCAACTTTTGAGTTAACCACGTAAATCATGCACAGCATCGAAGAAAATCTACATGTAAAAAAGCACTTCAATAATGACCCTCTTTCATTCATTTGTGATTAACAGATAACAGCAAACATAGAGAGCCAGATGTTAGAATTTGAGGAGTCTGCAGAAATTAACAGACAAGAGATTCAGAATCGTGAAAACAAACTAGAGGAGTTTGAAGTTCAAATGGAGGATGGCAGAAACGAAGGGCTATTCTTTAAGAACCTCAGAAAGAAGGCACCTGTAGATATTACAAAAGCAAAGGAGGAGGCAGAAAAAATCAAAGATGTAACCAGAGAAAAAGCTGGTAGCAAAGCCAGGAGATACATTTACCTTTTCTTCATTGGCCTTCTAACCTTCGGAATAGCCGATGCTATTGCCTCATCGTCAACTGATTGGAGAAAAGTTGCAGTTCTTGGAGCAATTCTCGTGGCTTTAACTTCTCAGTTCATCAATGAACAAAACATGTTATCAGAAACTGGAAGAACAAGAAAGAAAGACTAAAATAATGAAGGGTACAGTAACTGAGGTTCAATTTTACTTCAATTCACTGCAAGTCTCTGAGTAAGGTAATATTATTGATGATGGATTATGCGTGATGCAATAAACCCAAGTGAGAGCTTAAAACTTGGGTCTGATAACATCAAGCTGCTTTGATTTCGCATCAACAACAGCTGATTTCAGTGATATCACAACAATCACCAAAACCAGAGTAACTGGGTTGACCATGTGATGCTGATGAAATTCTTTACATTCTATATAAATACTAAAAAATATACCTTGCTCATCATCATAACTTTTCGAACCGTATATTTAGAATTAACTTCTACCTCTGGATATTCAACCATGTAAACAAAAAGGAGATGAGAAACTATACAGGGTCATTCCTCATATACCTGCTTAATGCCTTAAAGAAAACAACCTGTTCACGTAAAACCTGAGGCACATAGATATCCCACAAACCAAAGCACTTGACCCTTTCTGTTTGGACAACTCCAAATAACTGTACTCACTCCCTGTAGGCAAGCTGAATTGCAGTCATATATACACTGCTTGATCTCAATCCCAAACATATCATTAACCCTTCGGGTGGGAAACCGACAAAATATTTGTATTTTAATAAAATATCTATGGCTGATGTACTCAGCAGGTGAAAGAAAACATAGGAGCTGAAAACATTAATTTTAACTCTACCTGCATTGTGCTTTATCACAATTTGCAACTCTTTACATAGCTAGTTTCATACCCCAACAAAAGAAGAAAGTTGTGTTATAGGGGATCTTTATGACATGGATCAACAATATTGTAATTTGTTTTATATTCCAAAAGAATCTATAGACATGGTTTATGGAAGGATACTAAACTGTAGGCACTCCCTGTAGGCAAGCTGAATTGCACCCAAATATACACTGCTTGTGCTCAAACCCTAACATATCATTAACCCTTGGTGAGAAACCAACAAAATCCTTATATTTTAATAAAATATCTATGGCTGACGTACTCAACAAGTGAAAGAAAATGTAGGAGCTGAAAACATTAATTTTAACTCCTCCTATATTGTGCTTTATCGCAATTCTTTACATAGCTATTTTCATACCCCGATAAAAGAAGAGGGTTGGGTTATTCAGGATCTTTATGACATGGATCAGCAATATTGTAATTTGTTTTATATTCCAAAAGAATCTATAGACATGGTTTTCAGAAGGATACTATAGTGTCGTCTAATCCATGTAATGTTGGTCCTGCTTAGTGGGACAAACCTTAGTTGTTGTTTTTGTTGTATTTTATATCCCCAAAATCATGTTGAAGCCCCATAAAAAATCACTGCCCTAACAAGTATATCCCAAGTAATGAAAGTTGGCAGAACACCATGCTCCAAAGCATCATCTAAGAATCCGATTGCATCTGTCACTCTACCCCAAGAGCAGAGCCCCTTAAGAGTAATATTATATGAGATGATGTCCGGTTGTAGCCCATCTTCTAAGATGTGAGCCCAAATATTTGATGCTTTTTCACAGTCCCCAACTTTGTAAAAACCTTCCATCATGGTATTGTGGGTCACAAGATTAACACAGTTCCTCTGTCTCATCATTGAATAGAGCTGCAGAGCATTCTCCACTTTTCCAGAAGAACAAAGTCTATGTAAGACGATGTTGTACATGTTAATATCCGGCTTAAGGCCCATGTTAAGAAACTGATGCCACAGTTTAAGGGCTGTGTCAATCATATTGCTCCGACAAAGACCATCTATCAAGGTGCTGTATGTGATTATATCTGGTTTCCACCCTTTCGCCAACATTTCCTTAATGCAATCATGTGCTTCACGATATCTTTCTGCTTTACATAATCCATTCAGAAGAATATTATAAGACACAACATTCGGTAAGCAGCCTTTGATGCCCATGTTGCCAAAGAATTTAATAGCATTGTCAAGTTTGGAATGTTTGATAAACCCATCAATAATTGCATTGCAGACATGAGGGTTCAACTTACAGCCGCGCTTATCCATAAGATTAACAATCCCGGCTGCTTCATCTAGTCTTCCTTCTTTGCACAATGCATTTATCATCGAGGAGTATGCAAAGGCGTCCACATCACCTCCCTTATGCACAGCCTCTTCTAACACCCTTAGAGCCTTATTCACGTACCCATTCTTGCACAAACCATGAACTAGTATTCCATAAGTAGCAGAATCCACGCTACAAGCTGTCTCATGCAAGACTTCCCACAGCGATACTGCTTCTTCCACCTTCTTGTTTTCAAGCAACCCCTTGAAAAATATGTTATAACTAACTGTATTACGAGAACCATACTTCTCCATCTCCTCCCACAACACAAAACTTTCCTCAACCTTCCCAGCTTTACACAGTCCATTGAGCATAGCATTACAAGTAACAACATCCGGCCTAACCCCTCTCCCAACCATCTCCTTATAAACCCTCTTGGCACCATCCAAGTTTCCCCCCTCACTCAACCCATGAATCAAAGTACTATACGTGAAAAGATCATGCTTCCTCTCATTCCTCTTCATCCTCTCCCATATCTCCAAACTCTCATCAAACCTTCCACGCTTACACAACCCACTGATCATAACATTGTAGCTCGCGGCATTCGGATACACCGTATCCGAATCCCCACTCAACAGCCTCTCCCACATCTCCTTCGCCCTCGCCGGATCCCCTCCCTTGAAGAACCCATCAATGATCATGTTATAGCACATCACATCCGGCGCCACGCCTCGTTCCGGCATTTCATCGAACACCTCCAATGCGCCACACAAGTCCCCAAATTTCACCATCCCATTGATCAAGGTCCCATAAGTGAACCTATCAGGACTCAAACCCGCACCCCACAACCAATTCAACAACGCTTTCGCCTTCTCGAACTGCTTCTTCTTACACAAGACCTTCATCAAAACATTGTAAGTCTCCAAGTTGGGCTCAACACGGACAGTGTCGAAGTAGGCGAAGAAGCTCTCGACGCGGTCCCATTGGCTGGATTCAGCGAAGGCGTTGAGGAGAGCATTGAAGGACCTTATCCCAGGGGAGCACCGGAAGAGTTGCTCCATGTTCTGGAAGAGGTGGAGGGCCTCTTGGGGCATGGAGTTGTTGGCGTAGGCCTTGAGGGCGGTGAGAGGGACGTCTTCGGGGCACTGGCAGTCGTGGGAGCGGATGGTGTCGAGGATGCGGGGGAGGTGGAGGAGAAGGAGAGAGGGGGAGGCGGCGACGCGGCGGAGTACGTGGTGGAAGACGGCCGGGGAGAGGGAGTAGCCAGGGCGGAGGGTGGCGGAGTGGAAGAGGTGGAGGGCGGCGCGGGGGTCCTTCTCGGACTTGAGAAGCTTCAGGAGACGGTTGGGGGACAAGGATTTGGGAAGTTCCACCATGGCACGGAGCCACGGAGAGCAGAAATGTGTGGTGGTGGCGGTGGCGACAGGGGCTTTGGAACAAATATGAGATTACTTCGGCGGGATTTCTGCGAATCCGACAGGCGAGAGTAATTCCGACATCGATTGAACAACATTGAGAAGTACATAAGCCATGACGGATTTGTGCAGGGCACACCACCTAAAGTACAGTGTGTATGGTGTGTCGCACCCAAATTATTTAACCAAATTTAGGATTTATCAAGTGTGGCTAAATATTAAAAAGTATTGCTAAACCCATAGAAATGTAGTCACATTTTATAAATATGACTAAATGTTTACTGTATAGTATACAATTGTCTACCGAGTGTGTTATAGCCTTCGTCATGTGATGCAAGGTAGCTAAGATCGAGATCTTAAGAGGGATATAAAATCGTAAAACGTTTAATCGTAACACGGATCGTAAGATCCCACCAAAATACAAAAATTACATTTATATAAATATATACCACATAACATAATATAAATTAGTAAATAAGTCACAATTAACATAACTAAAACTCCATAGTATATAAATAATATTTACAAATTAATTATTTTTTTTTTAAAAATAAACTATATGAATCTACCCTTGAGCTCAAACTCCCAATTATTATTTTTCTTGAGCTGATATAAATTAAAAATAATATGGGCCAACATTAAGCATCAATTTTCTTTAAAAGAGTAACAGCCCAAAAGCCCAAATAACAACAAAGAAAGAATATAAAAAATTAGAATAAATGGAAGGTAAAAATAGAGGAAGCTTCTCGTAGGCAAGACTGAGTTTGAGAGTGAGGGACTTTGGTGGCATCCAGTAACAGGGAGAAAGGGAGATCATGTGCATGCGACCATGGAGCGAGTAGTTGCAGTTCAAAGCGCTGGAGGACGGAGATGCTTTTGCCGGTTTGTGTGTCGAGGGTGTTGTCGTGTGAAGTCGAAGTCGACATTGACGTCGGTGTCGGGACAAAAGAGAGAGCTTGTGTGCGACTAAGCTCGGAGCTGAGAGAAGGGAGAGAAGAGTGGCGGCTGACGGTGGCTGTGAACCGCACCGGAGAGCTCAAGCACTGGTGATCTATTTGTGGCGGCAATCGTCGAGCAGAGAGAAGAGAGGAGGGCTGGAGGAGTTGTAGACAGAGATCGAGAGTGAATGAGGAGTTTAAGCGCGCCTGGCTCTCCAAGATCACCCAATTCCAGCGCTTCCACGATCTTCCCCGGCGATCCCACGACGAGGCAGCAGCGTGAGCCCAGAGGTGGAATCGGGATCGCTAAGGGCTGCTAGGAGCGTAGGATCGTGTGATTTCACGATCTTCCACGCGATCTTAGCTACCTTGATGTGATGGTAATATACAATTGGGTCAGTGTTGGTGGTGAATTCTACCAATCCAAAATCTAATATAAAATCATATATATAACAATAAATGGTGGAAGTGTTGCCACATCTTGGGTTTACAGTGAATCTGATACTATCTTGTCATTTGTCAAACCACATCCTCATTGAATTGTTTGAACTTAATTACTTTGAGACCATACAATCAAAAGTTAACCAAATGGCTTCAACGTTGAACATGCCAAGCTTTGAGAACAGGGATAGTTTGCTTGGGCCAGAAATAAAACCAGATGCAATTAGTGCAATAAGGCAACTTTGCATCAATAAAATATTTTAATTTAACCACATTTGATGGAAGATCTTAGAAGGTGAGAAATTCCTGAAATATTATAGGGATAAACAAAATCAAAATTTTAAGATATTTAAAGAAAATATTTGACAACAAATAGATTATAGGGATTATTCACTTTTAATTTAACCACAATTGATGGAAGATCCTTTTCCCACTATACAACATGAATATGACAATAATACCAATTTTATACCAATTTAAATGGGTTATTGAATTTCTATTTTTTTACCATTTCTAATGTTTTTAGTTTTAGTATTTAAAATTTGGGGCTACCAAGTGTTGTTTCTCACAATTGAGTGATGTTTGCTTCTATTTTTTCATTATGTCACTTCCTATTATTTTTTTCGGGTGTTTATATCTTAAACGGTATCTCATGTATATATTTTTAGGGATAATTGGTATATTTGTTTCAAATTTAAATTTTTGCACTCTAACTACTTATAAATTTAACATTAAGATGAATAGAGAGGTTGTAACAAATTTTTGAATAGGTTTAAATTTATTTTTGTCAGGTTTGGATATGAAAAAGGATATCTTATCTACCCATTTTTAGAGATAACTGAAATGTTTGTTTGACATTCAAATTTTGGCACATTTTCTCTTTATAAATTTAAGATTAAAATGATGCAGTATTGTTATACTATGCATACATTCATTCATCTACTTCTTCTACCATGCCTGTTGAATCGCCTTTTATTTTTTGGAAATTATTGTAATTAGTTCTAAATATTACATAGAGCAATTTTACCACAATAAAACAAATTTTAAATATAATATAATATGTCCAAATATCAAACAAAAAAAAAGTAAAAAAAATAAGCATTAATTTCCCACAGTCAAATAATTTATTTTTCAATCACTTTTTTGCCTCCCAATTAAATCTGATTATCACCAAGCACTGATCAATGACATTTGAAGAAACACGTTACATAACTTTGGAAAACACATTATTTGAGTATGTGAAATTAATATTCACTTCTTTTACTCTTGTTTGTTTGATATTTGAAGATATTACATTATATTTAAAATTTATTTTATTGAGTTAAAGTTGTCATATGTAATATTTAGCATTAATTACAATAATTCCCAAAAAATACAAATAAAAAAGTAACTCGATAGGCATGGTAGTGCTTGTCAAATAGCTGGTACATGGATAAAATGCTTTGAATCTAGTATCTTTCGGAATGTGGATAAAACCTAGACATAATTAAAATGTATTGGTAAAGTGTTTACTTCTATGAGCCAAATTTTTTTTTGCGTAACTTAGATCATGTCTGATCACATTGATATCCTCGCTTATCCATTGTTATTAATGACATTTTGCACTTTTCAACCATGCACATACCTAGCTGTTCATGGGTGCTCAGAGACTTAGCCACAATCTCATGGGAGCAAACCCATTCCTGCACTTATATAGGTAATTTTCATCAAGTGTATACTAACTTTATACCGCCCATAAGGGTTATGAAAATGCAATCTATCATAACTTATATTTCTCATACCATAGGAAAGGATGCATAGTGTGCTAGCAAGAATTACCAAGTGACTTGTTATTACTCATATAAACCTTACTATTGGGATCTCCATTTAAAAAGCTTAGGTTCCTATCACTGTTAATTTTTAAATTAGCTAAAGCTCCATTCCTCCAGATGTGGTTTTTAGAAAATTCCTCCTAAAAAGGCTTGGTTACAAGATCTGTAAGATTCATGTATGACCTCACACAATCAATTGATATATTTCCATCTTTATCACCTCATATCTTAGCTTGATGTGTATGCTCTTATAGTTATACGCCTTGTTATTTGCAATAGCTATTACTACTTTATTATTATAATGTATAGACACAAGAGGCATTGGCTCTATTCCTAAATGGTGGACTTAAAACAATTATTACTCAAAAAAGATTTTAACCACTTAGCATCATTATAGGATTGTTCTAGAGCAATAAACTCTGACTCCATGGTGGACTTTGTAATAATTGTTTGCTTAGCTTATTTCAAAGTAACAGCACCACCACCCAAATAAAACACATAACCACTAGTGGATTTAATCTCATTTGAATCTGATATCCAATTAGCATCAATGTATCCTTCTAATACAGTAGGATATCCACTATACTCAATACTGTAATTTATGGTACCTCTCAAATATTTCGTCAATCTATCCAAGGCAGCCTAATGATCATTGTTTGGGTTATGTGTATAGCTACTTAATCCACATAGGTACTAAATCCACACACAACAGCAAATAAAGTAAAATTTATCAAATATACCAAACTCCTAGAAATTTGTCCATACTCAGATTGAGCAATGGGTTCACCCTTATTTTTCTTTAATTTAATGTTAGCATCATAAAAGGTATTCACAAATTTAACGTTAAAATGTCCAAACATTTTTAAAAATTTTCAACATATTACTCTTGTGATGATAGTATTATACTATCACACTTACTTACGACTTTAACACCCAAAATCACACTTGTTTTGCCCATGTCTTTTTCATCAAATTTTGATGCAAAAAAATTCTTTGTTTTAATTACAATATTACATGTATTGCCAAAAATAAACAAATGAGCATATCATCAACATATAAGCAAATAATTACACATTCATCATTGATCAGCTTTGTAAACACACATTTATCTACTTCTAAATTAGAAAAACCATTAGAGATTAATGTTTGATAAAATTCCTCATGTTTTGGTGCTCAATTTAGGCCATATAAATATTTAACAAATTTGCATACTTTCTTTTCTTGACCAGGATCCACACACCCCTAAGGTTGTACCATATAAATTTCCTTTTCTAAATCTCCATTTAAAAATGTTGTTTTAACATTCATCTAATGAATAACTAATTTATAAATTAAAGTTAAAGAAATTAAAACTCTTATTGAAGAAATTATTGTCATTGGAACAAATGTATCAAAATAATATATATTTTGCTTTTGAGTATAACCTTTAGCCACTAATCTAGCTTTGTATGTTTCTATTGTTCCATTTGGTTTATATTTTCTTTTAAAAATCAATTTACAACCTATAAGTTTTACTCCCTAGTGTGTGTTTGGATGGAGTATTTTTCAAAATATAAAGGAATTTAAAATACTAGGGAATTAAAATGGTTCAATTAAATTTCTTGCATTTTTAAAATATTTTGTTTGGATAGATAATTATATTTCCTTCATTTGTAAAATACTTTATTTGGATAAGGTAATTACATTACCTTGATTTTAACATATTTTATTTAAAAAACATAATGTAATTTTGTTTTTAAAAATAAGATTCTTTACTAATAATCAAAATTTAACTGATCTAAAATTAATTAGTTATAATGAGTTCATATTTCATAAAGTATCTTAAATTTTATTGACAAAATATTTTAAATTGGAATTATAAAATTTAATTATTGAATAAATAAAATAGAATGATACATAAATATAACTTCACGTAATATAAACTCTAGAAACAAAAATTTCATAAATACAAAAAAGCAATAATGTATATAATAGAAAAAAGGGATAATCTTTTCATGCTAAGGAAGGAACGATAATTTATTTCAATGGGATAGTAATACAAATGTACCGTCTAGGAGAATGAGATGTGAAACAAATATATACCACTAAACAAAAAAAAAGAGATAATTTTTTCATTTTGATGGGACGGGGAACATATGGCATAGAAATAAAAAGATTACATTTTTCTTCCTATTCAATGGGATTGTGAAGAGTGGTATTAGTTTTCTATGAAAAACAAAATGGAGATGGTTTGAGGTAAGCTTATGATTGATGCAGGGGGAATTAAAATCAGAAGGAAGCTTGTTAGTGAGAGCTTATCTGTTACCATGGAAGTTCTCAACCCTTCACAGTGAACTCGTTGAACATATTAAAGAAAAACTTTGACATTGAGAGTGACAAATAAAAAAATGGATACTGTAATAGCAGGGATTTCCAAAATTCCCTCTCTATAGATGGAAGTTAAAATTCTCTATTTTAGGCAAATAAAATTCTTCTTTAAAATCCTCTATATTTTACAAATTCTTCTGATTGAATATCCAAACAGAATATTTTATCATGATGGATTTTTAATCCTTCCAAAAGTTACATTCCTCTTATAATTACTCCATCCAAATGCACACTTAGGTAAATCTACTAAAACCCAAGTATTGCAGTTTTCAATTGAGTCAATTTCATCTTTAATAGTTTTACTTTTTTCCAAAGGAGTGCATCAAAAGAATTTATTGATTCATTAAATGTTATAGGATCATTTCCTACAAGATATGTATAAAAATCATTACCAAATGAGGTTTCTTTTCTTTGTCAATATTTACTTCTTCTCAAACCTTTACTTGGTTGTCATTAATATTTTGAAATGTGATATTAGGAGTATTTTTCATGATATGCTAGGGATATTTTGAATTGAAATATTAGAAATATTTTCTAATCTTAATGGGAATATCTATCAAAACAATTCTTCATTATTTTGTTTTAATTATAGAGTTATGATCAAGAACATCACTTTTTAATACTGAAACCTATAAGCAACACTATGCTCAGTATATACTATGAACCTATAATCAGATGTCGTAGATCCTATTTTTCTTTCCTCGAGATTTGTAACATGACTTTAGCTAAATATCCCTATACTTTTTAAATATTTTAAATTAGGCTTACACCCCTTCCACAATTCATATGATGTTTTATTTATTTTCTTATAGGGAATTATATTTTGCAAATGACGTGCAAAAAAACAAAGCTTCACCCCAACGATTTTCTGGTGCATTAGAGCTAACTAAAAGAGCATTCATCATTTCTCTTAAAGTTCTTTTTTTTTTCACAACTCTATTAGACTCAGGTGAATATGATGAAGTTATTTTATGTATTATTCATTCTTTTTTTATAAAAATCATTAAGTAAAATATATTCTCCTCCCTTATCTGATCCTATTATTTTATTTAATTGATTTTCTATTTCAATTTTATATATAAGAAGCATGTCAAAAGCTTCATCCTTATTTTTAAGTAAATATTCTTTTGTATGTCTAGAAAAATCACCTATGAATGTAATATAATATTTTTTACCTCCTAAATTGGAGTGAATTAATTCTGAGAGTTCAATTTCTCCATGTACAGATAGACATGATTTTTTAGTAATTTTGATTCAATCCATATTTGACACTTTTCTAAACATGAATTAAAAAAATCAAAAATTAATTTTAAATTTTACATTTTTAAAATATAAAGTATACTAACATGTCCTAATATTGCATGCCACAATTCATAGAATTAAGCTATAAGTAGAAGATGTATTTTCATTCATAATACAAGAAACATTCAACATATATAAAACCATTATTATAATAACATTTTCGTGCAAAAACTCCTCTTTTTGAGAACACAACTTCATCATTTTCAAAAATAACATTGACACTAGCTTTAGTCAATACACACACACACACACACACAGATATATATATATATATATCAAATTATAACACATTTAAGCTACATAGAGGACATCATTTAACAAGAGGATTATTTTATCAAAAGTGAGCTTTAATTTCACTATTCCTTTACCAAGAACTATTACTCTTTGAAGGTTGCCAAAAAAATCCGCTTAAGCTGCTATTCACAGGGATTAACCACAATGAAGACAGGGGTAAAGACAAGTTTGGTCCTCACAGGGATAGGGGTGAATTCCCCATTTATGTGAAATACCTTAAATACCCACTCATATATATAAATATATACAAAGAAAACCTTAACAAGTTAACATATCTTCATTTCTAAATTGTCTTTTATTGAATTTACATTTATATATGTATTTTCTTTTTTAAATTGGATTATGTTGCATTTGATTTTTATTTTATTTAAGTTTTCAATTCTTCTTATTTTTTTGGTTTTTTAATTTTATTAAACCCATGGATATCCATGGGGGATTGATTTCCTATGGGAGATAGGGAATAGGGTCCCATTATGAGGATAGGGACAAGGATGAGGATGGGGATGATAGGTGAAATCCTGAAAAGGGATGGGGTTAGGAGACATGTCCTCGCCCGTATGAATACGCATTGTCATCCCTACTAATAGGATGTAAAATCATTTCTTTTTGCATAGATAAGCATGGTAGTCCCAAAGTCTACCACCCAAAATTTTTCTTCTATCATATAATTAGTTTAGAAACAACCATTATTATATCATGTCTAAAACTTTTAGAAGTATAATACTTTTCTGTTATACCTGCAATAGGCAATAGTCTCGCAGATTTGGTGTGCACTAGGAGCTTCTTAAACTATACATACAAGATTGGATTAGCCTATTGTAGTGCTCACATCCTTTTCTTCAATAGTAGAAAACTAATCTCATATAAATTGATAGTCTAGGTATACTTGAGAAGGGAGTTGAACTAAGTATACCTTTTTCATTTGTTCCTACTTACTCACAAATCTAATTAGAAATTTCAACAAATGTCTCTTACTATGGCAGGAAACTTGATGAGTATGCATACCTATTCTTAGTGTTCTAGCTCTCTTTTTTTTTTTACTAGATACGGGGCAAAAGCCCAAAACAAAGAACAAGACTAAAAGCCCACAATACACGAGAAACTGGTGCCAGAAAGGTCTGCAAGCACCGTTAAAGAAAGGAAACTAGGAACAGAGGAAAAAACATGAACTCCTAGACTAAGATCATGAGCATGATTGGCCAAACATTAGCACAAGAGTTAGTTTCCCTGTAGCAGTGAAGAATCCTAACAGCTTCTAAAGCTCAAACCAGATCGGAGATGTGATGAACTAGATTTGCACACAGATGCTGAGCAGGGATACCATTATTCAGCATAGAAATAGCTACTAAATAATACAATTCTAGAATGATGAAAGAGTAACCTTTATTCTTTGCTACCAAAAGACCAATGAAAGCACCCCATAACTTAACAAAAGTAATGGACCAAATCCCTAGCTCTCTTTTATGCTTAATTATATGCATTTGCATCATGTTTGAGTTTGGACATTGATTTGAGAATTAATTAGAATTTTATGCATTTTTGTGCTTATGGCACTGTTCTTTATTTTGTGCTTAAATAGAGTTGTAAACCTCTAAAACCTGTGTTTTTAAGCTTGTAGAAAAGATGAAAGGATTATCTATAACTTTGATGAGAGCTCAAAAGTGGGATCGGAAGTCTAGCTAGTCAAAATAAGCTCAAAAGTCATAACTGAGGTGTTGAATTTCTGTATTGGGCATGCTTCAATAATTAGGGCATATTTCTCTTATTCAAAATCCAAATGAGGCAAATAAGGCATCCATTTTGAATAGAAAAAATATCTACAACTTTTATGAAGACACCAAGTGTTAATTTAGTCATTTTAGATATTAAAACTTGAGAAAACTCATTGCAATGATCCAGGGTTGCTATTCAAACAGACTCGTTGTAGTGAGCCAAAGCACTGCAGCAAGCCCCAAAGATTTGTGACACTATTGTAAGCATTTTAATGAGTTTTTTAGTCTTCAAATGATTCCAAGCCCTTAGAACAAAGGGACACAACCCACATACTTAATATAGCTTATGTTAAAGTAGTTTTAGGCTCTCCTTCTCTTCCCATATCCTTTTTCTTCCATCACCTTTGTCTTTCCTCTTCTTCACCCATATTCTGACTTACTCTCTCCTTCTCTTATGTTAGATTTTATTTTCTATTTTTATTGTTGTTTCTCTATGGAGGAGTGATGAGTTTGTAACTAGCATTAAGGATTCTCCAAGTCCTAATGGTTTATCTTGAGGTTTGCATATTCAATGAATATATGGCTTGATTTTTTTATTTTACTTTTCTTATATTTCTTCCATTCCTCATGTGTTTATATTGATTAATTGATTGATTATGATATGTGAATATGTGAGTATGTGGTTGGAATAAATATTGATTTTGCATGCTAATTCATGATTATGGGTTGGATGCATAATTGGGATCATTCACTAGGCATGAGTTGGTTGATTAATTAATGAATGCTTGTTTAGCTTTGGAAATTGGGATTAATTCTTGATTGAGGTTAGACTAATGTAGTTAGTGGTCAAGTTAGTGTATGCATTCATGGGTTGATATCTCAATTATTTAGGTATTGTATGCTAGCCAAATGCTTGTTGATTGATTGATTGCTTGCTAAGTGAATTATGGTGCCAAGGTTGTGTGATAGCATGATTCTAGGCACAATTTTGCCACCTACCATGTGTTTGATAAAATGTGTGTGTCAAGGATAGATGGATTCTAGGCCTAGGAAATCCTTGTGCTAGTGCTTTAGTTAATTTTTAGTTATTTCCTTGTTTTAGTTTATAATCTGTTTTTGTTTGATGCACTCATTAAAAAACCCTTTGTTACATAGTCTTAAAAGTTCACCTATATCGTTGGGAGACGATCTGAGTTGCACACCATTATACTATGTTTCGTTGTAAGTTAGTTTTAAATAAATTTGTTCATTTATACTCTTTAACCATTCTTTTTGTTTTGATGGAAAGGTGCATGACTGTAGTGTTTGGTTTTGTCAAACTCATTCCACATTTTTAAGAGAACTTCTTGATGCATCTTTCTTGACTAATGTGCATTCCTTTAGGAGTTTGCTTGACTTGTAGCTCCAAGGATAACTCCTTTACCAGATAAATGTTAGAACAACAGATATGTCACGATAGCACATATCATGCAGTCAACACATATTTGAAAGAGTTTTAAACATATGCAATGTATATCAAACTTAATTTAAAATAGTTGATAGCAGTACGAGTGCCTATGATATTTTTGTATAGACATGAAAAGTATATACCAATTGAGTGAAAGAGAGATTATTATGCAACATGCATTTTAAGTAATCATATATAGTGCAAAATGCAAAATGCAAGTACAACATAAAATAATTTGTGATTATCTCCATGCAATGCAGTTTCAGATTTTCAAATGAATAACAAAGGTTAAAAAATATGCATGTGACATAAGCAGATATCAAAGTTTTGTAGTATAAGCCGCTAGACATCCTGTTTGTCTAGAGATGTAAGCAGAAATTAAAGGGGTGAGAATCTTAACAAATCTCCGTGGGGGTAAAAACACGTACAGTGTCATTATTGAACTTCTCAGACCCATTTGGTTTATTTAAAAAAAAAGGTGTACATGCAACAATGAGTTTCAATTTTAGAATTTTCGCAAATATCACTATCAAGTGGCCATTCCATTTTTAATATGATCTTGACCATGAATGCATGCATGGAAATTGCTTCATATTCATAATTACATTTTACAACTACATGCATGCATGGAGAGAGTGGAACATATCATCTAGGCTATATGCATACATTAAAGGATGACACATAGTCATATGAGTACATGTATGCATGAAAAGAAATGAACACAATCTCAACCATATGAATGCATGAAAGGATCATGCATACTTATATAAACACATGTATGCATGAAAGAAATGAACTTAAACATTAAATAGACTGATGGCTTTAAGCATTCTTTGAACATGGTTCATTTTCAACTATTTATTAACCTCTCAGGAATCCCTAGGCTATGAGCTCATGCCTAAAATGAAGATACAATGTGATCAATCATTCCTAAACCTTGATTAGTACTGAACCTCAACTAGTCAATTATGATAATAATCATTATGAAGTATAAATGCGATCAGCATATCAGTGAACCTTGATTGAACCTAGTATATGGGGTGAGAATTCTCTTTTAGTCTTATAGATAGTTATACTTTATATTCTCTATGGTTCATGCCATAGTGTAGCACTTAATATATCCGTTAGCCCTTACTTGCTTTACTTCCTTTACTTCATAAAAGGGCTCATAAATGCACTACATAGTATAGTATTAGAAGCTCATAACTTCGTTTATCCAACATCACAATATATAATTGACTCAAACACATTCCATTAATAGGACTCATTCAAAATCAATCATAAACAATGCTCAAAATTAGTGCACATGCAACTAGTTCAGTCAGCAATATCCAGTATGATAGTTAATATCACATATAATATTAATGGATCCCAGTAATGTATGTCACAATAGTTATTCATAGTCAATAGCTAGTAATCACAATCAAGTTAAGAATAACAATCAAGTGTGATAAACAGTCATAGTTCATCAGCAGATATTCAATAGTCATTAATTAATACATCCAAAATCATAGTTAAAATCTTATTAGATAAATTGACTTTAGTTTGATGACATGAATAGTTTGAAAACACATTTCTTTCTTCCCAAGATGTCACAATGGCATGAGAAATCCCCAAGCCTCGTGATCGATGCGCCGTACTGTATACATATTTTATTTTCAAAATCAATTTCAAATCATAATTCAAATGTCATATTTGATTCATAATAAACCTGAATGGCTCTTCTTCCATAACTGAAATATGAAACTATAACTGTAATATATATATATATATATATATATATATATATATATATATATATATATATATAATCATTTACGAATGTTATATCATTTCAAATACAAAAAGAATCATAATAAATCAAAATGCAAAATGTGTAAATCTATGGTTCAAGACCCTGCCCGCACTATCACTGGAGCACTCTACAAAATACCAAAACACTTCATGACAACGTGAAGCTTACCTAAACTGAGGTATGCCACTACTCAAGGGGAGGAAGATCCAAGGCAACACTTGTATCTGTGAGAAAAAAGGGAAAAAGGGTTAGCTTTATCATAAAATTCAATAAGCGGATCCTCACCGATAACCATATATGGGACAAGAATGATATACGTAGATAATAATAATGCAAAATTGTAAAGCATTTCTATTTACTTTACATAATAAATATCATCTTTATGTTTCTCAAGAATTACAAAAGAGAACATATTATCCATAACTATAAGGTGGTGCTTGGTCCCTGGCGAACGTGCACTTATAGCTGAGATCTTAATTGTCCCTAGTGAATCGCATGCCTGACAGACTGATTTAAATAAGAATAATTTCCCCCTGGCAGACCTTGGTATATCAATGTTAACGAAATAACTGCCGTTAACTCACACTTTTGTTTCTCTCAGTAATTCCCTATTTAAATTGTACTAAATCATAAAAAGGGGTTTATGTTTCTAAGTTCATCATCCCATAAATCTCATGAATTAAACATAAAGCTTCCCTTTTACTTTTCATCAAGCATATCCAATTCCATCATCATAGTCAAGTCTAAAATCATGAAATAAATCTTGTAATAAAATTTTATAAATTCAAGAATGGTCCCGTACGTTTCTAATAATAAAATTTTCATTAGGGCTTCCAAATATATTTTATACTTCTAAAATAAAATGTATATAACACCATATTAGATAAAAGCTCAAGTTTTGATTTCTAAATACTTTGTATTACTAGAAAATAATAATATAATGACTAACAAAAGACCATGAAATCAAACACACTCACCTGGAAGGGTAGGATGTCATAAAACAACTCTAAGAGAGCTCTGGGGTGGAGGGATGACACCAATGTCTGCTATTACAACCATAAAACTCAAGAATAAACTCTAACAATCTCTATATAATTCTTTTCTAGCTTTATAACATCAGGAAAATACCCCCACTAGACAACATTGAGAAATACTAAAACTCACACCAAGAACATAGAAGAATGAAGAGAAATAAGACATAATCTATTAACATTTACTCACCTTATTGAAGCTTGGGGGAGGTAGATCTAAGTGGGGTTGAGAGTAAAAAGGGTGGAAGAGAGTTTGGGAAGTGAAGGTTTCGGGTTTTAGGGGGAAAAAACGAATAGGGAAGGGTTTTTATAAAACTAGGGGTATCAATAAATAGAACGATGTCGTTTAGCACTGTTCATCCTTCTGGGGACTGCTATAATAGTTAGGGGTATCAAGAACCCCCTTCGGGCCAACGCAAGACCGCTATAGCAGTTGATAGATCACCCAAAACCGCTAAACCCATCCCTATGATTGCTATAGCGGTGACAACAATACCAGCTTCTGTATTTTTGTCATCTTGGCATCAAGGGTTTTCCCGGCAATATGGGTGGGTCTCAGGGGACCCCGAGGCCATACAGAACTTGTGTACTGACACATGTATCTTGAGTTTTATACAAGATGTGGGAAAATTATGGCTAATTTTTATTTAAAGTACAAGATCTTAAAATTTACTTTTAAGGACCTTAAAACTTTTAATTTTGCTAAAAAGCCCCAAATTTTATAAAATTTTCAAAACAGCCCCAAGTTTAATTTTTCACCCCAAAGCAGATTTATCATCCTCATTCTATTGAAAATATAGTTCTACCCTTGAAATTCTAGAATTTGCACAAAATCCCTAAGCTTTTTTGAAATTGCACTTTGACCCTAAACTTTATTAAACTTGCAAAATGATCCCAAAACTCATTTTTTTTTATCCCAAGCATGTCCTTTACTGTTCTAGAACCCATTTTCACATATTTACACCCTAAAATTTATGTTTTTGCATAAAATCCCATGAACTTAAAAAAATACCTTTTAACACCAAAATTTCTACTTAATTGTAAAAATGCCCAAATTACATATACAAGCTCAATTTTTCTTGTAGATTCCAAATATGTGGTTAGTTTTAAGAATACAATTTTCATTCTTGACTAATGGCCTTGGCTGAAACCACCTTCTCAAGAAAACCAAGCTTTACACAATTTTAGAGCATACAAGAATGTGCTCATTTTTATATGTAGTTTCTAAATGTCAAAGTAGTTTTATGAGCGAACCTTTCTAGCCTACTAAACTCATAAATAGCTGCCATTTTAAAAAAAAAACAAAGCTTACTCAAAATTCTTGCTATAAAAGTAACTCTTTTTTACTATAGACTAAAGATATGTAGTTAAACTATGAAGAAAAAATCCCTATCTATAAGGAATAGAGAAGGTCAAAACCAAGAGGGAAGGAAAAGAAGAGATTTTCAGAATTTTAAAAGAAAAAGAGGATTTTGAATAAAGAACCAACTTTCCAACAAAATCCATCACTAAAACTAAAGCCTTGTTAACAAAACATGGAAAAACCAAGTAAAAGGACAAGTTTGAAAACAAATCTCTACCTAAAGAGAATTTTTTGTTGGAGATCAATGCACCAATAAGCTGCTTGGAGCACAAGATCACAAGAAAGGAAGCAAAAGTTCTTCTTTTCTTCTCTCTAATAATTTGGCCAAGCTTGGATGGAGGGGCTGAAGGCTTTGTCTTTGGATTTATTGGGAGGAAGAGGTATGAAAAAATGTATTTACATGTTGGATTTGGTAAAGGAATGAAGAAGTTAGATGTTAAGAATGGTTATGGAGCATGGTGGAGATCAATGTTCTAAATTGTAGTTATGATCATGGTTGTGGTTACGATTGTGGTCACTGCGATTGCAGCCATTGCAGCTATTGTGAGGTGAATTACAACCGTAGTGATGGGATTTTATTTTATTTTTCACAAAATTCAAAATAAAAATAAGTACAATAATTTTGGCACTAAAATAATAAGTATCCAAAATATTTCATAAAACATACAAATTTTTCGTGTGTTTAGAATGATTTTCATACAATAAAATTAGAATTTTTAAGAAAAAGAGAAAATTAATAACCAAAAAGTAAAATTACAAAACAACTCACTATAAAAATAGGAAAAGAAAACTGATCTCTAAAACTACCTAATTTTCTTTTCAAAAAAATAAGTGCTACAATTTTTTAATAAAAAGCATAACAGCCCACCCATTAAACAAATAACCAAAAAAAAAAAAAAACCACCAAAGTATTCCTCTACTCAATTTGAGCGTCCTTTTTAGACCAAAACAAGAAAAAAAAGTTTCCCACTAGCCCTACGCCATCTATCTCCACTTCTAGCTTCTTCTATACACCACTTCAAGCCATCTACTTCTTTGTGCTTTTCTTCTTCGTCTTCTAAGAAAGAACACAGGCAATAACCC
Organism: Dalbergia cultrata; assembly: GCA_031216105.1. Classification (NCBI taxonomy): domain Eukaryota; kingdom Viridiplantae; phylum Streptophyta; class Magnoliopsida; order Fabales; family Fabaceae; genus Dalbergia; species Dalbergia cultrata. The sequence continues at coordinate 58,798,051 of CM062353.1, read as the reverse complement.
TAATTTCAATCTTCAATTTTTTAGAATAATCATGCTCAACCTTCAATTTTAAGTCATTCTCATCAATCCTTTAATTTTATTTTTCCTTTCTTTTTGTATCCTTTTTTCTTTCATGTCTAATCCCTCAACCTACCTCTATCCTTTTTTGCTTCTTCTCTGGTTTGCTGGACTGCCGTGGCCATCCCTTCTTCTAAATCTCCATTCTACCTTCCACCACCACATGTTGGTTAATGTTGTGCGAGGATGGAAATGCAGAAATCAATTAGATACTTAATTTTCATGTTTGTTGCGGGTCGATTACTGTTAGTTGCGGTCGCAACTTCATTATGTTGCAGTCACAATGTTGTTATATTGTGGATATGTCTGTGATTTCAGTTTACACCGTAATTGCAATCTAATACGGTTGTAAACACTAGCACAACAGCTATATTACAGGCGCATCATGTAATACCTTAGGCTTAAAAAAAAAAATCCTCTTTGTTGGCGCTACAGCGCTCATTAGAAAGCAAGTCGGTGGCTGAAAGCAAATTTTTATGTTCTCGGGTGAGCGCACTCAACAGAAAGTAAGTCGGTGTGAAATAAGCTCTCTAGCGAGCGCTGCAGCGGTCACCAGAGCATTAAAAACCCCCATTTCGGGGTCCAAAACCTTCACTGACCCAAAATATATTCTCTCCACCTAAGAAACATGATAATTTTGCTCTCCTCCCGAAAAATTCACTCCTAACCCCATTTCTTCCATTTTCTCTTAAAATCAACTTCAATACTTCACTTCTAAGGCTTCAAGGTATGTTATTCTAGTGATTTCCCTTCTATTCTCTCCATTTCTCTTTGGTTTTGGGGGGTTGGCATAAAGTTTTCCTACCTCTCAAGGAGGTAGAATTCTCTCAATGTGCTAGGAGTATATTTGAGTAATATAGAGGTTTTAGCCGTTAATTTAGAATTCTGTTGCTTTATTGATAGATAGTGGTGCTATTTTCACCTCCCATAACTCTGTTGGTGCTATCCCTGTGTTTACTGCCACTCCAGGTGAGTGGATTCACATCTGTAGCTTCTGTTTTTATCATTACATTTATTTTTATCTAAGATATGAAAGTTCACGTGATTTTAGAGTTATTCTGTGAACTATTGTGTTTTGAACTGCTGATTGGATATGAGCACATGTTTTCTTGAAAACCATGGGACATCTATCTTTCAGAATGAGATTTTGTACAATTGTATTGCGAATTTGATTAAGTAGAGCTGGTTTTATGATGATATGATTTTGATACTACATGCTGTCTTATAAAAGAGATTTTGAACCATAGGATAGAAGACTTTGAAATTGATAGAGAACAAAATGAGGTTTTAGCTGAGTTGGCAGTAACTATAGAGAAACAGGCTGTAAGTTAACGCCAATTAATTCGTTAACCTTGGTACCAAGTAGCCCGAGCCAGAGATTTCAGAGCCTTATTGTCACACTAGGGACGGTGATACGTAACGCCCAGATGTGACTGTAGATATTCAGAGACTTATTGTCACACTGGGGACGACGATACGTAACGCCCATATGTGACCACAGATATTCAGAGACTTAGTGTCATACTGGGGACGGCGATACGTAACGCCCAGATATGATCAAACATTTGTATTCAGAGATTACTGTTTCTCTATTAGACTACTGTTAGGTCAGATTGTAAAGAACTAAGATTTGAGATCTTAATTATAACTATGAACTACTTGATGTTAGTACTATTATTATTATTATTATTATTATTATTATTATTGGTGTTGTGTACCTTCTTTGGTGTCCCATGAAGAGGGGTTCCAGATGAGGGCTCACTCACTGAGTTTTGGATTCAAAACTCACCCCTCTGTTTCCTTCATATTTTACAGATAATGTAGCTGTTGAGGTTACTTCTACACCATCATCTTCCCAGCAGCATTAGATTTAGTTGCTGAGTCCATTAGGTGAGGTGTCTGATATTTTGCTCTAGACGTGCTCCAGTGTGATGCAGGCAGGACCCCGGACCGTAGAGCATGATCATATTGTGCATAGTTTTGTTATTTTATATACTTTTTGGGATTGTATAACTATTACTTTTATAAACACCTTGTATGTAAAGGACTGTATGCATATTTAGCGACATTGCATATTTGCTTTTTGAAAGGAATGGAAATATGTTTTGGTTTTTCTAAACTTGGTTTTTAACGATGGTGATTTTATATGGAAATTAAGGATTTATTTTATGGATTTTTTTATGAAAACGCATATGTAGAGATGATACAGGTCACTAGGCTTACGTGGGAATGGGGTTCCCACGTGCCGGTCACGCATCCAAGACGGGTCATGACACATCACCTGTTGCAAACAGCAATTTGAATCACTAGTGGATATGGAGGTTAAAGATGAAATAGTTTTTCATTAATTCTTATGTGTGTAACAAAAAAATAATGTGAGAAAGTGTGAAAGTGTTATGGCCAAAAATTACATAGGGAGGAAATAGTTGAGTGTTTGTTTGATTGTGTGAGTTGGTAGGATTAGGTTTATGGGTATTAGGCAAAAAGTTAAGGGTAAATTAGGTAGAAAATGTATTACATAGGGGTAATTTAGTAAAAGCAGTGCTCAAAATATGATTAACCTGGTATAATCAAGATTAATTTGAATTAATCATATACTATCACCATCAACGATGATACTAGTTCAAAATAAAGTACTACTTTGTCATTGATTGTGTCATAAATATGTAGTCACCACAAGACAAGTGTAGTAGTGGTTGACATTATCATGTCTCCTTGTCTTTATGCTACTGCACTTTGAATTAGTAATGTGATTAGTGATAATTGGGTAATTAGTGACTCATTAGAAACTCCTAAGCAATCAATCATGTGTAGTTTCCTTAATTAGGCTGATTAAGTCCCAATTAATCCAATTAGCCTTAATTAAGCTGGATATTACTTTCAACAAAGTACCTTGAAAAGCTTTTAGTAAAGGGAGCTAGAAAAAACTTTGTAAAAATGGTTCAGTTTGTGTTACCTTTAAAACAATTTGTAAATAGTATTTTACACATTAAATACTTTTCAAAACATTATTTAAGATATAAGCAATATAAATAAAAAAGAGTAGAGAATAGGAGCTTTGCATAGTATTTTATACTAGTTCAATTCCCTAATCTTTAAACCTATATTACCTACCCTAAGGTAAGATTTACATTAAATCAAAAGAACTTTCAAGACAAAAAGAAACAAACAGTGCTTCACACAAAAGCCAAGTGCAGACACTAACAAAGAGTAGTCTTTGATAAGAGTATCTTTAAACTCACAAACAAAAATGACTTTTATCACTCACAAAAGCCTCATAATCAAATGCCTTTTACAATAATTTTCTGTTTCTCTCAACCCTTTTCTCCAAAGATATCTCACAAAAATAACTTAGCCTTTCTTTGAATAATATTCCAATTCACTTGGCTTCACAAATACAGAAATGGCAACATAAAAAGTGCCTTACAAATATGAGTAGAAACTGAGAGGAGAAAGAGAATGTATGCAAGCAAATAGCTATTAATATTCTTCAAAATCAGGTTTCCCTTTTCCGATTTCTTGTAGCCCTAAATGTTTCCTTAAATAAGGAAATTATCCTAACTATTAGCAGAGCTAATAGCAGTTAGTGGAAAGTCCTTTCTTCCAATACTATGAGCTGTCCATTTCAAAATTCATCTGTTTAGACAAAGATTATTTTCTCCTTGTTATGAGTTGTCCTTATCCTTCCACTACATTATACTTTTTGCTTTAGAAGAATATTGCATTAATTTCTTTGCTAAAATTTGTGTTTCCTTCCAATTGCACAAGTGCCACGTCAATCTTCATAGGATTTTGCTGATTGCTCATGTTGATATTGAATGTTTCCTATTCAAATTGGTGATATTCAATTCTAAGTAGTTGTTTCTTTAACATGTTATCTAATCAATGCCTGAAATATAAAGACACATCAAAATATTCAATAACAAATCTTTGTCATCCAAGGTTACATAAGCTAACTCATAGAATAATGGTTAGGAAAATATACAAATATCATATACAAACAATAAAGAATAATTCTCAATAATAAATGACATGAGGTATGAACAAATAAAGGTAAGACTAATCCTTAAGATTATCGATTTTTGAGGTCTTACAAAATTAAGAGAAACAAGCAAACAAAAACAATAGTGTGTTAAGCCTAAGGTATACAATGCACTGCCTTTAAGAATTATTTTGTCATAGTGAAAAAAAATCTTCCAATGTGATGCCTCAGGTTCACGTAATCTTAGTTAAGTGTAGTACGGTCTTAGGGTTTCTCGGGATCCACCCATGCCTCCAAGAAAGCCTTGGATACATTAAAAACCTTAAAAATGCATAAATTGCACCTTGATGACAACTAGTGCGGTCAAGGACTACTACCTGACCGCTATAGCAATGGATGGGTGCAACCGCACCATTTTTTGTCCGCTAGTGACTGCTCTAATGGTCAATGACTCTTATAGCAATGGGGTCGTGGGTATGATGGCTATAGCAGTCGTAGACTGCTATAATGACCACTATTGCGAATATAGCCGTGAGTTTCTTTTTGTTGGTGACCGCTATAGATGTACTCTTGTTGTTAGGACATGCCCAAAACGATGTAGTTTCACTAAAGTGACCCTCCCACTTTATAAAAACTCTTCTCCTATGCGTTTTCAACCCCATATTCGAGCCTTAACATCTGCCAACTTATCTTCCACCCTTTCACTCTCTTCCTCCTTTAATCTTACCTCCCACATGCTTCAAGGTGAGAATTTGTTGATGGATTATGCTAAGTTTCTTCCTTTTCTTCTTTTTTCATGTGATTGGATGTTTATATTCTTAGTTGTCAAATTTAGGTACTCTTCCAATGTTCATGAAGTTGTTCTAGTATGGTTATAGCTTATTCTTGGTTTTTTGCTTTCTTCCATGGTAGACGTAAGTGTCATTTCTGCTCCTCGGAGCTCCGTTAGTGCTGGCCCCTCTCTTTTGACCCTTCTAGGTGAGTAGATTTAAGCTCATGACTCTAATTTTAGCCATTGTGAATAGTTTCTCTATGCCATTTGTACATTCCATGAATTTAGAAATTTTATCATGATATGAGCATGCTTTTTAAATTATGCTAAGTTGGAAAAAAAAATGATTTTACAGTCTTTCATGAAATGCATGACCTTTAGAAAATAGATGGGACCATTGTTGACTATAGTATGCCATTTTTACTATTATGTTTATTTAACTTATTCTAATAAATTATTAGATGAGAGTATTTACTTCAGAAAATTAGATTATGAATTGTAGAGGTGTTAGAGAATACTAATTTGAGA